>CM073762.1:78928738-79528738 GCA_037127475.1 Arma custos | reverse complement strand
TGTATAGAGGGATTTACACAATAAATTATCGCGTTACAAACTAAAGAATCCTAACCAATAAAGTCTTCTTTTAGCTTCATCAGAATTGTATTTTACATTCGAACGACTCGCTGACCAGATGAAATGTGTTAAACACACTTATAATAATAAGAAATTAATTAAATAAATAAATACGTTTGACAAATATGTTACAATTTCGAAGATAGATTTCTCACTAGAAGAGCCGAGGTTGATTCATCTTTTATCTAATGAATGATAATTTACCACGGCTATTCACGATTATTTTTAATTAGCTGTAATTATTATTATTTTCCTTCCAGCGTTCTATTTTGAGAGGGAAAATGGTTTTTTTTTCGCCTCTGGACACGCCACTAAATGGTAATTTGTCACACGCCAATAATCTAATTTGTATTTTAAAATTAATTGTTCTTATTAATGCTGTCTTCATATTTCAATAAATTGCATACTTATATAATTAGCATGCCCCCCTCTAAAAAAGAATCTTTAATAATCATAATTGAGAGGAAAATAGTTGACTTGAACTTATTTATTTATTACCAAGGTCAGTTAACCCTACGAGGTCTCATAGTGGCTTCGCCTTCTATCTGCCCTGATGATGGCATACAACGTAGGTCGAAACGTCGCCACATACAATAAATACGTTTGTCTTATTTAGTGTTATATTGACTGCAGCCCAAGACTATCTATATCTCTCATCTTTAATAATCATAATTCAATAATAAATTAATCAACAACGCAGTATTACACAGCTAAGGTCATTTATTGAATTAAGAGTAACATGGAAGAAAAGATAAAAAATTCTTAATTTCAAAATAATTAAATAAACATTCAAAAGAAAATTAGTAAAACAATAAGATGCATAAAGTATCAAACTAAAACCTTTGAAGTATACGTTATCCAACTTAAAGTTGCTAATGTAATGTAACCCACAATTGTTAAAAAAGGTAGCAGAAAAATAACTCTATTCCTTAAAATTCAATCTTATAAATATCAATACTATTGTTTATTATATATTCTTCTCTATAAATATAAAAAAAATTTAGCCATTTATTAATTCGTTTTTTGTCCCAGCGCGCCGTGTTTTTTTTTTCAAATTTATTTATAACAACCACCGTGTAATATTTTATTTCGCATTTAAGGGAGTATTATAAATAGGATTCGTAAAAAATCCTATTATTGAGAAAAAGAGACATTAAATTGAAGTGCCCCCTCCATTGTACTATACTGGAGGGGTAAAGGTGTGAAATTTACAAATTTTTTTTTGCTTACATTAAATGGAAAAAATAATGCAATATGAGCTACAGAATACTAGCAAATTAATGTTATAAAATTTTAGAAATGATTTTTACAATTAAATGAACAGATTATAAACTGTAAAACGGAGGTTGGTTCCCCTTAAGCTTGATATGAGGTGCTCTGTAATTAGAAAAATATATTTTATATATACTTTTTTTTTCACATTATGTTACTATGGCTAATCGGACAATGGGAGCCCTATATTTTGTCTATCCAGGTTTAATTAGTATAGGGATTTTCAATGAGTACCTGGCATCGTACAGGCACGGGATCCCTGTTAAACGTCTCTTCCGGTACACCAAGGATTTCTAACTCCCTTTATAAAATCCAAGGGCAACCTGCCGGACTACGAACCCGCGATATTGGGTTAGGTTGTTATGCTCACCAATTGACAATTATTGGTCACCCTAACAATAACTGGAAAGAATAACAGTTTTCATTTAATATGATTTAAAATTAATTGTATTTCTTTTATTAATTTTGAAACCTTTATGCTTAATCTGTTTTACTTCGAAATAGAATTCTTAACATTCCAATTACAAATTCTAGTAGTTATAACACAACGTTTCTAAGAATAGGGAACGGTATCAGAAGAATTATGTGATAGAATAGTAGTATAACTGTAGCATAATGTATTAATCCATTACATAATCCTAAGCATAATAAATATCACTATCATAAAAGACTGAGATTAATATAGTTTAGAAGTAATCCGTCAGTGATTATGATACGCAGGTACTTGCTCTCCTTTCACTTGTCTACGCAGCTTCGGCCACTAGCGGCTACGAGGGAGGTTATGGCGGTCATGAAGATCACGTAGACTATTATGTAAGTATTAATTACTTCACATCATAATAAATAATATTTCTTAACTTTCAATATTCACATGGAATTTTTTATTTTATTTCGGTCCTGATTTCTGGTAAATATCAGACAAAGAAAAGATTTTAGTGATAATATGGAGTAAGTCTGAATATGTTGATAAGCTTAAGTACTTTATAATTCGAACAAATTAATTTAAAGAAGAAATAAACCCAGGGAATTCTAGTTACTTTTCGGTCTTGACAAAACTAACCTCGCGTCTTTGTCCCGAAATCTTTAAATAAAAATATAAATATATAAAATTATCATACTTCCAACTGTGAACCTTGGCTGCTAACACTGAAAGATGGATAATACCTTAAGATATTTAAAAAAATAAGGTTTTGTGTAGAATATTGATTCCGAAAGGGGATGAGAATTTTTATTTGGGAGATTACGCATCAGGGAAATACGGAGCATACGTCCGTTTAATATAATTGAAGTTATGGCGTTGCTTAAAGATTTAATGATAGACTTGTAAAGCTGGTAGTCTTTGTAAGGTACAGCGATGTGGCATCTGAAAAGTAGGATATAAAACTTACTTGGATGTAATTTAAACAAATTAAATTAATTATGTTATATTCAACAGAATTTTAATAATACAATTCCTACCCTCAGGCACCTCCCCATTACAGCTTCGAATACGGCGTCCACGACCCCCACACCCACGACGTGAAGAAGCAGGAAGAGACTAGGGAAGGAGACGTGGTCAAGGGCTACTACTCCCTCTACGAACCCGATGGTACCGAGAGGATCGTCCACTACACCGCCGACAAACACAATGGTTTCAACGCCGTCGTAGAGAGGAAAGGACACGCCGTCCACCCTCAGCACTACGGTCATCACGATTAGCACTCCAGTCAATTCTCTAATATAAAAAACAAGTCATTAAATATAAAGAAGTCTGTAGTTTGTGGAAGAATTATAGTTTGTAGTTGTAAAAATACAATAATAAATAAGTAATCAGCATTCATTGAAATATTTATTACTCTATCTATTTACCTTCAGGTTATCAAGTTAAATCACTATAATCACAAAGAGATACATATAAATTGCAAGACTACACATCAGATTTTTATTTAAATAATGTTTTTTTAAACAAATTTATCCAAAGAATACTATAACGTCATACTTATATAATTAAAAATCAATATTTAGTTTCACTGACAATTAGTGAGAGTTCAATTGGATTTATAAGCATGTAAGAAATAGTTTGTTGGCAATTGATAGTTTAAAGTTTAATTTTGCTCATACCAAACTGTAATTTTCATTTTTAACAATTTATTTATTATTATTTTATTAAACCGTGAATGATTTTGTGTTATTAATCAAACAAAAATTAAATCTGTTTCAATTAGCGAGTTATTTTTTGGCTTTCGTCGAATTACAATTTGAAATCGTTGTGCTTTAATAAACTAAAAGAAGAAGAATTTATTTTTATTAATTGTTATTTTTATGGTAATTATTTTTAAATAGTTAGTATTGTCTTTTTTAAAGTTAATTATTTTTAAAAAGGTATAAAGTATAAATTAAAATATTTTATTTGAAAAAATTATACCATATAACTATAAATTAAAATATATTTTACATATTTTTATTCTGAAGAGAAAAAATATGTCCAGGGCCGGGATTAATAAAAAATTAAAATAAAATAAATTATAATAATATATAATGACGCAAGTCAACAAAATCCTAATTAAAGTAATGTTCAATGAACATTCCTCCCCTTGTATACATCGCAAATTGCGATAACACGGGGATATGGGATCAGTGAAGAGAATGGATTTGGCTGACCGAGGTAAGAACCAGGGCCTCAGGGCTAGAGCACTATGACGGAAACATGGGAGACCCGGGTTCGAATCCCGGCCCTCGGCATATCTTTCCTCTTCAAAATAAAAGTATTTAAAATTATAACAATTAATAAAAAATAAAATATATTTTAATTAATATAATAATTTTCTTAATCTAAGATAGAAAAAAAAATCCTGACGTTAAATAAAGCTTATATTATTTCACGAATACTGAATTGATAAAAGAAATATTGAAAATAAATATTTTTAATTTTAGTATGAATAAAACATTTCTTTGTTGATGAGATGAATGCGAAAAATATTTCAAGTTCCAATAGAGTGACTCATATGACAAGAAATGTTCTGCTAGATAAGATATGAATTCTAGATTATCCTAATTTTTTAACAGCATATAAGCAGAGCAACATAAATTTAAGATAGGAGGTGGCCTGTGGTGTAGTGGTCAGCATAACAATCTACTTTCCCCAATATCACAGGTTCACAGCGCGGCAGTTGGAAATAGAATTTTTTAAAGGCGGTCAAAAATCATTCTTTATAGCGTCCGTCGGAAGGGATGTGAAATGGGAGTTCCGAGCGTGTTTGGTGACAGCTACTCGCTAAAGATCCGTATAATAATTATTACCGGATAGGCAAAATTTATTACTCCCACTGTAGCATCATCCGATTAGCCACAGCAGCTTAAGGTAACGCTAAGTAAACAAACAATAAATTTTAAATAATCGCCCTGCATATAAGACTGCACTTAAGATTGAAATATTCGATAATAATATCGTGCTTCTCCTTCATATGGTCCTAATCAGAATTGTTTACAATTTACTGTTATTTTAAGTTCGGTTTTTGGCGCGCGTTAACTGGACTACTCAAACAGAGGCGGGAAAAAATGCGTTAAAAGACAAACAGCTGTCCCAATACCCTCCCTAGTAATGGACATTTATTTATTTATCTAAGCTTTCAGTTCTATCTAGAGTTCCCTTTCTACCTCCCAAAACATTTTCGATCATTTGGCATTTTTAGCAACAAGCATTCGCTGAAGCATCTTGTGCCCAAAAATTATTTTTAAAAATCATAACCCAACAAAAAAGGAACAGTAAACTATTAAACGCAATTAAAGTACATTGTAATATGGCTGTGGAAAATAATATTATTTTAAACTATCAGACATGCCTCGATTCGGAGATTAGAATACCCTTCTAGAGCACACCCAGCCTTCAACCTAACACCCACAAGAATGGCTAGATGTAAAGATACCATGCTTTTCATAATCGTTGTTACTATTTAAGAAAAGTTGTTGTAATTTTTCTTCGCCACTTTTTTAGTGAGGGGAATTTCAAGTGTTCATAAATGAGGCGAATTTATGAAAGATGTAACATTTTACTCGTTATGTATTAAAAGTTAAACAATTTGTGTAAATAATTTATATGTTTTTAAATCTTGAAGGAAATTAGAATTTAATTAGTAAAATAAAACAATCAATAAAAATTTACTTAAATGTCTACCATCAATGCTAGTACCTAGTAAATTCTAAAATCCCGACAATTCTGTTCAACTGACTGCCATCCCTCCAATCCTGAGAGAAATACTTGGTTAACATTTAATATTACTTAAATAATTTTAATTTATAATCAACACAGAGTACAGATCAATCATATTTTAATATAAATTAAAATAAAATTTTAATTTATAGCATATATAAATACATTTAATGTTATTTTAACACTATAACTGACATTACATCTTTTTCGTCTTCTTTAATTTGTTTCCATTTACAATTCTACTCTACTCTAATATCTAAAATATTCACATTTATAGTGATTCAACTAATTATATTAATCAAACAAGAATATATAAAAAGAAATAAAAACAGAATTCCTAAGCGACCAAGTTAAAAGAGTATAATAAATCTCAATCAAAAAGATCAAAGGGAACACTATTAATCAAATTTTATTAACTCTTCCACAAAACTATTCATATTGTATCACTTCAAAAGACAAAGTAAATGCTCAAATTAAAATTGTTTAAAAAAAAAACAAGGTAATCGCCTTAAATAAAAATCCAAAACCGTACAACGAGTTTAAAATTCGTTGACCTCCTTGTTCATCCTTTGCCTTCATGATTAATTACTTCAGTTTAAATAAAAAAAATTAGAATGAAATTCAGAAGTAATTAATTCTAGGAGTAAAGACAAGATATACAAGCCATTTCATAAGATCAAACCTAACTTAGATTTGTGGTTACTTAAATAAATAGCAGTTGAGTATTCTTTCAAAGGTTTAAGACAGTCAAATAAACATTCTAATTGATGAAAGAACCCTATTTCTTGCCTTCAAGTGCATCTAAAACTTTAAATACTACTAGTGTAAATACTATGGATTCTAAAGACATATTTTTTTAAACAAATTTTTGTTTAATAAACAAGAAACTGACTTTGAATATCCAATTCAACTATATAATATGTATTTTGAATTTTGTAACTGGTTTTACTGCCTTAATGCATGTTGAGTGAAAATATACACCATTAATTATGATAATGGTGAATAAATAATGTTTATAAAACGTCAAGTCTTCTATATATTATAAATTTCATAAGCAACATTATATATATTCAATTAAAAAATAATCTGTAATTGCAATTATTCAATTCTCTGTATTTATTTGTTCGCAAAAATGTGAAAATAAAATATTATATATCGATGATAAATCTTGTATGGTTAAAGGGAAAAACAATAGAACTTTTTCAAATTATTTTTACATCTGAGCCAACTTTCAGAATGTTGAATAAAAGCATGAGGTTTGATGTGTTTTTAGAACAGAAATTGGTAACATCTGTATCATAAACCCGTAAAGTTCTTTATTTGGAATACTTCCAAAGATTGTTTTATACAGGCGAGATCAATTATGAACTATTTTTAGCGAACAAAGATCGACAAAAGAAAGAAGATTTTAAAATAGAAATTATATCGTTGTTGTATTTCCAGCTAACTTTATGGGCCAAGGTGTTGGGAGGATATGTACATATGTGGGTTCAGATATTTGAAATGAAAAACAAGATTGTTATCTTTAGAAAAACACAGTAAAATCAGTTTACTTATTATAAAAGTAAAAAGTTCGAAACATATATTAATTTTTTATTAACAATTACTAACTTCGAAAATTTGATTATGACGTTTATTTCTTGATGTTGATCCTATAGATTAACAAAATATACGCACATATATATACGCCCATAATTATATTATTTTTTTCATAATAAAACCATTTTTTATTTTCCAGAATATTAAAAATGAAACGAATGGAAAGTTAAAACTTGTAGTGACCCAACTCAAAGCAACAACTTGATACCCAACGGAACTGAAACCATTATTCCAATTTTCAAGTTTATATTTATTACAATTTTTGTTAATAAAAATATTTGTTAGCATCGTTAAACAATTATAAATCTTACAGAAAAATTATGATAATATCAAATCATGAAAAAAAAATATATCTTCGAGATACAAAAGTACAAAATAAAATAATATTCTACAGTTTTTAAAAAACTATACATAAAAAAATATACATGTATGTATATACACCGTGAATGAAATTCCGCAAAATATTAATAAATACAACATGTAATTTTGAGTGTGTCATGTATAAAGGGCCGAAATATCTAGCTGATGTTTCAGTGTAGTGAGAATAGACCGGGCATAAATAGTACTGTCACAGACAGCTTTACTCATCAGACAGGAAAAAGAAAATGGAAAGTTGGCCAACAAAACGGAGATAAACGTGGGGATGGATCGAGCCAGTATGCGCTATTAGCGGAGGCTGCATCCAAATCACCCTTAACTCGGTTATAAATTGTCACTATTCTTCGCATACCTCCTATTTTAATACTGTCTCAAGATGCACTCAGGGTACTCTCGACGTTTTTACAGGTTATTCTGGTAGGCCTAATGGTCCAAAAAGTAACAAAAGGTCTAGGGTTCAGTAAATGGTAGAGACAATACTGTTTCCAGCACAACGATTGTGCAGGGAGGTGACACCCGAAATAATGCTCAACCACCATGGTTTACCCAAATTGAGGATATAGACTTTATAACGGCTGGATGAACCCCAGGAGTGTCTGCGGATTCCCTACGGCACATATATGTCTATTAACAAATAAAATAATTTATCTTTTTCAGCCGTGTTTGAGCACAGGATCTTCTGCATAGCAACTCTGTAGAGTTTATAAGATCTATTAAACCAAGGGAATGGATGGACGTCTCTGACATTTTCTAGAGAATTTATTTGCTATTGATGTTGATGTACCTGTATGATTAGAGTATAAAATTCTATTAAGCAATTATGTTTCTATTCCAGTAGATCTGATAGTCCGAAAATTCTAGTAAAGAAATACAAGTACTAGAGTATTCGCTAAATAGTCGATTGGGGAATAAAATCGTGTGGTTGAAGGTGAAAGAATTATTTCCTTAAATAATGATCAACTATTTATTAAAAACAAGATGTTTCGATTCACATGGCAGATCTTCTTTAAACAAGGTACTAAAATATTTGAAAATTAAATAATTGGAATAGAAAAAATAAATAAATAAAAAGGAAACTATTGGAGAAAACCAGATATTAAAAATTATTTTATTATAATATTCTTCTCTATTTCAATATAATTTTTAAATATTTTTTATAATTATTGGTCAATTTTTTTTTAGTTTTAAATATTTTTATTTTTAAAGAGAAAAGATAGGCCCTCGGCCGGGGTTTGAACCCGGAATCTTTGTCTCACGGTATGTCACGGTGAGACAAAGGTTCCGGGTTCAAATCCCGGCCGAGGGCCTATCTTTTCTCTTTAAAAATAAAAATAATTTTTAAATACTTTTATATTTTACATATACAGGAAATGTTATTGAAGTAATACTGTTAATAAGATGGACATTACTAAGTTTTAATTTACAATCCGTGTATAAATAAAAGATAGTGATAAACTAAATAACTAACAGAAGAAACATTTACGATAAAACGTTCCTCTGCAGAAATTTAGGTACAAAAAAAATATAAATAATTGTCTCCATAAAAATTGAGATTTATTCGGAGAAAATAACAAAACAATCATAATCTGAAACATTCTATGTTTATTTTTCATTAGTAGCGCGGAATTTAACCAAGCTAAGATATGAAGGACGATGGTTAATATTCTAGAATTTTGCAGGATGAGGAACGACGTGAGATTTCCTGTAATCAACGCCATAAAATGTTATTTTTAAGAATTGCTTTCATATCTAGAGGTTCTTATCATACCAGGCCGCTGTGACTATCAACAATTAATAAACAAATATTTAAATTAAAACCAGGCCAAGCACAGGCAACGTGCAAAAACTACATTAGTTTTAATATAATTTACAAAAATCATGCAACGAATATCTAATTACAATTTTTTAGTGAAAATAGTCACTGACCAAGTGTGTACTTCTATATTGCAGAGATTGCATGGACCAGGAAGGTAAACTAAACTATAACTAATCAATATTAAGCATTTTCACTAATCAATATCCCATTAAATATTATTATCAGAAAGTTTTATAATGAAGAACAAACTTTTGTTACGATTATTGGCTAATTAAACTGGAATAAGTGGGATTTGAGACAAGCTAATATTCATTTGATGAGTCTGGAATTGGCTTAATGAAAAATTCTATTTATCATTATAGTGTATAATTATTCATAAATATTATTTATTTTGTAAATATATCTGCAAGTTTATATTAACATTGCTGAGTCCTGCAATAGTTTATTAACTCCTAAAAGAGGCTAATTATTTGTAGATGGTAATCTTAAATCGAACATCTCATCAGGAAATTCTCAGAGGGGAATAACATAAACAAAGATATGTTTACAATATTCTTTACACTAGAAATGACGGATCAATTACAAGCAGTGTATTGTGGTATAACAATAAATTAAACCAGGAAAAAAAATCATTGACAAAATATAAATGTAACAAAAATATATAAACAAAGATTTTGTCAATGAAGTTTAACCGAAAGAAAAAAAAATGTACATAGTTAGAGAGAAAAAGATAAATTTGAAAGAAAGAAGTACACCAGGAACAATTACCCTTATCAACATGCCGCTAGGCACCTGAACTAACAAAGGAAGAAGTTAAAAAAACCTTAAGGAGATGGACGGAAGCCTTAAAGTGTCCTGTTAAAACCAACAGAACGGTTTAGGATTCCTGCTTGAAGCCTAACACAAATAAACCTTTCATTTACCTGAATACATTTATTTATTTAGATTAATTTATCTTTCTTTATAAAAAAAAATTGTACCACTACAACCCGGCAAGGGTATTGGATTAAGTATGTAGTTGAATTTTTACTGCTTCTAAGACAAAGGAGGTGCAGGGCGGTGATTGCCTAGATCACACTCAACCACCAGGTTTTTCCCTCCCAACGAAAGGCTCTCTCTTAGAGGCTGGATGAGTCCCAGGAAGTTCTGCAGATCCAAAAGGGTAGATCTATGACAGTCAACAGAGTACATAGTTTATTTGCAACAGCCTGATGCGAACCCAGGGCTTTAAGTTCAACAACTCAGACGAATTATTAACGCATATGCAGTCATCATATCAATGAATAAACAAGTAACTCATGAAGTAAAATTGAGATTACGACTGAAGCTACTAAATGCCAGCGATTTGAGTTCTAACGTAGCCTGCCATTGCAATCTGTTGGCAGCATTCCTAATGACAGGCAATTGAACCTCTCAGAAAGATGCTCCTCCACGGATCCATCCGTCCAAATAGAATTAGTTCGAGTAAACATCTTAAAGAAAGTAAAATCTGACAGCTATGAAATTATGTTTAAAGAGGAATGGCGAGTCTTGGCAAATGGGCGCTTTTATTCATGGATAAATTCGATGAACTTGAACTATAAATAAGACAAGATATACGACTCCTCATTTAGGCATAAAATCCTATAATAGAAAAATATTACTTTTTTAATAAAAAATTTACTGGAAACGGATAGATTTGAATTATATTTTATTTCAATATTGTCATTTTACGAAACTAATATGTACTTTTTTATTTCCATATTTGAAAAACAAAAAATGCTAAGTAAAAATCTGTCACTTCTAATCGCATATGCTATAAGTCATGAATTTTTTCAAAACATTAAACAGTAACAGTAATCTTATATTCTTATAATCTTTCTTTATTATATGATTTAAATTTTAAAAATTCGGTATCAATTAAGTCTTTATTAAAAACTATACCAAAGTTGAATTTGAGATTGAATGTAAATAATGCTCCTGCACGTAATATATTTTTTTTATTTTTTATAAGGAGGTTTATGTGGATTATAAAATTATATATACTTTTTATAATTAAAACAGATGGTTACATGATTGTGTACATAATGTCAAATTGAGAACCGATTACTTGAGATTTCTTTGTTTAAAAATTGTTTCAAAACAATCACTCATGGTACAGAATTATAGACATTAATATAAAATAAAAACAGATGAAATGTGTGTTTAAGGCGAATAATTGGAGCAGATACAATATTGTTTTTGCTTAACTATATAGATAAAAATATTATCGTACTTTATTTTATAATTCATGTTAGAGAAGAATTGGTTGACTGTAGCTTCTAATATAAGGAAGAAATAGTTGGGGGTGCAGTCAAAAAATTTGATTGTGCAGTTGACTGCACCCCCAACTATTTCTTCCGTATTTTATTTTATAATATTGTATTTTTTTAAACAAGGTATATGCTAATCATTCAAGAACGTTCTTACCGTTCCCCTATTAATGTCTTCGGTATTGATTATAATTGATTCATTATTGAGAATTATAAAGAAGAATGGACCGAGAAGAACCATTGTGTCGTGTGTTCACTTATTTTTCATTGCACATTGTTAATACTAAAATGATAAAATATGTTAATTATTGACAATCAACATAAAAATACAAATGTTTATAAAACAGTATCTAATGAATAATAACTGAATACAAAATTAAAAACTATAAGCAAATAAGTAATGTTGAAGTAGAAAATCGTAATAACTCAAACATATCATTTTAAAAGTGAGTAGAGAAACACATATGAAATTCTTTAATAGTTTTTTCAGCTAGTAAAATTAGGAACTAAATAATTAAATAAATAAAGTTAAAGTAGAAAACAGTAACTTATGAATTTTAATACCATAAGGACATTGGAAAACAAAGATAGAAAAGTTTTTATTATCTAATGAAATTACAACTATAATTATTTATATGATGTTAAATTATAAGAAAGTTTAAGATAAGTTTAATATCTAAATTTTAAAGTATTAAAAAATGAATATAAACAAACATAAAAAATGTGTTCTATGAAAATTAAGAACTAAAATTAAATACATAAATTAAAATTAGATAAACGCAGTTATTCAATTTTATTACCACAAAATAATGTATAGAAAATAAGTTAATATATTTTCTTATATTGTAAAATTAGAAACTACAGAGAAAACAAGAAATTTTAGAGTAGATTACATTAATTTAGTTACTTTGACATAGTCAATGAATTTTAAATCTTCAAAGAATATATAGAAACAAATGTAAACATTTTTATTTAAAATTTATTAAAAATAAATAATAATAAAAGAAAATTTATGAACTTCACTCATATTATTTTAAACCATTCCATACTATACCTTTTAAAAATTAATATTAAATTTAGATAAAAAAAAAATATTGTCTTATCAAATTTCGAATGAATAGTTGAGCATAAAGAACATTAAAATATATATATATATATATATATATATATATATATATATATATATATATATATATATAAATTTGTTTACATAAATAAAATATTTCTGTCAGTATACAATCGTGAACAAGCTATCTCTAACTAAAAAATACTTTTATTTAATCATTTTTTAAATAGCCCATAAAACTGAACAGGTCGAGTTGGGAAATCACAACCCGAGCATAACCTCATAATTGAACTTACGTAACTTACGGGCTAAATACACCTGTTAAAATGTTTATACTTGTATAGATAAGTAAGTAAATAAATAAACTCCATAAACTTTCCGTTGATCGTTGAATGGGTTTAACGAGCTGCATTGGCTGTCGAGCAAGTGGGTCAGAGCGAAGTCTCAATGAGCGAATATTTGCGAGGAGGCGAGCGGCAAAAATAAACATTGCGAGATTTAAGAGAAGCGATATAGAGGCGATAAGTTTACCTCGATTTCGAAATCCAGACTGAGTTGGCCGCCCGGCGTTCGTCGACTGAGCGCTCTGTGCTAGCTTCTTATCAACGATTCTCTCCCACCAAAATATCTTAGGTCTCTAGAACTTAGCACTAGACTTCGTCATTAAACGCCAACAAAATAATAAAAACAACTGCATTCAAAACGAAAGGGAATCGAGTAACTATTTAAATAGAGAGATTCTAATAATTTTTTTAGTACGCTTTCAGGTGGAAGCTACCAGTATGCAGCGGAATCTTTGAACTGGATTTTTGGCCACTTCAAAACATCGAATTAAATCGAAACTTTGTACACTTTTCAAGGATCTATGATGATATAATAATTTGTCTCATTATCCTGAACATGATCTTCAGAATTAGCTATTTTTATATCCAGTTTTTATTAGTGATAAAAAGATATTTATCCATCTCTTTCTTGGACATAACTCACCACTGAAAAAACACCGAGTTTTGATTTGTATCATTTTCGAAATACTAGTGCAATATCTATCGAGTTGATCCCATTTTCAATAAAATATAAATTACTCAATCCCACGAAGAAAATACATTCAAAATAAGAATATAGTGATCAAGATAAGGTTTATACCTTCGGGTAATAGAAGGCTGTAGTATATTGAAGTACATATTCTATTGTTGTAATTTTATTATATAAATGAAAATAAAAAAGGTTTAGAAAAAAAACACAACAATCCATTTTATTGTAAAAAAAAAATCCACTCTTCATGTTAATTGTTGTAAATATAAAATTGAATGATATTGGTTAAAATAATGTCATTATGAAAGTATATTGAAAAGTAGCCTAAGATTTTTAACGATAAAATGATTTCTTTTTGCTCATAACTCTTCTTTTTTTCATTTTATACCTATTTAAAATTACTTTCTGCTTTTTAGTTTTGTTTTATATTAGAGCGTTTTTTTTAAACTATTATTTATTTCCTACTTTTTAGATTGGTTCACTATAAACCCGTGGTCTTTAGTTTTCTTTTTATCTAACATTCATTTTCTACTTTTTAGTTCGACTAGCGTTTTTTTTTAACCTATATTTAGCATCAAAAGTGAACGCTTCAACCAATATTTCGAAGTATTTGTTTATTGAAACATAACACTGATGAAATAATTGCCGAAATATACACATTTCTCAATTGCAAACACTTTTTTTCACACAAAAACTCATGATTATTTTTATTTTCCTGAATATTAAAAAGGAAACCAATGAATGGTTAAAACTTGTGATTTAGCTCGAAGCAGATTTTTCATACCCAAAGAATGTGCTGTGCCTTTTGCCAAATACTGAGGCGTGTTCTTTGAGAAAAGCCTATGAATATTGGCTGGATCAACTAGGGAGTTTCATATATTTTCCAAAAAAAAAAAAATATATATATATATATATATATATATATATATATATATAGTTTCAAAACTTAAGAAAAACCTACTAAACACTATAAAATAAATATTAGTTTAAAAAACTAAAGAACATGCGCGTTATAGCCGGTCATACCAAAGATTAGAAATTAAATGATGGTTTAAAAACATTCTTTAATACAAAACTGGCTTCATACAAGACTGAAAAGACAAGAAACTGCTCGACGTTTTCGCCTACTTCAACATTCACTGGGCAAACGCTCTAAGCTCCCAATTATTTACAAAAGACTCATTTACCTGACAGTTATCAGACCTATTTGGACATACGGAGTTGAGCTTTGGGGCTCTACTAAATCATCAAATTCACTCAATGCTCCTTATTATGTCACAAACAAACTCATCCATCATGATCTTAATATCCCATATGTTGCTGATTTGGCCCAAACTAGATACATACCTATTCTTCCATGACAAGCTCCATACAAACTTGAATCCGCTAGTCTCTCAACTTGCTTCCCATACTATTCCTGATAACCCTCCGAGGCGTCTGAAAAGAAGATGGTCCCGAGACCTTCTACTATAAAACTTTATTGGAGTGCTGCCGAAGGGTAGTTTCTCCACAAGTATTTTTTTTTTCATGCCATTTGTTCATATTAGCAAATTTATTTAAGTAAGTAAGTAAGTAATATTATTACATTTGTAAATATCAATAAATTAATCTAAAAAAAATGTAAAACTGGATTATAAATCTTTTGATTTTTTATATATTGGGAAAAAACCATCCTTCAGTCATCTCAACTTCCTATTTCCTATAATTCTTTAAGACGTTTCGACAAATTGATGTCATTTTCAATCTATTTAACAATTTTTCTGCATCAACTAACAATCATATATATATATATATACATAACTTTAAAAAAGCTATATGTCTAAAATCTCACATATGCACATTTATTAAAAATTTCCCTGGGGATTATCTATCCTCCATGGTCAAATTATTAATAGAATTTAACAAAACTTATTTTATTTTAATATTAATAATTTGACCATGGAGGAAAGATAATCAATCCCCAAGGAAATTTTTAATAAATATGCATATGTGAGATTTTAGACATATAGCTTTTTTAAAGTTATGTATATATATATATATGATTGTTAATTGATGCAGAAGAATTGTTAAATAGATTGAAAATGACTGTCAAAACGTCTTAAAGAATTATAAAAATTAAGAAATTAAGATGACTAGAGAATGGTTTTTTCCCAATATATAAAAATACAAAACAAAATTAAAAAGTAGAAAATCATTTTCAATCAGTATAAAATAAGAATATAGTTGTAAACAAAAAGAAAATCATTTTATTGTAAAAAACCTTTTTAAGATACATTCATCATGACTTTGCTTTTACCAATATCAGTCAATTTAATATTTAAAACAATTAGCATCAAGCAGACTATAACAATTAGGAGTAAATAGCACGCTTTTTTTATTTTACAATAAAGTAATTTTTTCACAGATTTCTTATTATAAACTTATTGAAAACTATTTCCTTTTTGGGATTTAACAATTTATGTTTTATTGGAAATTTATATAATGATAATATTACATAAATTTTTAATTTACGGAGTAAAATAGTTTTTTTTTTACAATTTACAATTTGGTGTTATTTTTCACCTTTATTGCTAAATAAATGCAAAGATAATGAGCTCGAAAGACGAGCCAAGTTCATTTTTAAAAATATACTGGCCATTAACCACATCGGTGAAAAAAAAAACTTTTCTTTCCAAACACATTATTTATTTTATTTTCGCTCAGTAATAATGAGCCACAAATAAATGCATATTGGAAAGGTAGGTATAAAAAACTCATAAATAAATGAAAAAAAAAAATCAAAACATCAACCTAGTAGAATAAACGAATGACTCAAATATTGTTATTTTGTGTAAGAATTATTTGGAATCTCATGTTAAAGCTTAGCTTTATTATTTTTCCTCTAATGTGAAAATATTGCTTAAGTTTTGAATTTATTTCCCAATACGTTTGACAACAGTTGAATTTATTTTAATTAAAGAAATGTATTATTTTATATTTTGTTCAATTCAAATATCGTAATGTATAGTTAGTATTCGTGGATGAGTGCACATTGCACATGCAGTTGGAGCTTTAGTAACCTTGCTGATCTGTTTATGAAGACTACAATCTTTTTTTTAGAACAGTTGCAATTGTTTATGAATTCTTGTTTTTTGAGTGTTAACATTTGTTCAGTCTTGATATTTGTTTAAGGCACTTCAAACTTATGTTTGTGAGCTTCCCAAGATGGGAAGAGGTACTGTCTAATTATAGCTGCAGGTTCCACTTATCAGAGTTTTTTCATTTGCAAATTTTCAAAACTCAGCAGCGTATTGTGGTGTAATATGTGCAACCAAAATGTTTATTATATTATAATAGAAATTTTAAAATAAAAAAAAGACGTACAAGTGGTTTTAAAGTATTGTTTCTTCATTTAACATCACTTTTATGTTTCTATAGCTAATCGGACGATGCTACAGTGGTAGCCCTATATTTTACCAATCCAGGCTTAATTAAGATAGGCATCTTTAACGAGTACCAGACACCACAGAGGCATTGGACTCCAATTGTATGTGCCTTCCGAGGCATTACCAAGAATTTTTTACTTCCTTCTAAAAATCCTAGGGCCACCTGCCGGGCTACGAACCAGCGATCTAGGGCTGAGTCTGTTTAGCAGAGTAGGGCAGAGCCTGTTTTAAATATTTTGCTTGATAAATGTACAGGAATGTGAATGTCGTTCGATCTATACCGTAAAGAACAGAATAATTCATAATCGAGGACAAACATCAATATCGCTAGTAAAAAAAAGAAAAAACACAGGATACAAAATGTGGGATATTGAAACAACGCAATTAAAAATTCTTGAAGAGGGTTGTATCGATATAATATTTATAAAAAGCTAAAGAACGAATCGGAAAAAAATATGTAATGATTTCGAATTATACTATCAATTAAAAAATCCTTTAAATATAACCAAAAATATGTCAAATTAGTGATAGAGGAAATCGATGCCAACTATTGTTCTAATTTAGGCTGGATTAGGCTCATTTGAGGACAAACGTCTGTTTCTATTTCTAGAACAACCGTTATAGAAGGAGGTGATAAAAGCATACACATTCAACCGCCAAGTTTTCACATCCTAAATAATTGAGTTGTGTGGTACTCACTTAATAATGGGCGAGTGTCCCCAAGAGGATCTTCAAAGATAGAGTAGAAGTCAAGTCGAGACTCGGAAGATACAAAAACAAAGATCAGACGAAAACCGTATGTACAGAAATGACCGTTCTTTTTTATAGAAGCCATAAAAAGAACTTGTGTAGACAAAAGGAATAAAAACCACTGACTCCCTGAGAGGTACAAATAAAGTTATGTATGAACAAAAGGTTGGTCGATAATGTAGGCGAATTTTATGTTGATATCGGGAAAGACGAGAGTAGATCATAAAAGAATCAATTTAAAGCGAATTTGGAAATAGTACAAAAAGGGGCTACTAAATCAATGGACTACATACAAGCAAAATAAATCGAGAGAGTAAATGGACCCTAAAGTTTTAATCAAAAAGAAATTAACTCATCAGGTTGAAAATCAAAAACTTTGTTACAAAATTTAATACGTACAGCGCAACAACTCTAAAAGCGCAACAATATATTATAGTGAGTTCAAACTTGTGTTAGATGCGTATCAGGTGTTAATCTGTCTGCCCCAGTGTTACCAGATAGAACATTAGTCTTTACAACTCTATTTTACACCTTGTTTATCATAAACCAGAATACGAAAGAATTAGTGCCAAATTTTCATCCTTAACAGCCTACCCGCAAAATTACAGAGCAAGATGCTCACATACTTTTGATTTCATTGCAGCTCACAAAACTTCTAAAGGTTATAAATGAGGCAATAAATGAATATAGCATTGAGAATATTTCTAATAAATTAAACAATAATTTTAGCAAAAACTGAGGTCGATAAATTGATTTCTAAAAGTTAACTACGAAAATTCTATTAATTGCAAGGATATTTGTCCAAACTAATCGTTTCTGAATAAACATGCCAAAAAAAAAGTATTGGCTATTCTCCAGTTTGAAACTGTATTTATAACTCAAAAGAATGTTTAGAATCTCAAAAAAAATGAATGCTAGAAAAAAAGAGGGGAAAAATAGTATATACACACACACACACACACACACACACACACACACACATGATATAATATGGATAATATGGAGTCAACTAGTCCAAGGCGATTTCTGCCTCAAGGAATTATCTTTTTTTTTTGAGAAATTAAAAAAAATACTTGAATATTTTGTTGAAATACTGACTATTAATTAACTTTAATAACATTAGCATTTTTTCATTCAACGTTTAGCTGAATGTAAAGAACTTTCATAATTGGCATTGGTTGACCAGTCAAGAGGTTCCTGGATTTTGAAAACAAGACCTTCTAAAAACAAACCTAAATAAACTTTATTTTTATTGGTAAACATTAACTCTATCATTCAATAATTGCTATTTATTTAATGTTACTTGTTTTAATCCTGATATCAGTGATTAAACGCTGATGTGTGACAAATTAAAAAAATATTAATATCAATCTTCTAAGGTACTGGACTTAACAGACTATATTTTTTTCTATGGGTGTATAATAATACAAAAAAAACCTTTAGTCCAAATTCATATATTGTATCTATTTTCTATAAACGTTTCGACCCTCGAGTGGTCATTTTCAATACACGCTTCATATCACCATTTAGTCAGTACATCTCAATCTGCAAAAAAAACATTTTTTTTCTGTAGACTAACATTTAAAGGAAGCTGGGTGAGGTCCACCCATAGTCAGCCACTAATTAGTTGCAGTGGCTGACTATGGGTGGACCTCACCCAGCTTCCTTTAAAAGTGTAAATGTGTTTTCTGTTAGTCTACAGAAAAAAAAGATGTTTTTTTGCAGATTGAGATGTACTGACTAAATGGTGATGTGAAGCATGTATTGAAAATGACCACTCGAGGGTCGAAACGTTAATAGAAAATAGATACAATATATGAATTTGGACTAAAGGTTTTTTTTGTATTATTATACACCCATAGATAAAAAAAAGAAAATATTAATTAAGCTAGAACCAAAAATTTACATCATTCCATCAATTGATTAGAAACATTAACCAGAAACAAAGCCTTAAGTCTCTAAAAATACAAACTTACATAAGCAGGCCGATTTGTCCTGGAAATAGATAATTATCACAGTGGGCAATTACAACTATAGTCAATAATAATAAATAATAAAAGATAAAAACACTGCTTGGATCCCTCCAACACCAAACACCAAAAGAATGCAGCAAACAAGCAAGTTAAGAATCGGTTACAAAGCTGACATACTGCACCTACTTTTATGGCAGTACCAACCAGCCTGCCAAAGCTGTGACAGTATATATATATATATATATATATATATATATATATATATATATATATATATATAAATTACGGTGAAGCATCTATTTGAATGCAAGAAGCATCAAATAGAAAGAACAAAATTGGAAATTGAAACGTGCCAACCGTTCAAAAATAATAATCAACTACAGAAGACCCTGATATACTTAAACCTCACAAAGTTAATCCAAAAATATAAGACGAGCAGTCGTCCCTAATGACCTCAGCAATCGAAGCAACGTTAAAGAAAATCAAATAAAAAAAAAAATTAGCATGTTTATTAAACAAAATAAAAAAAAAAATTACATACAATAATATGCATTTAAATCTTTCAAAAATACTAGATTATGGATAATCCGTCTGTCCAGTACTGTCATTAAATGGCATTTAAAATAAAAAATATAAAATAAGTCTCTTTGGTTACAAAACTCGCAAGGTCCTAGAATGATTTTTTATGCTTCTGAACAGTTTTGTGAAGATGATTTGGGCCGTGTTAGCTATTGGGATATATGTCACTAATATATTTTTAAATATTTGTATTTTAAAGGGAAAAATATTTAAATTCATTTTTAACCATACAAGTTTTTAATTAAAAACTAAATCTAATGACAGTATGCCATGAGAAGTGTAGTATTTTATACAAGAAAAAAAATATGAACAATACAGCACTATGAATAGTGTTTCTTTAAGTAATAGAATAAATATTAATTCTTCAGTAAAGTGTTAAAAGCATAGTAATTATAGTAATTATCAAATAATAATTAAAGCCTGATTATGGCATGCAAATTAGTAGAACGCATTCGAACTTTATTGAAGACTAATGAATGAAATTGGAAATAAATATGCAAAACTAAAAAATATAACTTGAAATTCATTTGTTCGCTTTTCAACAAAATTGAAATATACAACTTCAAATGTATGAATAGGTTAGAGATTGTTATTTAAGTTGCATCCTCGACATACATTCTCGATGTCTATTTCATCTAGTCCAAATCAGAGATGAATAGCATTTTTAGGTCATCCTTTCTTAACTTTTCAGGATGTTTTTGTTTTCTTTGGACATTAAAGTGAGTTATGTGGCCTACAAAACTATTTCTTAGCAGCAAATATTGTTTAGCCAAACAGCACATGAAATGCAGTTGAAAGTGGTAAAATAAATTTCATTCTAATTTGATATGTTTAAATAACTTTTGAATGAAAGACAGTAATAATTTAAATAATCTGAACAATTCTTAATTGTTATTATAAGTCTCATTTACAAATATTAACAATACAAGAGGCACAAAAAGAAACGCTAAAAGAACATATTATACATGATAGCTGATGTGTCTGAGACACATTGGCAACACTGATATCTGGACAACACTGGGAGATAGAAAAACCGGTTGTAACCTACCACAGAAATGATATTACAGTGTTAGAAATCAATTTTATGTAGTTCAATTATTTTGTATTAATGTACTTTAAAGTTTTAATAAATAGTTACATGTTTGAGAATTGAAGTGTTCTTTTATCAAATACCAAAATACACGAAAGTGGCGACGAGGATAAAGAAAACATTAATAAACTTGCCGAATTCTAGTAAGTCACAAGCAGAAACTGAAATGAAACCAAGTAAGCCAAATTTCTATCATATTGAATCTTTTGATTCATCATTAATTAAGTGGGACACGTGGCGCATTAAATTTCAAGCGTGTTTACAAATTTCAAACATTGAAGATAGTAAATTAAAAGTGGCATTGTTGATTAGCAACCTAAATGGAGAGGCATTAGAAACTTTAATTAATATATGTAAGCCTAAAAATCCTTCCGATTTTGATGTTGATGAATTACTCAAAAAATTAGACGAAAATTTCAAGGACGTGTCATTTACAATATCTGAAAGGTGTAAATTTTTCAAAATGGCCCAGGACTCAGATAACCTCAATACTTATGCACTGAATTTGAAACAACAGGCAGAGAAGTGCCAATTTCCTGCTGATTTTTATGAGGAAGCTTTAATTACGTCATTCGTCATGAACATTAAAAGCTCAGATGTACGCACCGTGTTATTACAAAAAGATTGCAAAACGTTTAATGAATCTGTAGAATTGGCTAAAACTCTGATGGGAGCTTTAGAAATTTCAAAATCACAAACTATGGTTTCAGATGTAAACAAAATTACTGAAAAGAAAAGTTGGAGTACAAACGGTCAAACAAATTTCCCTCAAACATGTACAAAAAATACTACTAAAAATAAAAACAAATTTCAATGCAGAAACTGCGGTTCTACACATGGAATAAACGAATGTGCTGCATATGGAAAAGAGTGTTATTTTTGCAAAAAATTAAACCACTTCGCAAAAAATTGCCGAAGTAAAGCTTTGAAAGATAAGGATGCCAGTCATCACATTACAGATATTTGTAATATCAACTCAAATAACCAGACAGAAAGAATCAGACTTTTGGTAAACATAAATGGTCAAACTGAACCTACAGAATTTGAACTAGATTGTGGTTCAAAATACACAATATTATCAAAAAATTCTTGGATTGCCTGTAATAAATTTCCGCTTAAAAATTCAAATGTGATATTACATAGCTATTCAGGGCATAAAATCCAAGTTTTGGGAGAAGCTATAGTTGAGGCTACTTGGAGAGGTGTAACTAAGAAATTACCAATTGTTGTAGCAAAAGCACCTAATGGGAAGAATTTATTAGGGTTGAATTGGAACAAACCTCTGTTAAATTTACACTTAGACAAATTAAACTGCTTTTCTGTCTCAGAAGAACAGAAAACAGAAATAAATAAGCCTCGGAATGATGCAAAACTTCAACAGATATTAAATAAGTTCCCAAAGATTTTTCAAGATGGTATTGGTCACTGCAAAGACATGCAAGTAAAACTTAGACTGAAAGAAAACGTAACTCCAGTTTTTTGTCGTGCCAGAGTGGTTCCATTCGCCTTACGCGAACCACTAAAATGTGAACTCGATAGATTGGAAGCTCTGGGCATAGTAAAGTCCATTAGATATTCAGAGTATGCTGCACCTATTGTTGTGGTTAGGAAACCAAACAATAAAATTCGCATATGTGCAGATTTTTCAACCGGATTGAACGAGAGGCTAGAAGTTTATCAATACCCACTTCCAGTAATTGAAGAACTTTTCACCAAAGTCAATGGAGCTGAGGTATTCTCAAAATTAGACATATCAGAAGCATACTACTCACTTCCACTAGATGAAGAAACAAAAAAATTACTTGTAATCAATACTCCTTTTGGACTTTATAGTTTCCAGCGCCTACCTTTTGGAATAAATTCAGGTCCAATGATTTACCAAGAGAAAATGGAAATCATTTTACAAGGAATAGACGGTGTCGCTTGTCTGATGGATGACATAATAATATCAGGAAATGAAGAACAACACCTTGAGAGACTTCATTTAGTGCTCGAGAGACTTCAAACTGCAGGTCTAAGACTAAACAAATCCAAGTGCAAATTTTTAAGGACTAAAGTGGAATACTTAGGCTACATTATTGAGAAATCAGGTCTCCGCCCTTCACCAAATAAAATAAAAGCTCTGCAACAAATGCCTGAACCAACTAATGTAAAAGAAGTAGAAGCCTTTATAGGTATGATTAATTACTACGGAAAATTTATAAAAAACTTCAGTGACATCTGCGCACCCTTAAACCGGCTGAGAAAAAAAGATACACCCTTTATATGGGACCCATCCTGCCAAGAAGCTTTTAAAATATTAACTACAGCATTAACAGAAGACAGTATTCTTACGCACTACGATCCAAAATTGCCTTTGGTTTTGGCAGCGGATGCAAGCTCGAGAGGAGTGGGAATAAGTCTTTTACACCGATTCCCAGACGGAACTGAACGACCAATTATGTACGGGTCCAAAACGCTAAATTCTGCTGAACAAAACTACTCACAGATAGAAAGAGAGGGACTTGCCATTATTTATGGAATAAAAAAATTTCACAAATTCTTATGGGGTCGGAATTTCATATTACAAACAGATTGTCGCCCTCTAATGCACATTCTGCGTTCCAAGAAAGGAATACCACAAACTGCAGCAAACAGACTCCAAAGGTGGAGCCTTTTACTTATGAATTATACATTCACTGTGGAATATGTACCCACAGCAAAATTTGGTAAAGTTGATGGACTAAGCCGCCTGCCTATTACTCAAGTAGAACAGACGGACTTTGCTTTTGAGGAAGTTGTCTCAAAAATATTTGACGAAAATATTAACTCCCTACCAATTCAAAGCAAAGAAATTGCAAGGGAAACCTCAAAGGACCCTCTCCTTATGAAAGTTCATAACTTTATACTAACTGGATGGCCTGGAAAATGCGATGAACATCTTCTACCTTACTTCAGAAAAAGACAAGAATTAACTACACATGATGGGTGTATACTCTGGGGAATTCGAGTCATCATTCCCCCAACACTTAGAAAACAACTAATTTCTTCACTTCACGAAACCCACATCGGGATTGTAAGGACTAAAGCATTGGCCCGAGGTAAGTTGTGGTGGCCAAGGTTAGACCAAGACATTGAAGAAAAGATTAAGTCCTGCGAAATATGCAACAAATATGCCAACCAGGAACCTTCTGAATGCATACCATGGCCAGCATCTGGACACCCTTGGGACCGAATTCATCTGGACTTTGCAGGTCCCTTTAAGGGGAAAATGTTATTGCTTGTGGTAGATGCTTTTTCTAAATGGATAGAGGTATTTATAGTCAATGACATGACTGCTAAAAAAACAATTTACTTAATAAAATCACAGCTGCTGACTCGGTATGGCCTTCCTAGGACTATAGTCACAGACAATCAAACTACATTCACATCGTCAGAGTTCAAACAATTCTGCGATAACTTTGGAATTAAACATATATTGACTCCCAGCTATCACCCTCAATCTAACGGGCAGGTTGAGAGATATGTACAGACAACCAAACAGAATCTTCGGAAATTAATGGAAACTGGAAAAGACATAAGCCAGGAATTATGCAACTTCTTGTTCCAATTTCGTTCTACCCCTGTTGCTTCGGGAATAAGTCCAGCTGAGCTGTTTTTGCGTCGACAACTCCGAACAAAATTAGACGTTTTGAATCCACTCAAAACACACACACCACCAAAATACACAGCACCTTCAAAGAAATTCTTCACAGGAAGACAACCAGTTTGGGTGAGAGAAGGGACAGGGACAACTTGGAAGAAGGGACGTATCAACCAAAGTTGTGGGAGGAACACACACATTTTGGAGTCTGGTGAGAGAAAGCACAACTCCCAGCTGAGGCCCTTCATGACTCCGAAATTGCTGTCCCCCAATCCAGAAAAAACAAGTCCTCAAACTTCATCGGGTGGTTCTCCACCAAACTTCAAGACACCCTGGTCTGAGGAATCTCAGCCAGCCACCACCACAAGACCAAGGAGAGACCGCAGGCCACCCAAGAGGCTTACCTACTCACCATTTTAGAGGGGAAGAGTGATGTGTCTGAGACACATTGGCAACACTGATATCTGGACAACACTGGGAGATAGAAAAACCGGTTGTAACCTACCACAGAAATGATATTACAGTGTTAGAAATCAATTTTATGTAGTTCAATTATTTTGTATTAATGTACTTTAAAGTTTTAATAAATAGTTACATGTTTGAGAATTGAAGTGTTCTTTTATCAAATACCAAAATACACGAAAATAGCAAATGTACAGATAAATAAAAAACATATTGCTACAGTATCGATTAATAAAACCAATGAAGAAATATTTTTATTTACACCAGGTGTAACTATCAATATTGTTTTTTAGAAAGAAGATATAAGCGAAAACAAATAATTGAAAAGCCGTAGGCAATATTTAGTAAATTATATTAAATTTTTGTTTTAAAAAATTGAAATTGTAATTAATAAAATTTGAGTTACAATTCAACTAAATAATCAATTAAAAAGAACAATCTAATTAAAATGTCAAATAATTAAATAATGATAAAATTATTGCATTAATATATTTATATTGCATATATAAATATATTAATGCAATAATTTTTATATATACATAAATATAATAATGTTTTAAAAGATAACAAGAACAACTTTCATTCCCTAGTCATCATCATCATGACAATTATAAATTCTATAGCATCACTCTCTGTCAAAGAGGATCATGCCTCCATTTAAATAATTTTATTTGTATTTAAAATTCAATCAAAATATAAAACTAAAAGTGACACAAATGAATCACCTATACCATATCTAACTAATGAATGTTAAAAAATATTATTTCCATATTTACACTAAGAAAAAACTCTATGCGAGGCTTGTAACTCGCACAATAAACTCTATGCGACAGAGTATTAAATTTTTAATCCAAAGGTCCCTTTCAGCCCAAAGTACTTTCAAAAACCAATTCCTAAAATACCAGGTGATCTAAAAGTCAATTATTTTAAAGTATTCTTCTATTATAGATTATAATAATATATAAATGAGTGAGATTTCTACTGATAATACATTATTTTGATTGAATGCATCAAAAGAAATCTTACTAATATTATAAATGTGAAAGTTTGTATGTTTGTCTCTCTTTCATGTAAAAACTACTGAATGGATTTGGATGAAACTTTACGGTAATATAGGTTATACATCAGAATAACACATAGGCTACAGCAAGCGCGGATTTAGGGGGTGGAGCACGGGGTCACGTGCCCCTCCTACAGTTTTTTAGGTACTGTGGAGAATTCATTATTGTACATAAATAAAGGCAAATCACATGATCATAATTGTTTAAATAACAGAAAGAACATGAGTGAAACTATTTGTTTTGATATCCTGCCAATCTTACTAATATTATAAATGTGAAAGTTTGTATGTTTGTCTCTCTTTCACGCAAAAACTACTTAACGGATTTGGATGAAACTTTACAGTATTATAGGTTATACATCAGAATAACACATAGGCTATAGCAAGCGCGGATTTAGGGGGGGGAGAGGCGCACGGGGGCACGTGCCCCTCCTCCCGACAGTTTTTAGGTACTGTGAAGAATCCATTATAGTACATAGTTAAAGGCTAATCACATGATAATAGTGGTTAAAATAACAGAGAGAACATGAGTGAAACTATCGTTTTGATATCCTATTAATATTATAAATGCGAATGTTTGTTACTCATTCACGCAAAAACTACTGAACGGATTTGGATGAAAGTTATTGAATAAAATAGTTTATACATCATAGGCTACAGCAAGGGCAGATTTATGTGGGGGCATGGGGGCATGTCCTCCCCTCTCCCCCCCCGTTATAGTACATAATTAAAGGCAACAAATCAGGAACTTAGCATCTTGAAATTTGTAGATAGGTTCTTTGTATAGTTTAAGAAAGAAATTTGGATAATTCCACCCCAAGGGTTTCCCCTTTAATATAATAGGGGTTCAAAGGTTGTATAGAATCCGTCAGTTTTGAAGTTAGACATCTGAAATTTTGGATGAATGAGTAACTTATATTTCAAAAAAAATAATTAAATTATTTATTTAAAATCATCTTAAACGAAACTTTATATAGGAGACCAAATTCCACGCGAGCGAAGCCGCGGGCATAAGCTAGTATTTAATATATTATTTATCACTAAAATAGAGCCAAAAACTCAAAAAGAAACACTATTATTTATTATAATGCAATTGGGAAAAACCACAATGCAAAGTCTTATGTTTCAAAAATACACCCACTTACCAGTCGACCTTTCACCTATTCAGGCATTATCATATGATAATGTGTGTGTAACAATCCCGTACAGTTTGGTGGCATCTCTTTTATAATAAAGTTTTTGTTTTTCAAAGTATTTGACAGGAGGTATATAAAAAACAAATGTAGGAGTCATCTGTGGTTTAGTTGTTAGCATAACAACATTCTATGTACACGGTTCAGGGTCAGCAGTCCAGTAATTGGAAAATCCAAGAATTTTTTAAAGGGATTACAAACCCATGGTTATGCCGTCCTTTAGAAGTGACATAAAATGGGTGTCCCAAGCCTATGGAATGTTAGATGGTTAAAAATCCCTTCCTAATTATTCCAGAAAGGGCAAAATTTACAATTCCCACTGAAGCATCGTCCAATTAGCCATAGTAGGAAAAAGTGGCATTAAAGGAATAAAGAAAAACAAATTATATACCCACAAATGCATATAACTAGAAAGTATAAACCATGAAAAAATACTTATTACAAATTGATGATTTCATTTGACAGAAAACTGCTTATAAGATAACTGCTATGTAAAAATATATTCACTCAAATGAAGAGCACTATACCATATATTTAAAAAAAAAAGACCTGTACCACTACAACCCGTGAACAGGTCTGGGTTTCAGTACACGGTAGAGACTGTACTGTTTCATGGACAACGGTTATGAAGGGAGGTAATTTGTCCTAGATCACACTCAACCATAAGATTTTCCTCCTTATTTTGGGTACCCACTTTTTGATTGGGTTGCCTCCAGGAGGGTCCTAGATCCCATAGGATCCATCTCCAGCTGCTAACAGACTAAATAAAAGTCTTGCCAGCAGCAGGATTTGAACCAGGATTTTCGGCATGGCAACTCAGTGCTCTATCACTGAGCCACTCTGCTCCCTTTTGGAAGAGAGCTCATCAGCAATATAGATAGAGGTACTCCTAAATAATATATTTAGGATAATTTTCTCTTACTTTTTACACAAACAGCCAAAAACAGAATAAATTAAAATCCAAGGGGGAACTTGATAAAATTCAATGTTATTTTTATGTTCTTAGTACTCAAGATAATAAAGTTATTTAGTTATAAATATCTGAGATAGTAAAATAATTTAGTAATAAATATCTAATATAAGTACAACATATTCTGAACAAACCTCCAAATATGTTGTTCAAATCCTTGGCACTTATCGCAGGACAAGCATGGCTGGCCTTCATCAACTTCTTGAATTAGAATCCCCTGGAAAAATAAAAATCATTAACTTAAAATCCATTGCACGTTATATATTATTATCAATGAACGTTATGTGTATTAATATTTTATTTTTTTTAAATAAATATTTATAAAATATATATTCTATTACAATTCAATCCAAAGAGCAAGACCTTAGTAAAAAAAAAAAATCAACTTCAAGGATCACAAGACTACAAATTTTTGGCACTTTCATCATAATTATTATTGCTATCCCTATCCAAAATAAGAATTTTAAAAGTATTATTTAAGATCATTCACAAATAATTTATTATCTATAAAGGAACAATGTACACAATGATTTAAATTAAAACAATATTTAGTTAATTTAAATACAACAGAGATTTTAGTCTTTCTGGAGACTTCTAATTTAAGAGTCTGACACTTGGAGCAGCACCTTACAGACACAAATAATCAAGTTCTTCCTACAAATAGGCTAGTTTTAAAATTTATCATAGTTTGAAAAAGTCATCAACCAAGCAAAAGGAAATTTTATAGACTAAAACTTTTAGATAAATAGAATAGCTATCTATTTGGGTCAGTTAAAAAAAATATGGATTAATCTCATCTAACGTGGAACATCTGACCAAAATATTTTAAATTATTAAACATTTATTATTATGAACACTCTAATATCACATTTACGTGACTCTTCATGGTTTTCAAAATTAATTATTTGCCAGAACATCTATTACTTTTTAAACTTATTTAAAATGTGAGTAGATGTGGATACAGAAATAAAAAAAATTAATATCTCTGCATTTCGCTATAAACAGGAAAATTATCTCCATTTTCCTTAATTTAGTGTATAGATGTAAATTATGAGAGAAGTTACATGTTTTAAAAGGTAACAAGAACAACTTTCATTCCCTAGTCATCATCATCATCATCATCATCATGACAATTATACATTCCATAGCATTATAAGTCTCATTTAACAATACAAGAGGCATATTATACATGATAGCAAATGTACAGATAAATAAAAAGTATATTGCTACATTATCAATCAATAAATCCAATGAAGAAATATTTTTATTTACACCAGGTGAAACTGTATCAATATCTTTTTTTACAAAGAAGATATAAGCGAAAACAAATAATTGAAAAGCCGTAGGTAATATTTAGTAAATTATATTAAATTTTTGTTTTAAAAAATTGAAATTGTAATTAATAAAATTTGAGTTACAATTCAACTAAATAATCAATTAAAAAGAACAATCTAATTAAAATGTCAAATAATTAAATAATGACAAAATTATTGCATTAATATATTTATATTGCATATATAAATATATTAATGCAATAATATATTTATTATTAGTATTAATGCGATAGAGGAAATTATCGCAGGACTAAAAAAACAACAAAGCTTCTGGTGAAGTCGGTGTACTTGCAGAAATGTGGAAATACTCCAGTGAGGAAATCAGGAAAAAAGTCACAGAAATACTAATGGACGTCTGGGAACAAGAGAAAATACCAGGAGAATGGAAAACAGCTCTAACCCACCCTCTTCACAAAAAAGGCGCGAAAACCGATGTGAACAACTACAGGGGAATTTCTCTCTTGCCGGTGACCTATAAAATTTTCTTTAAGGCTCTATTGAACAGGTTAGAACCACAAATTGACGACAAAATAGGAGAATACCAGGGAGGATTAAGGAAAGAACGATCCTGCCAAGAACAGATACTTAGCCTAAAACTTTTGATGAAATATTATCTAACTAGGCCACAGAAAAACCTTTATATCTCTTTTGCCGATTTTGAAAAAGCATATGACTCCTTAGACAGAGAAACCCTACTGAAAACCCTGAGGGAGTACGGAGTCGATCAAAAGACCATACACCTAATAAAAGAAACCTTAACAGAGACCAAATCAAAAATAAAATTAAGAGGGAATATCAGCGAACCGTTTCAGATAAAAACGGGTGTGAGACAAGAGGGCGGACTTTCACCTGTTCCCTTCAACGTTGTTCTCAACAAAGTTATGAAGACATTATGGGAAAAAGAAACATCAGGAGCTAAAATAGGAACTCAGAAGAGTAATATCCTTGTAAGGTGTCTGGCTTTTGCGGATGACTTAGCCCTACTGGCAGAGTCAGAAGAAGATGCAATTAGGCAAATAAATTCATTGAAGAAAGTACCTGAAAAAACTGGACTAAAAATCTCCAAAAATTTTCACCAAAATTATGGGCTACAAATTCAGACAAGGATACACAGAACAAATTAAACAAGAAACACAGAAACACGGCATTACACCACATTTATTGGAAAACAGAACTGAATACCAAAAATTCCTCAAAAATGCGATTCTAGTGGCAGAAAGAAAAAAATTTCCATCTAAGACCTGGACAGAAGAAAGAAAAAAGGCCTTTAGTGAAACCATGAGGAAAAGACAAAAAAGAAAAAACCCTGCATCATAGTCGCGTAGTCTTTCATGGCTGTTTCGCGTCAAATAAATAAAATATAAATATAATAATGTTTTAAAAGATAACAAGAACAACTTTCATTCCCTAGTCATCATCATCATCATCATGATCATGACAATTATACATTCTATATCATCACCCTCTGTCAAAGGGGCTCCATTTAAATAATTTTATTTGTATTTAAAATTCAATCAAAATATAAAACTAAAGGTGACACATATGAATCACCTATACCATATCTAATTAATGAATGTTAAAAAATATGATTTCTATATTTATACTTAAAAAAAAACTTTATGCAAGGCTTATAACTCGCACAATAAACTCTATGCAACAGAGTATTAAATAACTAACACAACAAATATATATAAGGAGCACATTGTAAAATCTTGAAAGTAGGTAATACTTAGCCAAGTGTCATCATTAGTATTTTCAGATCATAATTTTTTCACATTTACAGGTTGGAATGTCTATAAATTGTTGAAATAGGAGTGAATGTTTTTGTTTGTTTGTTCATTTAACGTCACTTTATGCTGCTATGGCTAATCGGACGATGCTACGGTGGGAGCTCTAAATTTTGCCTATCCAGGTTTAATTAGAATAGGGATTTTTAACATCGTACAGGCTCGGGACCCCCGTTTAACATCCATTCCGAAGGATGGCGTAAGGATTTTTTTACTCCCTTAAAAAAATCCTAGGGCCACCTGCCGGACTACGAACCCGCGATCTTGAGTTTAGTAGTTTGCTACGCTAACCACTAGACCATAGGTGACCACAGGAGTGAATGTATTTTACCATTGTATAGGATATAATCTATGATATTCAAAATTTTCTTTATCAGCACTATTGATATTATGGTAATTTGGTTTTAGGAAGAACCAAGTAACGATGGACCTAAGAAACAAAAAAATAAAGAGAAAAGACCGTGAATTGGGATGAAGGGTGGGGGTCTTGGAGAAGATTTAAAATCATGTAATTAACATAATGATACAAAATGTCTCTGAGTCCTCATATTCAAATCTTATATCCAAATTCAATGATAACATGGACATAAGATTGGTGCCATTGCAAGAAATTTAAAAAATAGTCCTATTTTTTACTATATTAAGTATATTAACAGCTATAGTAATAAATTGGCAATAAAAAATGTTATGAATCCATCATTCTCTTATTAGTTTTGCATTCATAAAGTATATTGACACAAGTATTCTTCGCAAGTAATTTGTATAAAACAACTCAAAAATACAAATGAAGTATACTTGTTAAATTATTTCCATAATTTTCAAATGAGAAAATTCCAAGTAAGACATTGTTAACAGATTGACGGAGTGAGCAATCTAATGCAATCCTAATCACAAATAAGCTAGGATAAAACAATTACATAAATCAAGATAAAATTTCAGATGTTATAAAAGGCTCTCAAATTATACAAACAAATATCCTAAATCTTTACAAAAAGCAATGAAATGTGGTGAGGTCAAGTTATCACACACCAAATGAATTTTCAATTCTATTTAAGGCATCACATATAGATGCAGCATGAATCCACCACTATTTTTCATTTTAACTTTTGATATAAATCTGGGTAGAGATAAATAAAAGAAGAATCATAAACTGTCAAGATGACCATAAGTGAAGAAAAATAAATAACATGAAAAAAATCAGATGAAGTGAGCATGAAGATTGGTGTGTAGGATTGAACAATACAATCTTAGAAAAACTAAGAAATTTTCAATACCTTGTCGCTCATCTTAACAAATGGGGTTAGATAGACAATGAAATATATATGAGAATAAAAGCTGACACCAAATTTTGTTTTTAAATATGTTTAAAAAAGGTTTCATCAGAAACAAATATGCAAAAAAGCACAGAGAAAGTAACTAATAAAAACACCTTATCACTTGTCATTCATTCGAATGAATCTAAAAGTGTGAATACAACAATCATGTCTAATATGAGACTTATGCCAACTAATGATATTATCGAAGAACATCATCTAAGATAATAACAATGCTTCTAGAATGCCAGAAAACTATGGAAGTGGAGCAGAGACCAAAGAAGACCCTGAAAGGCAAAAACTAGAAATCCTTAGACAGATCAGAGTGGAAGAAGACAAATGGTTCAGAAGAATAATTCATAGATCAAGATCTCTCTAAGGAACCATCACAATGCTTAGTGGTAGAAGGTAGCAGTTGTAGATTTTTTTTTCTTAAATATGGAATGTGATCATTAAGATCTTAAGAAATATTTATGTTAGAGAAGAATTGGTTGACTGTAACTTCTAATATAAGGAAGAAATAGTTGGGGGTGCAGTCAATAAAAACACCTTAATAAGTGTAACTTATTTATTGTGTGCCGACCTACAATGTACGCCATCTTCAGGGCGAATAAACCACGCGGCAGCTAGGCGATCAGCGGCCCAAGAATTAAGAAAGTCGGCACACAATAAATAAGTTACACTTATTAAGGTGTTTTTATTGACTGCACTCCCAACTATTTCTTCCTTATATCTTAAGGAATAATTTTAATATATTCAAGAAAAACCGAATCAGATCTGCAGTTTAGAAGAACTATACAATGTTCCATTTCCTTAGCAAGACACATGTTATAATAAGTAGGTTATAAAAGTAATATTTATGAGGAGAAAATATATATCATATATATATATATATATATATCATTATACTAATTTGATCAGTTAGCAATTCAGTAATCAAAATTCAATTCAGTAATCAGTATTGTTTGTACTCGTAACATAATGTTTATTCTATTTAGCTCTTCCTGAATCTAGTTTAACGAGTGTTCAATGTTTTGTAATTTGGGTGATATTCAAAAGTACAAAACCGAGCTTTAAGAATGATTTCCCAAAATTTTTGATTTTTTAGTTTCCTTCTGTTCTCTAACAGGTATTACATGTATGTATAAAAAGGTACTATTTAATATTCTTAAAAGTTTGTCTGTACTTTTGAATACCTCCGAAAAAATATTCAATTAAAATAAATTAAGTATTCTTATTAATATATTTTTTTCATTTTTTTTTCTACTTTGGTTGGTGCATGGCAGTTTATTGAAGAATAATGGTAAAATGTCCCCTTTATTCGAAGATAGCACAGCCTCGGACATATCGGAGTGAATTTCAATACAACAGAGCGATATAGGACCCTATAAGACCTCAGATATTGTCAGAACAATCAAACTTGGCCGACTGCGATGTTCGGGTCACGGATGGAGCACACTCAGATTCCCAAGAAGATTCTCACAGAGGAAATCCATGGCACACAGAGAGTAGGGAGACCAAATGGGAGGTGGATGGAAGGTGTAGCGGAGGATGCACCTACCCTTCTTAATGCTAGAAACTGGAGGGATGCTGCGCAGGATAGAGCTGATTGGCAGAGAATCCTAGAGGCGGCCCAGACTCGGTGATGAGTTGTTGCACCGGATATTATTATTATTATTAATATATTATAGGATAGTGGGAGAGCTATCTTATGTTTTCAGTATAAAAAAAGGTGTTGCTTCCTTAATCAAATACTTTTTTGAAGATTATAACTGTGTGAAAATATAGCATGATTTAAATATATACTTATATGAGACTATGATATTTCATTACATTCTTGTAATTATTTAATTAAGGAAACATCCCTTTTTGTACTTAGAACATAAGGTATTTTGTAATTTTTTATAATTATTGGTCATTTTTATGAGTTATAAATATTTTTATTTTTTAAAGAGATGTATATTCCATTATATTCTTGTGATTATTTAATTAAGGAAACATCCCTTTTTGTACTTAGAACATAATGTATTTTGTAATTTTTTATAATTATTGGTCATTTTTTATGAGTTATAAATATTTTTATTTTTTAAAGAGAGCGATGTCACGGTGAGACAAAGGTTCCGGATTCAAATCTCGGTCGAGGGCCTATCTTTTCTCTTTAAAAAAAAAAAAATAAGGTATTTTGTTATGTTTTAAGTATGAAAAAATTCTACTCATATTTGTATTCATATATAATTAAAAATGCACTCTCAGATTGCAATAAAAGTATTTGATATTGTTTCTTTTATTTTATAGGCTTTTTTTATTATTCAACTCTTTTCAGACTCATGAGAACCTGGGTCTCTGAGATTTTGCCATTCCTCATGCATTTCCTTGGTGGTAGGCTTAGCTATACATAAGAATTTAATTAGAGAGATGGCCTTGAAGAAGATTCTGACAATCCAGTAAGAAAGCAGTGGGAGAATATTTTGCACAGCGGTGTAAAGAATATAACAGGAAAGAAGAAATACGGTTAAAGATATTGGAGCTTGATCTAAGATGTAAGGAAAGCACAACAAATTAAATAAACAAAGAAGGAAATTAAAGTAAATTATTATTTACAAGGCATAACTGCAACTATATGGCATAACTATCTAAGATGAATCTCTAATGGAAATTTATTTGGTAAAAAATGTTTCCAACATAATTTTTAATAGCATTTAGGATAACAAACATGTTATTTTTTCTGATAATAAAAAATCTTAACATACATACATTTATTTAACTGTTGGGTTTTTCAAATGTTTTACTTTATATTGCAATATATGTCAGAAAATAATCATTGTTTTTTTAACTAGTTCATTTAAATTAGAAATGGTTTATATTTCAGATTCTTCAACTTACTAAGTTCTTGTAAGAAGCTTTAGTCAGCAATAATCAGCTGTAATGATCTTGAAAAGCTAACTAATTTTCTCTCTCTGAAAATAAATTAGGTTGTTATATGAACAGATGCCTGGAAGAAGGGCGTATGTTACATTTATCAGTTTTCGTTTTTTTTGCCGAACAAGGTCCATGTGATGGTCCCTACCGCTAATGTTAGTTTTTAGTTGCCTAAACAGTGAATAGAGGTCCAGGGATAGCACAATCATTGTCCATGTCAGAGGATGATCGGTCCTCAAGAGACAAAGATCCAGTGGAAGGAAGGCGCATGTGAAGATATCCTAACCTTGCTTACGAGGGTGTAAGTGCAAAATCTATAAAATGGAAGAAGGGCAAATATGACAGTAACCTAATTAAATGACCCGTTTTCTTATTTTGGGCTCTCCCGTAAAGTTTGAAAACGTAACATGCACCCTTCTTCCAGGCAACTATTCATATATTTTAACCTGATATTAATAGTCAATAGCAATTAGCTATTACTATCCATAGAAATAAATGTAACAAAATAACCTTATTTACTATTACTAAAAAGGAAGTATAAATATTGAAATAATGAGCTCTATAAAAATTACAAAACCTAATTATCTGTAATCACAATTATTTGAATAGATTTCCTCAAAAATGTAGCTCGAAATACTCAATGAAATAGTAATTGCATAATTATTTTTTAATTTTATAGAAAACAATCCAATCCTTCTCACTTTAATGATATAAGTTTTCTCACTTCCTGGTTTTATATTAAAAAAGAAATTTCTCCACAAGATATACCATAAGAATTTATTTATCACCTGTTATAGAAATGAGCTGGGGAATGAGATGGGGAAAAACATTTGCCCGTTTGCCCATATTTTTTAAGTGGTTCAAACGGAAAACTTAAGATATCATGAATATGAAGAAATGCATTACAACTTTCATAACAGCTCAAATACGTCTGTGTGGTTTCAGGAAACAGAATATAACAATGTTCTTGTGTGTGGAAACAGATACAATGAACTGATACAAAATCAATATTCTGAAATATTAAACTGCCGGTAACTTGCCTTTTGTTTCCCTTTCAGTATACTTAATTTCTAAGAAATAGAATTTGTATCAAGAATATAAAATATTTCTACCCTAGGATAGTCTGTTTGTATTTTATATAATTATTACAACCAAATTCCATACATTTACCTCATTTCCTGGTTATTGATAAAAAATAAATTCCTTCACCATACATAAGAATATATAAATTTGAATTACCGGTTATAGAAATACTTCTGCAGATTTTCAGGACAGGAATATGTAATGTGTGGAAATCAGGTACAATTAACTGTGTCTACAAAAAGTTACCACTTTTTCTAACAGGTCTCATTGTTAATTAATTGAAATAACGCAATGCTTAAAAACAAATCTTCATCTTATCTGGAAATGTTTTTTAACAAGAGTTTATGTAATATATGATAGTAAAAAAGGTATCTGTTCCGCAGGTTGTTGCTTCGATTGAGTTGCAACAAGTTTTAACTGTTTATTCATTTCATTTTTAATATTTTCTAAAAATACAAGTTATCGTGAGCCTTATTGTTAAATACGAGAATGTAGTTATAGGTAATGAGTAGATTTCGTTCATCATTTCATCAAGAATAAAAGTTTCACCAAACATTTTGAAGAATGGATGATATATGTTTGTTGAAACGTTCATTTCTAGATGAAAGTATTACCAACGTATGCACATTTCCTAAAATATTCTCTTTTCTGTACTAAAGCTCATGATAACTTTCACTTTTGAAAAATATTAAAAGAGAAACAAGAGAAAAGTTAAAAATTATTGTGACTCTACTCAATGTGAAAACCTGCGGAATAATTGCCTTTATATGTACTTTAATATGTAAAATTTAAATCTATTCTTCATAAATTACAAGTTATTAATTTATGATATATTTTCTATAATTCTGCAAGTTATGAAGGCAATATAAAAAAAAAAAAATTGTTGGGAAAAATGAAACTGCAGATAGCTTACTTGCCATATCCCTTTTAGTATTAAATATGATGAACTTACTTTCTATAGAAGAAATAGAATTTATACAAAGAATATAAAATAAGTATCTAATCTCAAACCACTTTATTGGTTCATATGCTTTATAATAATTACAATTAAGTTCCATACCTTGTCGTTATCCAAAATATCAAATAAATGCTAGGCTATAATAGTTATTGAATTGATGATTGATATTATGATTATGACACATTTTAATTTAAATAATGAGGATACCACATAATTAATGAATATCAGATTAAGTAAGATATAAAGAGGTATACGTGATTCTTGTTTTAAGTGAACCTATAAATCATCTCAAAGAAATTTAGCCTTTTATTAAAAAAAATAAAAATCATAAACTATTTATTTGAAAGAACTGTGAATAAATTTCAGGTTCATTTAAAAATATTATCTTTAATTTTTATATTTACCTTATCAAAGAAAGATGAGTTATATCTTTAATAAATGCACTAAGATCTTTTTAAAATTAAAATGAAAAACACACAGGAAACAACTGGAATGCTTCATAATAAAACACCGAAACAGCGACTGTCTTAAATGAGATGGCTTCGCAGTAATTAGATTTTCTCAGAACGCGGGAATCTTTACCATCAGAAAAAAAGCGCCAACAAGTGAGTGTAATATTATATTTATGAAAACAAAATTTTAATGTTTAAAAATAAGATGGAATTGTGATAATTAAATAGAAATATTTACCAAGCAATTTCTAAATTAAAAATGAGTATCTCACGCATTTTTATATCTGTACTAACATATCATACAATATTTGTTTTTTCTCTTCAAATTAATTAATAAATTCTACACTGAAATATTTTTATTTATTGCTTATTTGATTTGTATTTTTAATATATAAATAAAATTAACAAATTCGTGTGATATTGCTTCATATCATATTTTACTCCATTATATATTTATCACCTTCTAAAGAGCGGGAACCAGTGTATAGAAGCCATATGTTGAGGAGTTCAGCTAGGGAGTGATTCATTTGTAAGTCATAATTATGAAATTATTTATAATTCAAAATTTATGTTTATTAATAATCATACTTGTATTGGACTATTTTATTAGGTTTTGTTTATTATCTGCAAGCAGAAGAGCACAACAAACCACTTCGATAATTATTTCAAAAAAATATTATATTTAAGTGTAAATCCCAAGATAATATTATTTGACATTTATGCATCACTTTGAATGTTTTTTATTCAAGTCAATGTAATTTACACATATCTAATGTAGTTTACAATTAATTTTTAATTTGTGACAATTTTTATTATTACTACTTCCAGTTTGTGATACCATATGTTTATTTTCTATAACTCTATTTAAATCCGTCATTATTATATGAAGTATCTGTCATCGAATCGAGGAAATAAAATATATAATCCTATACTGAAATATTTTTGAAGATAAATGACGTATCTATAGACAAAATATGTTGTTTAATGGAATAAAAATATGCTAATTTTTTACGAAATTTGCATTATTTAATTAAGAAATAAGTAATATATATTTCTATATTTTTATTTAAAAAGGAATCAGTTCCCCAGATTTTCGCTTCGATTTCCAAAAATACAAGTTATTACGAGCTTTAGTATGGAAAAGGGAATGTAACTATGGGGAATGTGTATACTTCGGTAACCATTCAGACAATCATTTCGTCAGGAAGAATGAATTAACTAGCATTTCGAAGTATCGATGTTATGTTTGTAGCAACGTTCATTTTTTGATGAAATAATTACCGAAATATGCATATTTCCCCTAATGACATTCCTTTTTCATAGTAAACCTTCTAATTGTTTTTATTTTCGAGAATATTAAAAAGGAAAAAAAGAAACAAATGATAGGTTAAAACTTGTGGTTTAACTCGATACGTCAACCTGAGTATCTGATGCCTTTTATTTGATTTCGATAGATAACGGAGAATGGAAGCAGATTTGAATAACGACAGTGCAATGCCAAACTGGAATACCTGGCTACAAATTTGTGAAACTGAAAACGTCAAATTGGAGTTACGACTACAGATATAAAGTGAGTAACTAGACAATTAAACTGGTCGTATTTTCCATGCAATTAAGTGTTATAGTTTGTGTTTTTTTAATTTTAAATCCATATTTAATTTCTGCATATCATATTTACATAAGATATTTTCATTGCGAACAAAATCAGATGTCAAAAAACGTCAGGATGATTATTTTGTATTTAGCTATGGTAAAAAAAAAAATCCTGCAAGTACAGGGTTGATGGATTAAAAAGATCTATAAGTACATACCTGACAGGTGTAAATTTTCTTAATACTTCTTAAAATTCACTTTAACGGCAAAAACAATGCACCAATTGATACTTAAGGAATTATTCATACAAATGTTATATTAGTTTTTGGTGAGAAAATATTTCTTTAAAAAATAAGTGCATTTTAAATTATAACTTTTATGGAAACTTCATTTAAAGGTAAAAATATATTATTATTGAAGCGAAGAGTTAATTATAAATATGTACTACTACTACTCGTGAAGGGTCTGTGGATTCAGTACATGGTAGAGATTGTACTGTTTCTTGGACAACGGTCGTGCAGGAGCTGATACACATACTTTAAATCACTGTGTTTTTATTTTATAGTCTTAAAGAATTAAAGGTACTTGTGTATTAACGCCACCGCAGTTATATTTGCGTAAAGAACAATCTTGTTCGCATGCGCCAGCAGTTATATTTTTTAACAGTTATATTTCTAACAGCTGATTTGTTCTTGTTTGCTGATTTTTGTTTGTTTCTGATTTCTTGGTTGTTTGCTGAGTTGTTCTAGATTTTTTGTTGTTTTCTTATTTTTAGTGCTACGAAAATGCGTATTTGGGATTTGCCAAAAATAGAAGAAGATGCAATTTTATTTTTTCAGGAGCGAAATATTTTACCGAAAAAACGAAAATGTACCAATTCGCATGAAATGAAACTTTACTTTGGTCAACGTAACTTTTGGGGCGGTTAGGGGTAGTCAATCCGATTGACTACTTTCTTTTTAAATAAATTGTTTTGATTTTTAATTGTTCATGATATATTCCATTATATATTTATTTAAAATAATATTTATTAACTAAACAATAATTAATATATAAGTTAATAATATTTATTATGTTATTACTTATACTCGAATATATTAATTATATATATATATATATATATATATATATATATATATATATATAGTAATAATATTTAATATATTAATAATTACAATTATTTATCTTATTGTATCTTATTATATATATATATATATATATATATATATATATATATATATATATATATATATATATATATATATATAACTTATGAGCTCCGGCACATAAAACATAAAAAAAAAGAGAAGTTTAGGAGAATAATAACACGCATGAAGTCTAGTTAAACACTGCTTTATTCAAGTTACAATGCTCTATTTATCGTATTTACATTGTTGACATTCACTGTTTAGGATTAGTGCCTATACTGGTGTATGTCTTATCTTAACTCCCCCCTGCCAGTTTACGAACATTCTCGTAAACTCGAAAAACAGAAACAAAACATAAGAGTACCAAAAGTAATAAAAAGAAAATTAAATACAATATCTTCCAATCAAGAAATCTAGCACTTATAAAACACAACAGAAAAGAAATCTTACACTATGTACAAGAGCTCAATTAGCACTTTAACTTAACGTCATCATCTTCTTCTGACCCACTATAACATACACCTACAAATACAAAGTAATAATAACACTAAGAAGAAAAAGAGAGAAGAAAAAAAAATTACATACAACAGTAATCGTACATATTTACAGTCTCTTGTCTCCAGCTGGAATTTTCAGCTGCTCAATATGCACCGTTTTACGTTTTCTGGGCTCTGCCAGACTCTGAACGGTGACCAGATTGTGCTCCCTAATCGCGATCACTTTGAATGGCCCCTCGTACCTGAGTACCTCCTTTGCGCGATTTGACACGATCTTTCTGTACACAATATCGCCTATCCTAAGGGTCCCCATGATATCCTTGACACCGCAATTATCCTTGGCAACTCTCTTACTCTTTTCCGAGATCATTCGTGTGTGCGCTTTTCCCCATACTCGGTCGAGTTTTAATCTGTTCGCGACGAGGCGTTCCGCCACGGTTTGGTCTACGACCGTATCCCGCACATCTCTCCTTCGAGGCCGAAGACCGAACAGGGCTTCAAATGGGGAAAACCCGGTGGCCATGTGGATCGAATGATTGTACGCCGCTACAGCGCGGGGCATGGCCACATCTGCCTCCAGACCCTTGTCGGCATGAAAAACCCGCAAATGCTCACCTAGGGTGCTATGTAGACGTTCGATCTCCCCTCTACTCTTCGGATGCCCAGGCGTGTTCCAATGCCATTCAACCCCAAGTTCCTGCATCTCCCTCCGCAATTGGGCATTATCAAATTCCCTTCCCCCGTCCGAGGAAATTCTATCGGGTACTCCGTAGAATTGGAACCAGATTCGAAGGGCCTCACTGACCGCCGCTGCCGACTTCTCCTTCACCGGATGGGCCATAGCTGTCTTACTGAAGACATCCACTATCGTCACCCATTTGAAACCTCTCCAAGTGAATGTGTCAATCTGGAGGTCCGTCACCGGTGCCGTGGGGGTAGTCGTCTCTCTTTGTAGTCCAATCGGAGGATGACGATCATACTTCGCAGTATGACAGACGGTACATTCCCGCACCATATCTTCCACCGTTCTCCTCATCCCTACCCAATAATATCTACGTTTTAGGGCTGCAATGGTCTCATTAATTCCGCGATGATTCGTTTTACCCTGATGGTACGCCAATGTCACTTCCTTCTGATGCTCAGCATCCCGTAATGTTTCTACCATCAGACGACACCGAATAAATCGGTCCATGCCTATCTTTTCTTTTCTCCATAGACCTCGAATTTTTTCCCATACTGTCCCGTTCCCGACGTAGAGGTAGTGGGTCGCACCAACTTTGGACGCATCTTCAAGACCCTGCATATCTGCTCCTCTTTGACTCCCGGCTGGGACCAGATAGTAACGATACTGTGCTTCTCGATACTTGGAACATTCCATTTTCAGAAGTCCTGTCGTCCTGGTTTTCCATATGATCTGTCGGTTTTTATCGTTGACTGGCTCGTCCAGCTCTGCCATCTCCGTTGACCTCTCCTCCCCTGATCCGTCCTGGTCGGTGGAAACTGCATTGTCACGATTGTCCGTCCCAAGTTCTCCTTCTCCATCTGGCGTCCATTCCCGGATAAATCTCTGCAGCTCTCCCGACGGTTCACCCACCTCCGGTTCTATGGCGTTAATTTGGAGAGCGCGAGATAACCAGTCCGCCACCACGTTGTCCTTACCCGGCTTATAGACCACCTCCATGTTATACTGGCTGAGGATCTCTTTCCACCGCGTGACTCTCGCCGACGACTCTTTTAAATTTCCCACCCACAGAAGGGGACGATGGTCTGTGTGGACCTTGAACCGTTTCCCGAATACGTAGGGCCGGAAGTGTTGGACCGCCCAAACGATGCCTAGTAGCTCGCGCTCCAGGGCACTATACCTAGACTCCGCGTCCGTGAGCCTCCTACTCGCATACGCAATCGGTCGATCCCCCTGCTCACTCTCCTGGGACAGCTCGCTCCCCAACGCATACTCACTAGCATCCGTCGTAATGGAGAATGGTTTATTGAAGTCTGGGAACGCCAGAACCGGTTGGGTCAGCAGCTGCTCCATGCACTTCCTAACTTTCGCCTCCATTTCCGGAGTAATCCGAATCGTATGCCCCTTTCGTAGGAGCTCGTTCAGCGAAACGAGATTTTCAGCCATCTCTGGGACGAAACGGCGGTAATAGTTAAGGGTTCCTAACAGTCGCCGAATTCCTTTCACGTCAGTGGGAACTGCCATCTTGGCAATCGCCTCGACCTTCTTTCCGTCCGGACGCACCCCTTCCTCCGATATCGTGTGACCCAGGAAATTAATCTGTTTCCGCCCTATCATAGACTTTTCCCTGGAAAGTTTCAGCCCAAACTGCCTAATGCGCTGAAAGACCTGTCTCAAATCCGCAATATGCTGCGCCTCCGATCTACTAAAAACGAGAAGATCGTCCATGTACACTTGGCACATATTCTCGTCTAGACCACGCAGGAACTCGTCCATTAGCTTTTGGAATGTTATGGGCGCGTTCTTCAGACCAAAGGGCATGCGCGTAAATTCGTAATGTCCCCTTTCGAATGTAAAGGCTGTCTTGTCTGGTCCCTTGGGTGCATACGTATTTGATGATACCCGGATTTCATATCTAATGTGGTAAAAATCACCGCCCCGCCTAACCTGTCCAAGATATCATCCAATCTCGGGATGGGGTACTTCTCGTCTAACGTGTTTTCATTCAACTGCCTATAGTCGATCACCACCCTATAGCGGTCCCGAGTCTCACCCTCAATGGACTTTTTCTTTACTGCCCATAAGGGGCTATTAAACGGCGACTTACTATCGACGATGATCCCGTGCCGCTTCAGCTCCTCTAGTTCGTCCCGGATGTGGTTTCTCAAGGCCTGTGGGTATCTACGTTCCTTAACGTAGGTAACTTTCTCCAACTTAAGGTTAATTCCATGGAGAGTTTCCCCTGTCACGCTTAGCGGTTCCCCTTCGCGAAAAAAAATGTCCGCATATTCGTCTATCACCCTTGTCCGCCATTCCCTGTCCTGTGTGATCGCTCCCACACACCCCGCTGTGTGTCGCCACTTCACCCTCACGTCCCCATTTATCCAGTGTTATCTCGATTTCACCCTCGACGGTACAGGGACCACTCAAAGTGACCAACTTACACAGGCACTTCCTGAATTCTGGTATACACTTTCTTTTAAATATTATACTTAAACTCTCCTTACTCACTAAACTACAGGAACTCCCCGTATCCACTAAGCATTTCCACCCCTTACAATATTCAATTATAGGCAACCGCTCACACTTTTTCCCAATAGTATTAACACACAAAAGGTTGCCCCTCCATTTACACCATCCTCATTCCCTGCTTACCTCCTCGTGTCTCCTCCCTGCACTCCGCTGTTTGCGCCTTCCTCCAGGAGCCCCTCTGCTACTGGATTCACTGCTTCTCCTGCCATCAGGTTCGCTGCCCTCCGTCTCGGATCCCGAAGTCCCGGAAGATCTCGATGAAACAGATGGAACTCTACTCCTCCTCCACATTCGCTGAGCGTTTATTTCCATCGGTTCTCCTCGATCGTGATCTCTCCTTCTTAAGTACGGGCATTTCCTAGCCATGTGCCCCTCGCTATGGCATTCGAAGCAGCGCGTGCGTGGGCACTGGGCCATCAAGTGCCCTGTCTTACCACATTCGTGGCACCTCCTGTCGTCTCTTCTCGAGTTCTTTCTGTCACCAAATTGCCGCTTCTCTCTGATCATCGGCTTCTTTCTAACAAACTCTTCCTCTCTTCTTCTCTCCGGTTCTATCCTTGCTCGATTTCTACCTACCTCGTTTCTGCGATAGGACACTTTACTCCACCCTGGTTCAAGCACTTCTTTTTCCTCCTCGTCCCGAGCACTCGCATCCACCATATTCTGAGCGCATTCTACGAATGACTTATCCTTGGGCAGACCGTCCTTCTTTTCGGTATCCCGAGCCAGTTGTACTTTGAGGACTGTTGTCATGAACAACATCCAAGCTTCCACTGCGCTGGTTTCCATCACTTCACGCAATTTTTCATTTATTTTATTTAGTTTGGCGAGAAGTCCTGCTGCGTATTGGCCATTCGACTGCCTTGTCCTCTTGATCTCTCTAAACATCTGTAACATGTCCTCCTCTGGGGCCCATCGCCCTACTCCGTATGCTTTTTTCAACCTCTCCTTAATCACCATCCATGGAGTATCCTCATCGGCTTGGATCAAATTTAGGACACTCCTCTTGACCCGACGTGCTAATGCCACTCGCAATCTTCTCGCGTCTGTTTCCTCCAGAAGATCAGCCGCCTCCTGTGACTGTGTGCTGCCCATGATGCCGTCTCCGCCTTTGATGAAGTGGTTGAGCTCACCCACATCTCCGTTGAATTTCTCTAGATCAGAGATCTCTCTCCTAATGTCTTGCGCGTTAGCCTTCCTCAATTTCATTTTCTCCAGCGCATTTGTCTCTTGCGCTATCCGATTTGCTTACATGGTGGCACTTGTTGACATATGAATTAATAAAAAATAAATAAAACAAGAATAATTCGAAAAAAGGAAAATAAAAAATTTTACGAACTGTTTTTACGTAAAAAAAAAAATCTTCACTAGGAACTGTTAACGAATTCCCGGGTTTCGGCAGTAGTAATTCTACAATATGTTACAATTTAGTTGTCTTCTTAATCACTAGCCACAGTAACTAAAATACAACACAAACAACACTAACACTCCTGAACCACAGCCTCCGGCTCCAGCGGTGACACTGTATGAGGTACACGCAGCTCTTCTAAATGGACTTTACGAACCCTGGACGGCTGATTGATGTCCCGAATTGAATATAAATTATGTTCCCTGATTGTGATTATTCTAAAGGGCCCCTCGTAACGTGCAGCCGTTTTATTTCGAGCTGTCCGCAATCGTCGATAAACAACAGTTCCCAACGGAAGTGAACCTTTCGAGTGTACTCTCACGTTCTCATTAGCCTTGTGTACCCGAGAGGTCTTTTCTCTAATCAATTTGTCTCGAACCTTACTCCATGACGACGTCTCCGGGAAAGTTGCGCCAATAACTCCGTGTTGGTAACTGTTAATAAATCCCCCCGATCGCGCCTTATTGACCAAACACAATCTCGACCGGAGATAAACCCGTCACCGAATGGATTGTATTGTTGTAGGCTATAATCGCTCTAGGCATGGCGTCGTATGCGTCTAGGTTTCGCCCTAATTTGAGAAGCCGAAGGTGTTCCCCAAGTTTATTATGAAGGCGTTCTACGGCGCCTCTGCCCTTGACATGGTGAGGAGTATTTAACCGCCACGTAATTCCCAGGCCAGTACTCTCTGCACGTATCAACACATTATCGAATTCCCGTCCGCAATCCGAAACAATTTGCTCGGGCACCCCGTAACTTGCGCACCATTGCAGCACCCCTTCCCAAACCGCCCTAGGTGTCTTTGCTTCTATGGGATAAGCCATTGCGATCTTGCAGAATGTGTCTATCGCAGTGAGCCAGGACTGGCCCTCATTCGAATAGATATCCAATTGGACACTTTGAAGGGGCTCTAGCGCTGTTGGGGTAACTACCTGTTCAGCCACCGGCGGTTGCCTATCGTATTTCCCCCGCTGACACACAGAACATCGACCAATATACTCAGTATCCGTGCGGTTCATGGCTTTCCAATAATACATACGTTTAAGGGCGCGCACTGTCTCCTCTACCCAGCGGTGATTTGATTTGCCCGCATGATGATCGGCAATAATTTGCTGTTGGGTTGTCGGGTCGGGAACAGTTTCGACCTGACGTAAGCTCCGGATTATCGGAAACCCGATCCCTATCCTCTCCTGCCTCCATAATCGCTGAAGTTTCTCTGTAATGAGCTTATTTCCCGAAAATATGTGGCACACGTGGCCGGGGACACCGAATTCTAAAAAAAATCTTTCCAATTCCTTATCGTCAACCGTCACCGGCATACGCGCTATCACTGTCGACAACCTCTCATAAATGCTAGCCCTGGTTTCCGTCCCAGATCCCTGCTTCGAACGAAGAACAATTTGCAATTTCTTATCGTTGATGATTTCGTCGATCTGCGGTAACTCCCTAGGACATTCCGATGACGCGGCGCTACCTGCTGAATCCTGTCTGACTAATGGAATCTCCGGTCCGCTCTCAGCCCAATCCCTTAAATAGCGCAAAGCGAACGGTTCGGCCGAAGTACCTTCATCGTCGATAGCATTAACAACTAAATCCCGCGACAACCAGTCCGCCACCACGTTTTCGACACCCTTTTTATGAACGACTTTAAAAGTATATGCCGCTAGCCGCTCCTTCCACCGTGATACCCGTGCCGAGGACTCCTTAAGGGTACTTAAATAAACTAGGGGTTTATGGTCCGTCATGAGTTCGAATCGTCTGCCATAAACGTAAGGCCGAAAATGTTCCACCGCCCACACTACTGCCAATAGTTCACGCTCGATGGCGCTATAGCGTTTTTCCGCCTCGTTCAGCTGCCGACTCGCATATGCTATGGGTTTTTCCCCTTCGGCAAAATTTTGCGATAAAACCGCCCCAATAGCGATTTCACTCGCGTCCGTCGTTATGCGGAACATCAAGCGGAAATCTGGGAATGCGAGCACGGGTTTCGATGTAAGAATTTCCCGACACTTCCGAATACTCTCCACTTGCGTTGGACCTAATGTGAACCGTCTCCCTTTTCTCAGGATCTCCGTTAACGGTTGGATTAACGCCGCGATACCCGGAATGAACCGGCGGTAATAATTCACCATTCCCAGAAACCTACGGACCCCTCGAACGTTATTGGGTAACGGAGCTTCTTGGATAGCCTTCACACGTTCCTGGTCAGGTCGTACACCGTCAATCGAGACCACGTGCCCTAGAAACCTAATCTCTCTCAGTCCAAACTTTGATTTACTTTGCGACAATTTGAGACCAAATTCCCTCAATCTGTCGAAAACCTTCTCTAAATGTTTTATATGTTCTTCTTGTGACCGGCTAAACACTATCAGGTCATCCATGTACACTTGCGCGAAGTCCTCTCCCCGTCCCCTCTGGAACTCGTCCATAAGGCGTTGGAATGTTAATGGGGCCCCCTTCAGCCCGAAGGGCATCCGCACGAACTCATAGTGCCCTCTTTCCCAGGAGAGCGCGGTCTTCCCTATATCACCCTCTGCCATCCTGACCTGATGGTAACCGCTCTTGAGGTCGAGTGTGCTAAAGATAGTTGCGCCCGATAGCCGGTCCAGAATATCTTCGACCCGTGGGAGTGGGTACCTTTCATCTACCGTAGCCTCGTTTAACTTCCTATAATCGACGACGACGCGATATTGTTTCTCCGTCTTGCCTGCCTCTCCTTGTTTTTTCTCGACCACCCATAGCGGGCTGTTAAAGGGGGAACTACTTTGTCTTATAATCCCTTGTCGGAGTAAGTCTCCTAATTGCTCTCTAATTATATCCCTCATCGCCTGGGGGTACCTACGATCTTTCACATACACTGGTTTATCTGATTTGAGAATAATATGATGTACCGTTTTCCCCGTAGTTGGTAGCGTCTCATTTTCTCGATAGAAAAGGTCCCTATTCCTATTCACCACGTTTCGAATAACCGCCTTATCGAATTCGACCGCCCCTATTTCGATACCGCCAATCCCTGTTGACGTGGCAACTCGGTACCGCCGCTTGCCTATCCAAAACCGCCACTCCCCGCGCTCTACCCGCATCTTTAGACCCGCTTTACGTAAGATGTCACACCCCACAATAAGGTCGTACCCTGGCATCAACGACTCCGTGGTGTGTAATTTCACTCTTACGTCCCCTCCCGTTAATTTCGTACAATCGAAATAAACCTCGCCTAAAGTTTTACATCGGCCGCTTACCGTGGTTATCGTACACTCACACTGTTTGCGCATTTCCCAGATACCTAACTTTACAGCTCCCCTTTTACTGACTAATGAATTTGTACTTCCCGTGTCCACCAGAAATTTCATCCCCGTTCCTCTCAATCTCGCCACGGGCAACCTCGTCCATTTACCCTTCTCTTCACTACTCTAATTAATTAATTTCCGACTCGAAAACGAACAAAACTCCCGGGTTTCGGCACCAGTTAGAATAAGATTGAACTAATAACATAAAAAGAAAGGGGTTTTGGGCAGAATAACGGCACGCTCTTGAATATCAACTGACTTTATTTCTCTATTACAGCTCTATATATAGTCTATAGGATGTATTATAAACTAAGAATAACAAAACTTAATCCTAAACTCCTGTTGATATTTACTAAGCCTAAGTGTCTATTTACACTAGTTAACTTATATATATATATATATATATATATATATATATATATATATATATATATATAGAGTAATAATATATATAATATTTAATATATTAATAACTACAGTTATGTATCTTGGATATACTTTGTTTTAAAATAAATTCTTTTGATTTTTGATTGTTGATGATTATTTAAAAAATTTAAAATTCTAACCCCAATAAATAGATTTAAAAACGTTATCCAAGATAACTGTTATAAAATATAACTGCGGTGGCATTGATACACAAGTACCATTATTTTATTTTCCATTTTCTTCCAAGTTTGTTTTATGAGTTTCTAATATTATATAATTTTTAAGAAGCTACACACATCTTTGAAATATATTTAATTCGATACTTGTGTATTAACATAAAAATAATTAATGAGGGATACAGATAGTCTGGGGGTGCAGTCAATATAAATAAATAAGAAAAACTTATTTATTATATATGCTATCTTTTAGTAAATGACCATTTTACATTTTTAATATATCGCCTGTAATTTAAGTAGGTTTTCCATACTTTTGTATCTCGCCATTTTATATTTGTATCTTTTTTTATGTTCATTTTGTATCTTATCGTTTATCTTCTTTTTTATCATTACTTGGCATTACCACCTTCCTGTACACTTATTCTGTAATCTTTTATTCATCCTTAATATAATATCCATCACTAATTTTCTTTACTTTTCAATATCTGATGTTATTATATTCTTTCTTGGCATTGCAATGTATTTATAGTTATTTTTATTGGTCTGAAGATGGCCTTCAACGTAGGTTGAAACGTGGGCACATATAATAAACAAGTTTTTCTTATTTAGTGTTATATTGACTGCACCCCCAGACTATCTATATCCCTCATTAGATCTTCCAGTAAACTTTTTTTCCTCTCAATCATCAAATAATTAATTAGCATTTGCGCCTTGGAGGTGATGGAATGTTTCCTTTGGTTAGTGTCTTGCTGCTTTTTGAGGTTAGGATGTGCTCTATTGTTTTGTTTTTTTCTTTTCTATTATTCTCTTCTGACCTGGAGATGGGTAAATGGGCGAAATATTAACAGATATAATTGTTTCCTGTTCTAGTTTAGAGACTTAAGGCTTTTCGGTTGGAATTTTTTCTCTTCTGAGGTCACTTTTATTTATGTCTTTTTTTGAGCATTTGCTTTTCAATAATTAATTATTTTTTAACATTCTTACTACTTAAATATCCATACGGATATTATTATTATATATAATATTTAAAAAATAAAACTGGAGGCAATATATTGGTTGAAGGTTGGTATAGCTTCCGTTCAATAAAGGTTGATCTCATGTGACAGCTAGTGGCTCCTGAATATTGGGAAGGTATGATACATGAGCGCACCTCACACTAGTTTCAACTGCTCCAATACATTTTTCTCGATATATATAGATCGGAGGGCCTTATTTCCCTTCATCTATCACCGAGTTTTCTATCAAAACCTTTATTATTAGATCATTTCATCACCAATATTTAATATAGTGTTTCACTCAAGACAGTTGTACCTTTTTCAAATGTGTAATAATAATGTCAAAGGCAGCAAATAAAAAATAATAATTCCGCGAACCCTTTAATTTTCAATTTATAACGTTTTATTGAAACTAAAATAATAAATAAATAATATTGCTTGATAAACGAAGCCAAGGAAAACTTAAGAAATGAATACGGTTTTTAAGTCACCATTCAATGCCTTATTTACCATGACAACCTTATTTTAAAGACTCGTAGGTAGGTTCGCAACCCGCTAGAGGGCCTTAGTATTTTTAAAGGGAGGAAAAAATCTTTAGTTATGCCGTCCTTAGGTGGTGAGGTAAACTAGAGATCCCAAGTCTGTGTGATGTTAGGTACACATTAAAGATCCCTACCCGGACAGGCAAAATTTATAACTCATACATTGCATTGACCGATTAGCAATAGTAGCAAAAAGTGGCGTTAAATAAGTAAACAAAATAATCAAAGCCCTTATTAAATTTTAACGGGAAAAAGAAAAATATATGTTTATTTGATGTTGAGTGTTTTATTGCACACATATGGACTGCGGTAGAATGGATCGTGTAATAATAATGCTTTCTCGCGGATTGTTGAGGGGGGAAAATCAGTACGGTTAAAGATAAAGAAATAGTGAAATATACTTTAAGCAAACCGGCAAAGACGAAGGATCTTGTGTTCGGTTGATACTTTATTGTTTTCATGTCAACGGCTGTACAGGGTGGTGATTTGGTCCACTTGGGGCTCAGCCTCCATTTCCCCTAATTTCATAGATGCTTGGTGAGCCCAAGACACACATGCACATCCCACAAGGTCGATGCTGTTAAAAGATTAATGATATATCTGCAACAGCCGGGTTCAAACCCGGGAACTACAGCACAGTAACTGCTCGCTCTGTCAATAAGGTACTCTGTTCCAACAAGAAACGTGTATATTTTGGTTATATATCATTTTAATCAATTTCCTTAATGTTTAATTGTGTTTTAGTTAATCATCAATCCTTTGATATTCAGTATTTTTTTTTTTGCGAATTGATCAGTTTACGTTACTAATCAAATAATATCTGTTTGCGGAAGATACATTTTTCATAAAAACCTTAAAAGTTAAACGGCGTCTTCCTAGCGTTATACATACTTCTTAAATGATTTTATAACTCTAACTGAGCAGTTTGTTGCAACAGTCTCTTTAAAATGTAATATGAATCATACATTTATTCAGCAAAAGCGATCCATTCAGAATGTTTTAAGGTCTAAGTTTTAATGGATAAATTGTCTTCAGACTTTGCAAACATATATTGTTATTTATTTATTTAAGCCCTGTAATGAGCTTAAATTAAATACTAATTAAAATTTAAATAGAAAATCGATATTATGAATTATTAAATTGGTGTAATAAGTTGTGTATACTATTTAGCAATATATAAAAGTATTTGACCTTAACATGTAATTTGTATATTGATGCACTTTTTATTATTAATTATTGAATTATGACACATCAGTAGACTAATTGTATGTAGTAAAATTGTATTTTATTTTCGCGAAAGCGGACGTCGTTTTTATCGTTTCTTGGCTTTGCTAGCAGCCGATATCTCTCTATCTTCTCTTTCAATTCTTTTCTTCGCTCGACTTGTCTATCTTTTTCCTCATTTCCTTTTCTTCCCCTCTACCAGGTCCTTAATGTACTACCTGAATATTTCTCTGTTCCGGTATTCTTTTTCTGTTGAACAAAGTCTTGTTTGACTGGAGTATCCTCTGATTTTTCTTAGTTCCATCACTTTGTTGAATTTATGTTAGTTCAGCCTGCATTCATTCATGATTTTCATTAGCCCGAAACATTTTAATCTCCTTTTCCTTAAAGGGAGGGGAGTAGCTCAGAGGTAGAACGCTTAGTTGCTATGCCGAAGGTCCTATTTTCAAATCCCCCTGCTGGCAAGAGTTTTATTTAATCTGATAGCAGCCGGATATGGATCCTATGGGATATAGGACCTTCCTGGGGATCACTCAGCCTCTATAAAGTGGGTAACAAAAATAAGGTGGTACAACCTGGTGGTTGAGCGTGATCTAGGGCACATCACCTCCTTGCACAATCGTCCAAAACACAGTACTGTCTCTAGCATGTGCTGAACCCCAGACCCTTCACCGGTTGTAGTGTTACAGGTTTTTCCCTACTTAATGCTGTTTCCCTAAGTCCCTAGTTCCCTCATGAAGTTGTTTTTTTAGGCCTGTACTCTTTATCTTGGCCCATGGATACGACTTAGGACTTTTCTTTCTATTTTTAGCAATTTCTCCAAACTAGTAAATCCCATCGTTTTCAACAAATATAGTATTTGTATAATATTATAGTAGTAAAATTGGACGCTACACGTATTTAACAGTAGCATGGCCTGTGATACTACTGTTGGATAGCGTCCAATTTTTGTATTTTTCGAGAGATTCTTTTTATTTTAGTAATACTTTGTCTCCAAATTTACTATCTACTTCTGTTCACCCGAGTGTTCCCTCCGTAATAAATTATGAATTCCCCTAAGTATTTGAACTGCTTGAACGATTAGTTTGTCCTCTATTTTGTCTTAATCTTCCCTTAACTAGCATTCTAGTATCAGTATTTAGAAATTATAGTATTTTCATACAGTATTATAGAAAATTCATAGAATAGTAGCGTAATTTGTGCACAAAATTAATTCCATTTACCTTTTATAATAATAGTTTACATCATTCTCACTATTTATTTAATAATAAAATCTCAGTATTACTACGTCATCTATTGTCTAAACTTGCTCACTGATTGAACAAGGTATGTTACTAAGAAAAATCTAAAATACATAATTATGTACCTTAACCACTCATAGCAATGGCAAATTTTTAATGTTCCGAACTTCCGACCAAATAAATCTATGGAAATCCGCTTGCATGCTTGAGTTTCTGATCGAAGTGGGTAAAAACAATGAAATTGTAAAGCCTACTAGAGTAAATCAGGCTTTGTTAATTTAGGATAAAAGTAAAATTAAACGGAGGACAGTCTTTTTTATAATGAGGTATATTTTGAACTTCATTGTACCTTTATGTCTCCTGCATGATACAAAAACTAACAATGTGTGAATCAATGAAGCAACGCAGTTCAAATCATGAAATGAAGCCCGCTATAAGAAGAGCTTATTTATCTCATAAAGTATTTATGAGTTATACTTAAAAAGATTTAAGAGTTACATAACTATAAATTTATAAAAATTAAAAAAATGATTAATCAAGGACTCTGTTCATTCGAATCACTGCTCGATCCAGAGAAACCAGGATGCGTCACAAAAGATTACATTGGCAAATGAAATATGAAACCTCAAGGCTCGACTCCAACTTTCTCAATTGTCTCGTATTCTGCTTACATCGCCTAAGAGCCGATAAACCACTATAAGCACACATCGGTAAATTGAGAACTCCTGAATTGACATCATTCTTTAAATTCAGAAAATCTGGCTGGTTAGAACAGGATGCAATATTGTATTTTTAGCCCCATGAATTTTGAGTGTTTTTAAACAGAGGAAAATGCTCGATACTTATATGATCGGTTTAACTGAACAGTGTACTGAACTTTAAGATACGAATGAACTATAATTCCATTTCCATTCCTAATTTCTCAAATTCGTTAAGGGATAGTTTTCGTCAACAATTTAAAAATATTACGAGGTGAATTACTAAAACTTTTTTTATTTAATAGAGAGAGGAAAAACCCTGTACCACTACCACCCATAAAGAATCTGGGGTTCAGCTAGTGGTATAGACTGTACCTACTGTTTCTAGGACAACGGTTGTGCAGAGAGGTGATTTGTCCATGTTCATGCTCTACCGCCATGTTTTCTCCGTATGCTGGGTACTGACTTTATAGAGGGTATAAATACCATCGTCACTTTGAATAGCTTAACCCAAGTTAACCCAAATATAAATCGATTTACTTACTATGCAATTGAAAGATAAAAGTGCTACGCTCTGATTTTGATGGTGTATTGTAATAAGATAATGCATTTTTTAACTTTTAATCAGAATTATTGGAAAATATTCCCCCCCCCCTTCGTTTTGGCCAACTAGGGACCCCGTGCCAATTTTAATTCCTTCTCACCTGTTGCTTTCTTTTCCTTCAATATTCTCATCTTGTCACCAAACCTCTTCTTTCGTTCTTCCGACCACTTTTTGCCTGTTCTTTTATTGCTTGCACCCCGGAATCCCAAGCCAACACTATTCTTCTGAAGTCATTTCTCCAAGCTTCTGCTTTTATGCTGTGCATTTCTAGATCTTTTTTAATTTCTCGGATCCTGTCTGCAGTTAATTTCTTTTCCCAGAGGTACTTAAATATTTTTAAGAAAAGATTTTTCTTGACAGCCTGTTATCATCCATTCAAAAAAAAGAAAAAAAAGGAAATGTCCAAAAACATCCGTCTTCTTTTTCTTATTTTATTTAAAGTTTATTAAAATCCATCACCAATATATGCTAAAAACACAACTATTATCCTTAAAGGGCCTTGGGTTTAGCGCGCGGTCGAGACTGTACTGTACTGTACTGTGCATGCATGTTATTTGTCCGAGATCACACTCAACCGCCAGATTTTTGCTCAAATTAAAGGTACCCTCTTTATAGAGGTTGGGTGAGCCCAAGAAGAGTCTCCAAATCCCACAGGGTCTATCCTAGGCTGGTTCCGTTTCACCCATCGCTAATATAAGAGTAGACATTAAATAAATAAATACTAACTGCAATATAATAACCTTAATTACACTATTTAAAAGAAATTAGATTTTTTGAAAGAATATACAGGGTGTCCCGAATTTAAATGGCAAAACTTCAGGAACTTATAGGGGACCGAAAAACTAAGACAAAAAGTCCTTTAGAGATTTGCTCGTTTTTGCTTAGTTTAAGAGAAAATCGCAAAAAAAAGAAACAAAACAAGTTTTCATTTTTATACTTATTTATTTACATTTATATTTATGTTATGTTCTTTTTAATGTAAATATCGCTCAAAATGTTGTCCTCTTGCACCAATGCAAGCATTACATCTAGCACTCACTTGATTAATTGCAGCTAAACTTTGTTCTGATGATATTTGGTGCACTGCATCTATGATTCGGTCTCTTAATTGCTCTCTTGAATTGATTGACACCGAATAAACTTTCTACTTCAAGGTTCCCCATACGAAGAAATCCATGGGTGTCATATCAGGTGATCTGAGTGGCCAAGATACTAATCCTCCACCTCCAATTCATCGTTGGGGATAATTAATATCCAGCAAAGCTCGAGCAACTCTGCTATAATGGGCTGGACATCCATCGAGTTGGAACCACATTTCAATCCGCTGTTGTAAGGGAATGTCATCTAAATAATTAGAAAAGTCGTTCTCCAAAAAATGTGTAAATGTGATACCATTCAATCTACCAGGTAAAAAATATGGTACCACCAGTAATCCGTTCCAAATTCCAAGCCAAACGTTAATATCAAATTCATGCTGAAACCTATTCTCTCTAATAGCTCTGGGATTTTCAAGAACCCATACATGATAATTTCTTTGATTAACAATTCCTCCTCTTGTAAAGGTAGCTTCATCGGTCCATATAATTTTTAATGAAAATAAATTATCATCGCGAATTTTTTCAAGAAATCAGTTACTAAAATTCAATCTCTTGACATAATCTTGAGGTAATAAATTCTGAACTTTTTGAACATGGTATGGGTAGCGATTATCACCTTTCAAAGTTCGCCATATTGCTAATGCAGCAGATGCTAGTCTCAGGATTGTTGTTATCGAAGTGGCGTTGGACACAATTTCTTCTCCGATAATCTGCTCTTACTGCTGCCTGGAATTTGTCGCCTTCATTACGTATTGAGAATGACCCAGTCTCTCGTAGTCTATTAAAAGTTAAAGAAAAGACTTGTCGATTAGGCACTCTTCTATATTTGGAAATCGGCGCGCATATTCCCGCACTGCTTCTAAAGCATTACCGTTACAGAAACCATACACAAAAATCATATCAGCGTATTCAACATTGTGGCTGATACTATATCACACAAAAATAACTGAGTATCTGACTGACGACTGATTTAGGAATTATAATCCTAGAAGGAAGCCAAAAAGTAAACAAATAAAAGAATGTAAAGGATAACATTAAGTGTTTACATATCTCACTGCCTAGCCTGACGATCTTTGAAAGGTGATAATCGCTACCTGTAAAATTTTTGTTTTGTTTCTTTTTTGTGATTTTCTCTAAAACTAAGCAAAAACGAGCAAATCTCTAAAGGAGTTTTTCTCTTAGTTTTTCGGTCCCCTATAAGTTCCTGAAGTTTTGCCATTTAAATTCGGGACACCCTGTATATAATTGCTTATGATTCAAATTCAAATATATTTTAAAATACATGCATTGAAATTGAAAGTTTTAACTATCAATAGAATTTTTCAATTAGAATAAGATCCTACCTGGCATGTATTATGCAGTTTTCGTCTGTAGTGTAAACCGTTTACGTAATTGTACAGTTATCTAAATATTTAATTAGATTAAAGACGGATACGTCGATTAGAGAATTCACTGCGCGCCAACCAATGCGGATTTGCGTGACCAGCACAAGATTAAAGTTAAGCGAGATAGAGTAATTATTGAGTCAGTTGACAAACGAATTTCGTTTCGATTTCACTGTTGAAGTTTTAATAATTATAAACATAAAAATAATTACTGAACTTTGGTGAAAATTAGGGTATACGTTAAATAGTGTATAGATTCGAGACCTTGTTCCAAACGTAAAACGAAGGCATTTTTTTTTCTGGTTTAAGCTATGACAGAAAAAAGATAAAAGAGTTTAATCATAAATTTTTTATATATTAGCCCATGATTTAATTAACTGAAATACAAATGTATAACTTTTATAAGCTATTGTATTAGTATTTTGCTATTTTATATTACGAGTTAATTGTCCCTTAAAATCTGTATCTTCATTTTTATATCTTTATTAATATCTAAAAAAAAATATGATCTTTACCATGATGGAGGGTCACAGATTCAGTACGGACGAGACAATTTCTGGAGCTGCATCAATATCACTCTCAACTGCCTGGTTTTCTCCACAAATAAGGTTACCCACTTTATAAAAGCTATGTGAAAACTAGGATTCTTGGCCGATATGGCAGAATAAATAATTATCTGTCAGAGCCGGACTCGAGACCAGGCCATTTCCTTACTCAGTGCGGGCGTGCGTACTCCTGTAAGACCCCTATCCCGTTCGTATTAATGGAAATATCATTAATTAAATTTATGTTATAAGCATGGTATGTTTGCTTCTTTTCATGGTTTGTTTAATATCTTGCGTAATTAAGCATAACAAAGCTTTGTATTAAGACAGGCTCTGAAAGAAAAAGTATATGTATTCTCAGAATAGTAATACATTTTCATAAGTAATTTATGTTTTCTATGTTGATCTATATATTTGATACTTCACTTATGCTCTTCAAAATATAATTGTCTATTATATTTCCTTCTACTGTGAATTTTTAAATACAGCTCGATCAATTCCACCCAAAGTTGGTGAAAATTTTGGAAACTAGTGTACAATGGATCCAGAACGTATCCATATGGTTACTATATGTGAATATATACACTATAGTCATACTGCTTATACATGTTATTACTATCCATAGCATATATTAACTCATATAAACATATAAACTTGAAGTAACAAAACATTATGTAAACAGTTAAAATAATGAATGTTTTTCCATACACGTTGGTTTATCCTTAAGTATGTAAAATGTGCATATACACGTACTTATACTTAAATAATTGGGTTTACATTTTCATCGCAGAAATTAAAGGAATGCTAATATTTTTACATTTCGATATTTTTTTAAATCAAACCAAGCTCTTTTGTACTATAGATGAATGGAGCCCCCAAAACGTATTGAGGATGATAGAGATATTAGGTTGTCACACAGGAAATGACTGTTTTTCGAACCAGGAAGAAAATAAAAATTTGAGATCAAATCTAACATATCTTCTATTCAAAGTATTTACCATCATTTTCGATACACTTCTGCCAACGGCTTACCAATTTTTCTATCCTAGATTTGAAAAATGTTGAGTCACGTAATAAAAGGAATTCAGAAAATGCATTTTTAATGCCTAAATCATTGGTAAACAATTTTCTTAGCAAAAAGTTGTCCAAACTCCAAAAAAAGTGGTAGTCTGTAGGGGAAAGATCAGGGGAATATGGGGGGGGGGGTGTGGAAAGACTTCATAGCTCAACTTCTTGTCATACATGATCCACTTTTTGTCAAAAGTTATTAATCTGCCGAGAAATGGTTCGTTTCTTTGACGAGCAACCAAAGAAACACACATCTCTACAATTGAACTTTTTTGCCTTTCCGAACAACTTTAAATGCCTGGAAACTGCTCCAAGTAAATTATTGATAGTTCCTGATTATTCTGCTATAGAGATCAAATTTATTATTATTATTATTATCTAAACAACATAATTAACTAATATGTGTTTAAATTAACTTACATAATTAAGCATTGAGAAAAAAAAAATTGTATATAAAACCAAATTGTTATATTGATAGCTTATAAGGTTGTAGAGTGCCTTATAGCTGTATCAAGATTTGAATCTGAATGTGGTAGAGACATGTTTTAATATGTTAGCAGCCACGGATGGACGCAATGGGACTTTCCTTTAGCTCATGCAGCCTCTCAAATATGTGTACAATTAAGTAGGGAAAATCTGGAGATATCGGTCAGGTCACCTCCTTGCATAACCGTAGGCTTACTTTGTAGGATACTTTGCAAATTCTACCATGTACTGAACAAAAACCCTACAATTGTTACAGTGGAATTTTTTTTTGTATTATTTTAGACTCTGGATTATGTTCTTTGAAATCAACGCTATGATCTTCTGTACTAAGGATAACAGTAATTACTTGCATTTTTTCAAGATGAAAGAATTATTTCAACTCCAAGGCAAATTCAAGGCGCTTCCTAGTTATTTATACCCTAGTGATCAATTATTATTAGTTTAATGAAAAAATTACCATTAATATAGGAAAATTAGTTATCACATCTCCTTTGGTTAAATATTGTTATGAGCAATGTATCAATCAAATCTGCAGAGGAAATGATTTGAAGACAAACATAGTATTTAGCGAAAGCACCATGTAATAAACTATACTTAGCCCCATTCTCCTGCCTTCCCCGTTCGTTTTGAATAACTTTTAAACAGAATAATTTGGCATTCAGCACAGTATCATTCAGCCTGTTTCTATTATAAGAAGAGAAGATAAGGTAAGATCCTGACTGTCACCACAAGATAGTGGGCGGAGTAGCCCAGAAACCCATATAAGGCTACGGAGACTCGTGACGTCAGCTATACTCCTCCAAGGGCACGCCGTTCTGCCTCTACTAATTACTTACAGCTTGATCGCTCTTATCACTTTCTCAGATCCGCTAATCGCTTCTTAGACACTCTGAAGTGTCTGCATTGATGAAGGAAATGCGCCAAGTTTTGAATTGGCTGACAGATATTAAACGTAGTGATTTGTTACGAGATAAGTACATTTTTAGATAAGATAAAGTTAAGGGAGCAGAAATTAGAAAATAGATAAGTCTTACTGCATTTTGAAAGGAAATAGGGTAATTATTCCGCAGAATAATTGATCCGCAATGGTTTCAAGTTGAGTCACAAGTATTAACTCTTTTCTCGTTTCCATTTTAAGATTTTCAAAAACACAAGTTATCATGAGCTTTAGTTTGGAAAAGAGAATGTAATTACAGGATATGTCTATACTTCGGTAATCATTTTATCTAGAAATGAGCATTTCAACAAACATACATCATCTATACTTCGAAAGGTTAGAATTGATATTCTTGATGACATGATTACTGAAATTAACCATAATTTCCCATAATTGCATTCACTTTTCCATACTAACGCTAATGATAACTTGTACTTTTGATAAATATTAAAAGAGAAACGAATGAAAAGTTAAAACTTGGTAAGACTCAAGTCGAAGCGACAAGTTACAGGTAATAGTCATATTAGGTATTCAATCCGGCGCCATAAGGTATAACTCCCTAGGCAATGAATTTAATCTAAAAAAAATTGACAGACTTACTCTAAGATGGGCCGGTTTTTCTATAGTACTATTACCATAACCCATGTTTTTCAATAATTTCCATATTTATACCTCAGACCTTAATAGGTTAATAATACTGATTTATTAATTCATTCAAATTCACTTTATGCTGCTAAGGCTAATCAGATGATGCTACATTAGGAGTAAAAATTTTAGCTATCCAGGAAAATTAAGGATAGCTATCTTCGGCGAGTACCTGGCACCGCAAAATCTAATTAATGCTTGTCATTTTATGGAAGGACGGCATAACTAAGGATTTTTCTCCCTTTTAAAAATGGGATCAGTGAAGAGAATGGATTTGTTTGACCGAGTTACGAACCAGAATAGCTTAGGTGGCAGAACACCATGACAGAAACATGGGCGACCCGGGTTCGAACTCCGGCCCTTGACATATCTTTTCTCTTCAAAATAAAAATATTTAAAATTTGGGTTATAGATCACTTAGTGGTTAACAAATATATAATATCTATGAAATAATATGGATGTGCGTTCAATCAGAAATCGGACAAAAAAATTTTAGTATCCATGTTCTTATTTTGTACACTTATTTTAACAAGCATGATATCGTAATGTATTTTTTTTAGCAAAAAACCACTCGCTAAAGTAAATAAGATGGACTGAACTGAGCAAGGCAATGAGCAAACTTCTTAATTAAGAGTTTCTCTTTCCATTCATATCAAATATGTCAATGAGAGCGACTTATCTTCTTTGTACGTCACTGGCCGCTCTTGTGAAACTTTTAAGTGAAAATTCCTGTCGAGTAGCTGACAATAATCGTAATTATAATTATTACACTACGTTAGTATTGTAAATTTCATTCGGTCATTCCTTATTGTTGATGTTTTTAATTAGATAACACCAATCAACATGTTTAGAACCCCGTAGAGTATATGAATGGACGATTCCAAAATTTATTTTTTTAAGATTTACAGGTGTTAAAACTTTGTTGTATATGCCGTGATATATGGAAGTAGCTATTTTAATAGTTAACAACGGATATGGAAGTGGATATTCGAAATACTACATTCTAAGGAAAAAATATTTTCTGGTTGTTGTTCAGAAACTGTAGTCCATGTGGAATCGTACAGTATTTTCATAAACTATGACTCTGTAATTAAAAAATTACTATTACTTGTGGAATGAAATAAGACACGTTAGGTTTTTTTTAATTAGGTTTTAAAAGAGCTATAATTAAAAAAAAAATATTTATGACAGAACACATTAGTAAATACATTATACAGTATTTAAACTTTGGAGTCAATTTTTTTTTACAGTTTTATTTGTTATTTGTTGCTATTTTTCTTTTACGAGCTAATAAATCCCACTTCATGTATTCATGTTTTTTCTATTATTGACTTTAGAAAATATCAAAAATAAACTTTACAAATATCTAAACGAAAAATCAAATAAAATTCTGATCGGAACCAGACTATCTTCACGAATTCCTGATAAAATCTGTTGTATACTGAATTTTTCTCTAAACTATAAAAATTTATCAGGATATTTCAGTAAATTTGAACAAATTAATGTTTGACTTTATTTTATTTGTAAATATACTTTTTTAACATTTTTCTCAATAAAAAAATAATGAACTGTTAAAATATAACATGAAATACAAAATCTAATATAAAACATAATATAAAAATAACATTAGTTTGCATTACAAGAACTGTAGAGCCTACTAATAAATGCATATTATAATTTTGAAAGAATGATTCACAAATAATATTTTTAAGTGTCAATCTGTAGCATATTTACCTCCATCTGACTGAGTCGGTCAAGCATTGAATATAAATTATTCAACTCGAGAGGGTGTTTGTAGCAGCAAGACCAAGATCTCTGGTAAAAACGAGATAGTATAACACAAACATATATACTAGAACGTAACGTTATTAAAGGCACGTGCAATAATCAAGATCTGAGATGACAGAAAGATGAATAGAGGAGCTAGCCAGATGCCACCATATTAGGAAAATGAAAGTCGAAGCCATATGGAGGAAGCGGTGAACTTAGCATGGATAGCAAATGGGAACAATTTCTGTATCTTAGATAAATAGCATAAGTCCAGCGTAAAAACATGAATAAATTATAAGCGGAATATCCTCTTGTTTTCACAATTTACTAATTGATTAATGATCTTTTAATTTATCAGTAGAATGATCTATATTATTAAGAGTATAGTAGAAAATGGCCGTGGAGTGCAGTCAATAGAATTATACAGCACGGTCACCTGTGGTCATGTGGTTAGCGTAACAAACTACTAAACCCAAAATCGCGGGTTCGTAGCCCAATAGGTGGCCCTAGGATTTTTTTAAGGGAGTAAAAAATTAGTTACGCCGTCCTTCGGAAGAGAAGTTAAACGGGGGTCGAGCCTGTACGATGTTAGATACTCGTTAAAAATCCCTATCCTAATTAAATCTGGATAGGCAAAATTTAGAGCTCCCACTGTAACATCGTCCGATTAGCCATAGCAGCATAAACTGACGTTAAATGAACAAACAAACAGAATTATACAGCAATAAGCAAAACCTATTTATTATGTGCCGAACTTATATAATTATGTCTTTAAACATTAATATCGATATTTACAGTGAGTGCGTGGTCAATGTGTAGAGCTGTGCTGCGTTGAAGGTACCAGGTCGGAATCCGCCTGTGGTAGATTTATTATATAAATCTATATTTTCTATACATTTCTCTGTATCTTCACTTATTTCAAATACCACTTATTAGATTAATTTTCATTTCACTTTCTTTACTACTAATTAGATAAAACTCTCTAATTATTTGATTTGTTTTTAGGTCTATCTACATGATTCCCTTTTAATATTGTTATTGCTCATATCATATTGTTTTAGCTCACATAATTCACATAATACTATTATTTTATTATATAATAGACATCATCCCCACTTTTGTTACGTTTTTTCTTCGATATCATTTTTTTTTAGATTAATTTATTTATATTTACAACTGTAATAATATTACAACAAGTGAATTTGCTAATATGAAAAAAAAAAAAACACTTGTGGAGAAACTACCCATCGGTAGCACTGCAATAAAGTTCTATAGTAGAAGGTCTCGAGGCCATCTTCTTTTCAGACGCCTCGGAGGGTTATCAGGAATGTTATGGGAACCAAGTTGAGAGACTAGCGGATTCAAGTGTGTATGGAGCTTGTCATGGAAGGATAGGATTTTACGAAGTATTTTGGATTGGATTCGAGATGAATTGGATGGTTTAGTAGAGCCCCAAAGCTCAACTCCGTATGTCCAAATAGGTCTGATAACTGTCATGTAAATGAATCTTTTGTAATTACATAATTGGGAACTTAGAGCTTTTATCCAGTAAATGTTGAAATAGGCGAAAACGTCGAGCAGTTTCTTGTCTTTTCAATCTTGTATGATCTCCCACATCATGATTTCTATATTTCATTTTTATTCTTTTATTCTTTATGATTTTTATATATCATTTTAATTTGAATATATCTTGTATGTCTAGCCCTGAAGAAGACATGTAATGCGGGTCGAAACGTTAGGCTTGAAATAAATATTTAAGAAACTATTTCTATCCCCTCTACCCGAATCAGTTAGTAGTATATAATGTAAGGGAGCGGAGTGACTCAGTGGTAGAGCATTGAGATGCCATGCCAAAAATATTGGTTCAAATCCCACTTTTATTTAAACTGTTAGCAACCTGAGATGGATCCTATGGAATCTAGAACCCCTCTGCGGCTCACCCAGTCTCTCCAAAGTGGGTACCCTGAACAAGGGGATATAAATCTGGCGGTTGGACGTGATTCAGGACAAATCATCTCCTGGTACAACCACTATCCAATAAATAGTGCAGTATCTACCATGTACTGAACCTCAGACACTTCATGGGTTGTAGTGGTGCAGTTTCTTTTTAACTTTATGAATATAAGGTCAACTAATATTATTAAATATTTTATTCATATAGGTCATAGGATTTCAAGGACTTCTTTGATTTCATCCAGCCTCTCTAGAGTGTGTACCTGGTGATTGAAAGTGATCTTCAACTAATCACCTATCTACACATATATGTTACAAAAGAATGGGCAAATGCATAACTATATTCAATTGTCATTCTTGAGGTGATCTGTGTTTTTTAAATTGTGTCCTATCGTCCTAGCACAGAGTTAACTGATCTTATGTTTGAGAATTTTGAAATATTCTGTAGCAATATTTTACATATTAATTATTTCTTAAATGTATAATGCACTTAATATGTTGTAATAGATGCGACAATCTTGAAATTTTAACATAGATAACTGAAAGCGGAGGCTGTGAGCAGCCAGGCATGAGCACGTGAGGTTAGTCAGCTAAGAGGGCTGATAATGTCGATATCGGGGATGTGCTTGCCTCGCTATACTAAGATTAATAACTAGTTAACTTTAATTAGATTATTTATTTATGTATTTTACATTAATAATGATGAAACTAGCTTTTTTTTATTATAGTTATTTTTGTATCACCATATTTTAACAAAGATGGAACCCATTGGATGTATAAGTAGAATGTATATATTCCTTCTTTTCGGTTTTTATATTTATGAAATTCCATCGTTGGAATAATTTATTTATGAAAATATTTAATCATCTTTATTGGTTTGTCTCTTTAAGAATTATGTACAATTTTTACTATTCAATCAGCGTTATTATTATTAGAAAATTTGCGGAAAAATTTCCTTTAAGTGGCAAACGATTACATCTGATTCTGGTAAACGTTTAATGTTTTAAAACCAAAATTATCGAAAGTTGAAATGGATTTCTGTATTTACCAGTATATTTATGACAAATTAATTTAATTTACTTATTAATGTTGTTGTTAGATACATTTTTAAGGCAACCAAATTTAGAACTTAGCCTGAATTTTTTTAAACTTACGAATAAATTCAATTACAAATTTTCAAATACACTTTATCCCTTATCGATATAGCCATTGACTCAGAAATAGTTAACTCTCCTATATACTGAATCCAAGACCACTCATGGGCTATAATTGAACAGTTTTTTTTATTTTTTATTATTTTAGCCTTCTGAACTATTTTTTAAATTTTAAACCCAGAAGACCTCCTGTACATTTTATAATGGAGTCATTATCACTTTTTCAATATGATAGAGTCATTTCAACTCAAAGGGATTTTTTCAATAATTAACGATGGAAAATTTTGGATTTGTTTTTATTATATTTAATAATTGTTTTGGTAACTTTTTGACCTTGGTTAACAGTGTCTCATGTCGTCAGAAGATTTTATGAGATACTTTAGGTAACATTAAGAAATAAATCATAAATCATCAAGACTTAACTCTCAGAAGATGGCTGAACAGCTGCGATTTTTGTCAAAATCATATCGAAGTCTTCTCCGATCGCACGGGTCTGCAAAAAACTTTTTTAAAAATTGTTTTGATTTAGTTAACTGATCATTATGTAGTTGTTTGCGCTGATTTCAAAAATGACATTGGTTTTTTTCTATCACGGAAGACTTGCCTACAAAATAAAGTTGAAGTTTTTAGAAAAAGTACAAAAACGGAAAATTTTGGATTTGTTTTTATTATTTTAACATGAATTAAAAAAAGCAAAAAATAACGATATCTAGCTAAAATGAGCATAAAAGTGATGCACATGTGTTGTAAAGTTAATATAAGCCTTTGTAAAAACGTTTTCTTTTTCCATCAAAGCTTCTATTGGTACTTTTTTCGGATGTGTTCTTGAGAATTTTCCCTATTTAACATCCAACAGTAGTCTGCCATTATGTTGACATTCCATCGACCATGGTATCTGCGCTCCATTTCTTTTATGTCTTGATGGAAACGTTCTCCATGTTCCTCACTTACAGCCTCAAGATTTTCTGGAAAGTAGTCCAGATTTGAGTGAAGGAAATGAACTTTGACAATCATGTTGCAACCCAAAATTTTGTAGTATTGTAACAATTCAGCAACCAAAGTTTTGTGTTTGGGGTCTTTATTGTTTCCAAGAAAGCCTGTTGCAACAAGTTTAAATGAATTCCAGGCATTTTTTTTCTTCCATTTCCATTTCAGTGACAAAGCTTTCATCCTTTAAAAGTTTTCTGATGTCAGGCCCAACAAAGAGTCCCTCTTTCAGCTTAGCATCGGATATACCAGGAAACTATTCACAAAGATACTTGAAACACTCTCCTTCTTTGGGTGATGCTTCCACAAACTGTTCCATTAGCTCTAATTTGATGATATGGTGGAAGTAATATCTTTTTAGGATGCACTAAACTTTGTCTTTCAACATTTTTAACTCCAGGAATAAGAGGCTTTCTGATTTCCCACGTCTGCTTGACATAGTGTTGTTCCCTGTCACGGCTATCCCATTCACAGAGGAAACATGAAAACTTTGTGTAACCACTTTATTGACCTATTAACATAGAAATAACTTTCAAAACCCCACAAATGGTCCATTTATGGCCAGAATAGCCAAGCTTATTAATAACAAACTCAAGATTTTCGTAGCATTCTTTCAAATGGACTGAGTGTCCAACAGGCACAGAAGCATATCGGTTACCATTGTGAAGAAGTACAGCTTTCAAACTCCTTTTTGATGAATCAAATAAGAAATTTTCAGGTGAAATTTGTAACTTATTTAGGGGTGATGGAATTTTTTCCATAATCAGCACAAAAATACTGTTAAACCCACTAGTTAAATATGCTACAATTTTTTCATCGCAGACCTGTGTTATTATTGTTACTATTTTCACTAAATAAAATTAAGGGCCTTATTCCTTAAAATACATTACTTTACATTCGTGTTTTTATATAATGTCAGTTATACCATCTAAGATAATAAACGAAGTAGTGAGTGATACTTTATTACTATGTGTAAATAAACTATTAGCTATTATTGTGAATAAAAAACAATAAGCTTGTTGGCCAAGACGCTGCCTACGATTATTACTCCATAATTCATAAAGAACGTCGATTGCTGCTTTCAGAGGAGGGCTGTGTGTCGCTGAATAATGTAACTGCATGAGGAGCCGCTAAGATTGCCATTGCATATGTAATGCTATTTAGGTCGCGCATAACTTATTCCCCAAACAACTGGCCCAACCTTTTCTTCCATCTAATGCCTTATTTATAAATCAATCCCGATGAATTAGCAACATTAAAATACACTTCTGTTTTTTTATTTACTTTCATAAAGCTACAAGGTTAGGAGGGAAGTATTTTTGTCCTATATGTTCAACTATTCTGTTAATTGCATTGCCAATCAACTTTATGTAGCCTGGAGACCTTCTAGGACTCAAACAGCCAGATAATTTGGAGGTAAAACCTATTGGTTGTGCGTTTCTCCAGCCACATTACCCCCACTTACAACCGCTGGCTCAGAAACAGTACTGAATATCCTTCCTAAGTGCTATGTGTAAAACTGTGCGAAATACCATGGGTTTTGGACTCTGTGAGAGAGCCCAAATAAGACTGGACTAAAAAGGTCTACTCAATTATAAATTTAGCAAACAATTGTATGGAAATAAAGAAAATCTATAGCAAATGTGACTTAAATATATTTGATTTATTGTTTAAATATTTTTTATAAAACGACTAAGTTACTACGGACACATGATCAGGATGGATCATACAAGGTTAGATAAGCAAATATTCAATAATTTTTACGACCTGAAAATCCAGACTTGTTAAGCTAAGCAGATGAAAGAACTTAAAAGACTTAAATTTACTGATCAGAGAGAGAGATTTAGGAGCCAACACAAGAACATTGAACATCTTGTGGAATGGAGGAAGAAACGGAAAAGGGGATGGACGCAGGAGAGAAGAAGGCAGCATTCGGAGATAACGAAGGATAGAAGGAGAAGAAAGAAAGAAAGAAAAACCTGATATCTAAGTGGTGCTTTGTTGGCCCATTCGCAAAAAAAAAAAATCATACATCAATTTATAATGATTTATAAAAAAAATAATAAAATTATAAATACATAGGTTGTTCATTTAACATCAATTAATACTGTTATGGCTAATCGGCCGATGCTACAGTGCTACAAATTTTTCCCACCCAGATTTAATTAGGATAGGGATCTTTTACTAGTAATTGACATAGTACAGACTCGGGACTACCGTTTTACGCCCCTTCCGAAGGACGGTATAACCAATGATTTTTTAATCCTACTTTAAAAATTCCTAGGGTCACCTGCTAGGGTACGAACCAGTGGTCTTAGATACGTAATTATTATTTATGGTGGAATTAACATACTCTGCTGAGTAAAGTGGTTAAGAAAAGGTCAAAAAAGAGAATCTCCAGGTTTACGCTGAATTAGACGACAAAAGCAAGTATATAAATAAGATCGGTGACCTTTACTTCAATCGCTTCTTATTCAAAGCGATGGCTCTTTAGTTAGATTAACGCTGTCCAAAGGATTCAACATTTGGACCAAAATGGCTTCTCCGTTAACGCCCGATGGACAAGATCTAGGTAGTCAATAAAAACAAAACGCATAAATTACACTTTGTCACAGTCGATATAAGTAAGTAGAAGTAAATAGGTCTCGTTTCGTTAGATTGGTAACCTTATTGTCTTATGAATACATTTAAATATTAAAAAATAAATAAAGACTAGATTTAAAAACAAAAATGAAATATAGGGGTCGATGTCAACCCTACCAATGGTCGTCGCCTACGGAAGATATCTCTGCACCTAACCACTTCAAAGCTCTTTGGTCAGCCGCAACACAATCCCCTCTTACATCGATGTCAGTGTAAGAAAGCGTTCAACCTCAAAATAGAAGATATTTAGCAGAATATTTGCTGATTATTTATAAGGACTAAGAAAGTCCTTCGAAATAATAAATATTTGCTCAACTTTCTTTTAAAAAAAAAAAAAATTATTTGATATTGAAGAACAAAATGTGACCAAATCAAACTTTTAAATATTGCGTATTATTATATATATTTTTTAAAAACTGTCCCACATAAACCCATTCAGGGTGTTATGTTCTGGGGAGCTAGCCAGAGACTTGTTCTGTATCTAGAATAAGGATTGTAACCGCCAAGTTTTCCACCAATTGAACTGCACACTTTGTAAAGGCTGGCTGATTCCTAGGAGGGTCAGCAGATCCCACAGGGTGCTTTGGTTGTTAAAAATTAAAAAAATTATTTACCACAACTGGATTTTAACCCGAGACTTTCAGCACAGTAACTCAGCTCTAAATATTTGCAAACCTTTATACATTTTTTTTTAATTCTCATAATGAGACCTCTTCCTTATAATCTAAGGTTTTGTCAAGGACATTGTCTTTCCCTCAAAATAAGCAACCATGTTTCACTAAATAAACTGCACACAAATGAATAAGGATGCTACTCATTTTTTAGTATTTATACTTTGCCCAGCATTTTATTATTATTTTTATTATAAAAACATTAATATTTATTACAAATTGTACTACATTAAATATTAATGTATTTATTAAATATATAATAATATAAATGTAAGGTAAAGTATATTCTACAAAATTAGCTTAGTTAGGGGTGTCTATTGAACGAGACTATACCCCCCAAAATCAATTGTTATCAACAACAAACAATCAATATAATAACAACCATGTAAATGCCCACCAGGCTGATCTGGTAAATAAATAAAAAAAAATAAAAAATTAGCTATATCCCTATTCATTTTTGCGGAGTATATATAAATTAATATATGCTATCCCTGTATTACTAATAATGAATAATGTACATATTTATACCGGTTAAAATTTGAACATGATTTACCTAATATATTTTTTTAAATATTTGCTGCTTTTATAGCAGATGGTTAACTGATGTTAAAGTAATCAGTGATTTAGATTTTTCTACTTTTTTTAGTATATTTCGCATATATGTTTCCTGAAGAATTAACTGAAAATAATGCGATATTAGAAATAATTTCCAATGCTTTATTCTTTGTCCATGCTTTGATCACGATGTAATTTCAGGTAATCGAGCCCTAAAAATAAATAATTTAAGGTTCTACTTTTTTATAAATATGTTTAACTATTTCCTATCAAATCAATAATATTATATATTTTAAATGATTTTATTTAGTAACTTAATAAATACTTATGTACATAGTTGATAAAGGTAATGTCAATTCGAAAATGGTGGTTGGGATTGGTCCAAAGCAATCCAACTTTTGGGAACGCATAACCCCCTGAGAGGACGATCCTAATGTAGCATCAATCACCACATTGCCAAATTGTTGTACCATTAATTTTTTAATAGTTAATTCCGATTTGGTACTCCGCTCCTTTAAATATTAGTTATATGCAAATAAGATGGGTTACGAGAGATTAGCAGTATTTTCTATGTGCCTTAATGCATAATTTAAACTGTCTCTGATTCACATTAATAATGCATTGTATTTATTAAACATGTCTCTTAGTAGATGTAAATTAATCACGATCTTTATTTTAACAAGTCGAATTATGTAAAATATAATTTATGATAACTATGTTAATATAAAAAATAAAAGTTATTAATAAATGTTCTCAGTTTATAAAGTAGATAAAAGTCATTAAAGGTCAGGTCTTTTCCCATTCATTCGAACCATTCATGACTACTTGATCTTCCTGTTCTTCCAGGAATGGAATCTTCCTGTTCATTTGTTCATCCTCTTCCTATTTTCGGTCCACTTTTATATTTGGGTGGTATGTGCTGTCTTCTCTGACATCACTTCCCACTTTTATACCCTATGTCCAAACAAGCTTTTGTCCGCGGAATTTTCTAACTTTACCTGAGCTTTTTCTAGATCAAAGTGTAAGTCTTGACCCGCTATACGTATCTAAGCAAGGGAGTTTGTGGCCGAAAAACTTTAGTCACCTCTATCTGATGTCTGCTGCGGTTTTGGACAACTTCTTTGTGTTGTCTCTGGAGTGAAGCCTGCCTCCATTGTATGTGTTTTGTTCCAAGAATTTTCTTTCTTCTGTGAGGATCTTTTCCTTAAACCCTTAGTTTATATTATCATCATCATCACATTCTTTCAGTCTTCTACCGCCGTGCAGTGTGAGGATCCTGATTATAGAGCCTGGACCAAGTACCTCATTCCGGAACCAGCTCTCTTCTTCGATTCTGGTCCATTCCTCTCCTCCTGAAAGCAACCCTTACGCTGTCCTCCCAGGATATGCGAACCCCTTCCACTGGGCCTTTTTCCTTCGGGTCTCGTAGTTCTTCCTGGCGATTCTCTCTAGTTCCATCCAAAACTTCCAAAACAGGTGTCCGAACCACCTTAGTTTGTGTTCATCCAGGATAGCCTCAGCTGGTTTAATATCGAAATTAGCCCGTATAGTTGTGTTTCTTATCTTATCTCTCCGATTTTGACTTTCTACTTTTCCCGGGTACCTCATTTCAATAGCTTGTATTTGATTTCTGTGCTTTGAGTTCAATGTACACATATATAACATATAACAATTGGATTCCGAAGAGTACAATAGGATAGGAAGAAAGGTCGATTTATAGACGGCCAGTTTGCTTAGCCTTGTCACCTCTCTTCTTCCCAGGAAACCCACTTGGAGCCCCTTTAGTCTATATAATTATTTAAATTGAAACTCCCAAACCATCATTTATGTTATTAATCGATCCTAATTAAGCAGCAAACCAGCATGTGTAATATTAATAGTTAAAATAAAATAAAAAGTGGTATGGTTTCTATTAAAAAACATTTTATTTAGGTGAAGAACTGTCTCTTCTTCCTGAACTAAATAATAATCTATATACAGTTAGTTAAAGACTTCTGCTAGTGCCCTATTTATTATACTATGGCCTATATATTTTTCGTCACCGTCGTATATTCTTTTATCGGCTCGAAGACGCCCTACTTGGGGAAGGTGTGACGGAAGCCGCTACAAAAAGTCTGCCTGGAAGGTGAACCCTCCAAGAGAGATAAATATACGGAGGCTCCAGCTCCAGTCTTATCTCCTCTAGCGTCAGTCCCGCTGCTGATAACATTCACCGGCCGGCTAGTCCGGCCTTCCTCAATGTCTAGTCCACTCTCAATAGTTTTTCACCGATGAAAGCCTAATGTCTATTTGGTATACATTTAAATTTCTTCATTTTTATTTTTTATACTCGTAAAATAAATAGATATCATTGCATCCGTTTTTTCAGAAAGCGATGTAGAAAAAGCCAATTTTATAATGCATACTCGAGACGAGCTAACGTCTCAAACAAATTTATTATTTCTACCTCATAACCTTTATTATTTCAATAAAAATAACCTGTTTTTTTTTTAAATTATACTATTATAAATGAAATTAATATTATATGTGCTTTAATATATTGAATTCAATTTCGCAAAAAAAAAATTATCAATTTATTCATTGAAATTTACAACTGTATTGTCAATATAACAAGTAATAGGAATTAATGATAAATAGAGGCATGGATGAAAATAAGAAGAGAAACTTCCCAGCGGTAGTACTAAAATAACTATTTCAACTTAGAATTTCAAGAGACCGTCTTCTTTTCAGACGCCTCGGAGGATTATCAGGAATTGAAGAGGTAGCTAGATTTGAATGGGATTGAATCTCAAGAGAAATTCGATGGCTTAATGGACCCCCAAAGCTCCGTAAGCCCAAATAGGTCATGTATATGAGTGTTTTGTGATTAATAGGAAGCTTAGAGTGTTCGTCTAATAAACGTTGTAGTAGCCTGAAAAGGCAAGGAGTTATCACAATATCTTTTTTTTTTATTTATTGATATTTACAAATGTATTAGAATAATTCAACAAGTAAATAAGCTAAGTGATACGTAATGACAAGTAGAGAAACTACCCACTGGTAGTACTCAAATTAAAGTTCAAATAAGAAGGTCACGTGGCCATCTTCCTTCCAGACGTAGGATTATCGGGAAATGAATAGGAGGCTAGGTTTGAAACAAGAGGGTTTGATTGGGAATGAAGTTTATTATGAAAGGATAGATACCGGATTCGGGCCAAATCAGCAACAAAAGGGACATTAAGGTCGTTATGGATGACTTTATTCTTAACAAAATTGAGGATTTTACGAAGGATTTTGGATTGTAGGGATTGGATACCAGAGGAATTCGATGGCTTAGTGGAGCCCAAAGCTCTACTCCGTAAGCCCAAATAGATCATATGATGGTCATGTAAATGAGTCTTTTTTAGTTAAATGGTAGCTTAGACTATTCGTCTAGTAAGTGTTGAAGTATCCTGAAACGTCGAACAGTTTCTGGTCTTTTCAGTCTTGTATGAGGATTCCAGATTAATCGTTTGTCGAGATGCAACCTTAAGAATCGGATCTGTTCTACAGGTGCCAGTGGGATATTATTAAAGGATACTGAAGGGCAGGAAGTCATTGCCCTACTTACGACGTAAAGTAAAAATGATTTGGTGCTATTTTTGAGAACTTATAGTATTAGGATGAGTTGGGATGTCAGTAGAGTGTAGTGTATAAACTGTATTAAGGGTTGGACCAAAGATACTACCTTGAGGAATACCAGCAGATTGATCACAATATTTAAATATACTTTCATCTAGTTTTAATATTAGGCCGTTGTATATGAAATATCCGTTTCAATAAAGGAAATGTTAAATTATTAATGTCATTTAGTAATACAACTTTATTAAATCAAAACATTTGTATTTTCAATCCCAGAACTAAAAACTTCACGCAATAAATTAATATATATATATATATATACTCTTTGAGTCTTATTTAATATTTTACGATAATATCATGATTTTTTATTAATTTTTTGTATACAATAACATTATAAATTATTTCGTTCTTACGCTTCTAATTTTCAGAGCTATCTATGTGTTATACCTAAATATACGAACCGGTCATTTTGACTGGTCATGAAATATCATGAATACACGTTGTGTATTCCCGGAATTTGTATACATCTATAATTCCGGGAAATTCCTGGGATTAAAAAATTCTACGTTTTCAATTTATTATGCGTAAATTTGTGTATATGTAATATATAAAATTTCATTTTAGGATTCTTGCTTGCCATGTATAGTTGTCCATGAGTTCATTATACCTACTAATTTTTCTTTCACATAAATAGCGATACTAAAAAAAAAAATCAGCGATGGTGTAAGTAGATGATTTCTTTAGCAAAAGTATATTGCAACGAATATCTTCCAGAATTTGTTATTAATGCTAGGAATAATGTGACACATTACAAATGTATGACTAAGAGAAAGTTGAGTTTATCCTTGAATTCAATAACATGTATTTCTAGCCTTAAGATCAATAAATATGCAAAAGTATGAACGACATAATAATGATATATGGCACATAAGATGTAATCGAAGAAGGATTTCCTATCGTTGATAAAAAAAAGGATATTTATCTAGGTAATAACCACTCAACATCCCTATAAATCGTTAATTCCTAAATTATATCATCATTCCTATAAAATCATCACGTTCCTTGTGATTAGTGATTCAAAAAAACATATGTTTCTAGAAAATAATTTATTCGTACCATGCCACAATGCCGTCCGAAAACGACAGACCAACAAATTTGATTTAAATTATTTTTAATATTTAATATTATAAAAATATTTAAAACTAAAAAAAATTAACCAATAATTTAAAAAAATTATTGATTTAAATTAGTTTGATCGTAACTATCATTCATCAAATTGTCGAGTAAAGCTTTATTTGTCTCTTTTTTCATACCTCCATGGTCAGAAAATGATTAAGCATAGTGCCTAGACTTGATATTTTAAAAAGAGCCGTTGCAATCAAGCGTTCAGAAGCAGGGTTGCTTAGTGGTAGACCACTGTGTTGCCTCGCCGAAGATCCCGGATTCAAATCTGGCAGTGAAAAATAATTAATAATCAGCCAGGGATGGACCCTGTGGAATCTGGATAACCTCCTGGGGCTCATCCAGCTTCTATAAAGTGGGTATTCTAGAATTAGGAGGAAAACCTGGGAGTTGAGCGTGATCTAAGACGAATCACCTCCTCAGTATCTACAACCTACTGAGCCCAAGACTCTTCATGGGTTTCATCTTACAGGATTTATTTATTTATTCTTTGCAATTAAGCGGTCAAAAATGACGAAAAGGTGGCAAGTAAAGTATTCGAAATGCTTATTATCCTTTAAAAACCAATAGTTTTTTTAATATTTAAAACAGTTAATGAAAAACTTTACTTAATTAGAAATGAAGTGATATGAACGAATGAACTTTCGGTATCCTTTCACATTATTGAGTATTCATAAATGAAATAGTTATTAGCTTAATGAACATCATTCAGCTTAATTACATTAACAAGCTTATATTAGGCCATTAATTTAAGTGGCTCTTGCAATTATACAATAATTTGTTTTGTTTTAACGTCAATTATTCCGTTCTTATTATATATGCTATATTTAAACACATGATGATCATACATAACTTTATAATTATAATAATAAATCTAAATCCAATGTCCCGCTTCCATCATATCTTTACTAACCATATTACGCTCTTAAACATATGCTATATATCGAATGAAGAATGATTAGAAAAAACGACTACTTTTAATCGCCAAATAAAGGGGAAAAAATCGGAATCAGGATGTCTCAGGGTTTACTTATACATTAATTGCTCCAGGAGCCTCCAGCAGTTTAAAGACATATTTTGTTTTCATATTTTATTCCGTACTCGAATCTGGAAAATTACCGTCGATGCAAAACCACCATTAAGAAATTTGGAGTCCTAATCGACAGTAGTTACTTATTCGTAGCTATAAAATATAGTAAAATCTATCACGGAAGTTTATGTATGGGCATATGTATATTATCACTCCAATTGGAGATAGTTGATTAATTTAAAAATGAATTAATAATTATTATTTTCATAGGCGAATAGTCTTCATGTTCTAGGGCTAATTGAGTTTTTTGGAAGGGTGCATTCAATTTTCTTTTTTATCTGCGAACATTATTTTTTTTATTCGCTAGTCAATGGGACACGATGCTTTAAAATTTATAGGGATGTGAAATACCTAACCCACTTATTACAATATTACATCGTAACAAGTGCAATAAGGCTACACGGTACCTGAAATAATAAACCTACAAATTTGTAATTAATGAGCATAGTTCACAAAGTTAAATTTTTATCCATGAAATTTTGTAATATAAATAATTTCACATCAACAATAACATACTACAAAATATAAGGAAAAGGAAGAACCCCTTAGATTCACTGAACCTCGGAAAAACTAAGAACACGGCACGCTTGGTTCCAAATCAAACATGAAACGATCCAAATTCCTTACTTTGCTGAAGGAAAAGGTTAAATTGTTTTTAAATCTAGCAAGGAATGAGTTAAGAACAATAATGGCAAGTCTCGTGAGTCACCGGTCGCAAGAATATTAACCCAAGGAGATGAAATAAGTGGAACATTTCGTCTCCCGTCCGTGACTAAAGGATAAAGAAATGGATAAAAACTATCTCTGTGAAGATGAAGCGCTTCCTTTCTACAAAAGTGGAGTACATTAAACAGGATGTATTTAACCTTGATTATATTAAACAATAGGTTTTTAGAACTTGATATGGTTCATTAGAAGTAAGTAATTTGGGTCCAAAACGAGTCACTTGAAGATCGTGGTAAAAATACAAACGTTAATATAGTAATAATAACCACAACAAAATGGACCCCAGAGTACCCCATAACCGTCCGGATATTGCAGTGATTCATAAAGGAAATTGCTATAATCATTGAAATAGCACTTTCAAGTGTTACTAGGCTACTGCCCACCAGATCCGATAGGAAGCACCAAGAACATGAATTGGAATTGAAATCACTCAATCATGTGGAAAAAGTGCATGTGACTCCAATACTCGGCCTGATACTTCATCGATAAAGCACAAGGGAAGTTACAGAAGACCTTGATCTCGATTCGGAAAAATTAAAATTAGCACAAAAGGCAGTTCTGTTTGACACCTGTAGAATTGCCAGAAAGTAATCAAATGCAGTTTAATTTTTGAAGTCCCGTGCTTTTTTTTATTCTGGGATATAGGTGCTATTCTATCATTCTATCATTCTAGGTGTCAGTGAGGAAAAGATAATAATAATTAAGTTCCTTACGGATCAAAGGCATGGGCATTTACGGTTGCTTCAAGTAAACACCTGTGCATTAGAATAGGAGCGGAGTGGCTCATTGGTAGAGGTGGTATCTGGCGGATGCGCGTGAACAAGAACAAATCACCTCCCTGCAACGACTGTTATCCAAGAAACAGTACAACTTCAATCACTTGCCCAAGACCCTCCGTGGGTTGTAGTGGTATAGGTTTTTTTTTTTATGTTCATTATATTATAGATTATATACAACTATTGGAGATGTGGTATTATCGGCATTTGCTTACAGTTTCATGTATTTCCCCTGTCAGCAACCAAAGTATACTACAACGAATTCAAAAGCCCCTCGAGTTATTGGACAGCACGATAAGGTATGAACTGCCATACTTTGGTCGTGTGATACGAAAGGAAAAGTACCGCCTGCTGCAGTTATATATTATATTATTATAATATATATTTTATATACTAACATACAGGTCAAGGTGAAAGGAAAGAGAGGTCTAGGTGCAGGCTTCACTCCTGGTTGAGAAACCTGAGGCAATTAGCATGTAAAACAAGATAGGTCTTTATAATCGCCAACATCCAAAGAGGATACACATTTTTAGGATAAATAGAATATTTAATAATGTAGTTAATTTGCGTCATATAAAAAGGAATCTCACAAAAAATAATAATTTCATATAAAAGTGCATTTACAACTACAACTACAGATAGCTTGCAGAGAATCTAAGACGAACCGTCAATTGTTTCGCTTCTGCATTTATCATAGATCCATTAAGGACAATTGCTACATGCTTTGATATACTCAAGGTCCTTTAAACCCGTTTAGTTTACTTTGCAACAGTTACTCCGAATATTTCTACTTTAATATAACCTAGATTAAAGTGTATTCAATTGAAAAATGAAATAAAACCATAAAGTATTAATAATTTCAGCCTTAAAGAGAAGAGTATATTGTCTTTCGAAAGTAAAAGTGGTGTATCTGAAAATTGTGGCTGTGTGAAAGCTGTTGGTTAAGTTGAAAAAATGGTTAATTTCTTATGATGGATTGAATTATTCAGGGAGTGCAATCAATGATAACACAAAAATTAAGCAAAACTTACTGTCATCTTTACTTGACAGTTGTAAGTGTTGTTACCAGTCACCGCACCCACTATTTGCCCTGAATATGGCCTAAAATGTAGGCCGAAAGGATGGCACGATTAATAAAAATTATTTTTTGCTAAATTTTTGTGTTATCATGACTGCACATCTTGACCAATTCAATCCATCATTTGAATTATCCGGTTAATTTCCTAGTATGGTGGATCTTTAATTATTGAAGTAAAATATTTTTTATTTCTAGTTATGTATTTTGGTGTTGCGAAGGGAATAGAAAATTAAAAAAGAAAACAGGAGAAACTTATATGATAGCAAAAAAAGATCCATTAGAGCTGAAATAAAAGCAATAACAAATAAATTTGTCTTTTAATCGAACTTTTAATAGAAAATTTTGGGAAGTTAAAAAGAATAATAATTAGTTCTTTATATATATAAATATATATATATATATATATATATATATATACATTCTGATTAAATCTGCATCAACAAAAGTTCTTATTCATTTTACATTCTGTAAAGTTCTTATATAGTAAAGAAAAATAGGTTCAGTTATTACTCGTATTACTTACTCAGACATATTATTAGTATTATTTTTTTTTAATAATTTGTTCTGTCTCTTTATTCCCGATAAGGAGGCTGAAAACTCCTGGAGCAGGGATCTACCAAAGAGAGATGAACCACGCTAGGAGTGCCTTCAATGATTAACATGCATATTTGTTATATACAAGTAGTTAAGCAAACCATATACACTCCATCACTGAATATGCGAAATATTTGAGCCGGTTAAGGAGATTCCAGAGATGCTGAAGATGTACTTGTAAGTGGTACAGCGATGCAAGTTTCGGGGAGTAGAAAACTAAGTTGAAAGCAAGTACCCAAGAGAGTAAGGGGCGTGGAAGTATAGGAGTCGTGGCCCGGATAACATCTCACTCGTGTACTACCGCCTTCATATACTGTAGTACATTTTTTTAGATATCACACTTTTAAGTAAACCATGTGGTGATTTCACTTCATTTCACAAGCGATTTATTTATTTGTTTTTTTCTTTTATGGAAGTACTAATTATATCTCCTATCATCCGTATCCCTATTCACTGCCTTTATTTAAATCCTTGCTTTTCCAACATCTCCTGGCCTCCCGAAAAGATGCTCTCTCAGCAGGGTAGTCATTAGCTTAAATGAATCAGTATTCAATAATTGATTTTGTTGCTTGGTTATTTTTTTTTATTTTTCCTAAAGAAGGCATATAATATGTAAAAAAGTATTGCAGGCTAGCTCATACATTTATTTATTAACTGCTGTCATTAATTCATTTATTCTCTATAATTGGTTAACATCCTGTCATGATTCTTACTTTTTAGGTATTGTATTCTTATTTTTATTTTTTTGGCAATTTTTAAATATTTTATGAATTGAATTATTATGTAGCCTTCTTGTCATATATATATAAATATATATATATAATGTTTCTTTTTCTGTTCATGTTTATTATTCTTAAGTAACTTAGTCCCAAAATAAAGTTTCTATTCTCATCTACACTTGCAGGCGAAGTTGCTATATGAAATTCAATATTTCCCTTTATTTCAATATTAATTTCAATATTATGGTATATGTCAGAACATCTTTAATTTTCTCGAAATATTTCTTTTATATTTACCAGATTTTTCTCGAAGAACTGATAGAAAACGACAGAGCTCTAGCTATTTAACGTAAGAACAGCAACCGGAACATTTAAGATTAATAAATTGTCATTAAAACCAAATAACTGAGTAATAAAAGTATTAGTTGGTTAAAAAAATTTTTGTTTTTTGTGACGAAGTATCGTCTGTTAATTTTTGTTTTATAGTAACTAATTTAAAGGTATTTTAAAATTCCAAATTATTTGTTGTATTTTTTTTTGCAAGCGAATACAAATTTGATGGGTAAGATTATTCAACTTTATGGACAAACGAAAAGGCATTCTAGTTTAATATCTATTAGTTTGAATGCACAAGTTTTATTTTTCAATATTTATATTTTCTGTAAATATTTTTCGCGGAATTTTTTGTGAAACAAACTGAATGCTGCTAAACTCTAACTGAAGAAACGATATAGTCTTCAGGGTAGATATAAGAGGTAAAAACAACAGAACGAATTATTAAAGTGTATGGCTTCAGTAAGTTCTTGTCTTGAGGTCCGATTTAAAGAGTCAAAAAATTAATTATATAAAAATCGAAAATTATTAATGCTCAATTATAACTATAATATATTAAAAATTAATATTTTATTGTAAAATATGATATATTAACAGTAGTGAGCATCTAAATAGGGTGAGAAGGAACAAATAAACGCTACTGCAAAAGGGAAGATGCTTTCTGGTTCGTCCGGGTTTGACCTCCTTCAGGGAGCCAGCGTCTAGAAAGTGCACTTCTCAAAGTTCAGAGGTGCACTTCTACAAGCGTGCCTCTTCCGCACGACATAGCGCTTCTTCTAACATATTTAATCTGAATGTCAACATGGAACAAAATAATGTTTTGGAACAAAATTAAAAAGGTTTTATTTTAATTCAAGTGTCCATTTCAATGCTTGACAAATGGATGTATAGTTAACAAGAGATAATCCGTTGTACTACAAGCGGGGTAGCTGAGTGTGTACACTACTGGGTTCCTATGCTGAAGGCTCCGGGTTCATATCCGGCTGCGGCAGATAATTATTTTATTCTTCAACAGCCACTGATGGACTGAATGGATTTACAGAACCTCCTGGGGCTAAATCAGTCTCTATAAATTACAGAAAAACCTGGGGGTTGAGTATGATCTTGGAAAAATCACCACACCTGTTCTACATACTGTAAAGTCTCTAACACGTATTGAACCCAAAATCCTTCATTCGTTGTAGTGGGACAATTTTATTTATTTTTTTGTTTGCATTAAAACAGAGAAAAATGTATTACAGTGTTCACTTATATACTATGAAAACCAAAAATAAATTTAAAACAAAAATATTCGAAATAGGAGAAGAATACTGGCCTAAAAAAAATAACAGTATGAGGGATTTGAAGACTTGGAAACAGTAATAACAAAAAGTACGTGAATCTTCTTCGGGCAAATGATAACAAATTTAACTAACCTATATTCAACAAAGATGTGGAACTATGAAACATCAGAGAATATCCCATTCAGATGTAAGAGGAAATATTTCGAAAATACAACAAGGATCTTGTAGTGGAAAATAAGGGAAATAGATGGACAAACGAGTAAATGAAAGATATGAGTGAGAAGATGAACAGAATATAGACTGACAGGACAGTTAACAAATGGTAAACATGGCGGCCATTTTCGCGACAAAAAATAATTAAACCTCTTTATTTCTGTTTTGGTAAATGTAGGATAAATAAAACAAAAGAAAAATATTCTTACTTAACGAATCCTTTTAAATAAATTATAATTTTTATAACTTATTTCTTATCATCCATTCTACAAACAAAGAGTTGAAGTAAAACTTAGCTCATACAAATAACCAAACTTTATGTTCCTCCTTACTCTGGGTAATGTGGCTACTAAGTGCTATGCTCTCAAATTCATCAGCCTCTATCGAACCAATCAATCTGTTTGATTGAATTTTAGATCAAGCTTATTAGTAGGCCTTTAAATTGCGATAGTGTAATTCAATTTAGCCCCTATTTCCTTGGCCTGGGCCAAATACTGCGATCGTGGAATAACTCAAGCAGAATTTCTGCATTTATTTACTTTGAAACACTAATATTAACTCCACCTGTATGTATGTAACGGAATCTTTATACTTGATTATCCCTCAGTTCAAAACATCTACTTAAATCGACCTTGTGTACACTTCTCAAGGACCGATGACAATATAATAGTTTAATAAGTTTGTCTCATTAACATAGACAGAATCTTCAGGATTAGTGATTTTTCGTACCCGAAGACATAATGGTTTCTTGTGCCAAGTACTAAGGCGTGCACTGAGAAATGCATGCATGGTTTAATCGTTGAGACAAGCAATGACTGCTGACCGGACCAAGTTTCGTATATTTTGAAGGAAAAAAAATTGTGGAAGAAAGTGGTCTGGGTAGAGGTCACAATGAATTTCTCCTAGAATTTGAGAAAAACTTAATTGATTAGCCAACGTTTCGGCTTAGCCAATGTTTCATTGTGACCTCTACCCGGACCACTTTCTTCCACATATATATTATCAAGGTCAACAATTATCATTCAATAAAAAAAAAAAATATAGTTTAAGAAACACACGTTAACAGCCAATCGATATAAAAATTAGAAAATAAATAATAGTTTAAAAATGGTATGTATAATATTTTAGTAGAAAATAATTCTCAATAAATTTAAAATAATAATTTAGTTATGAACAAAAAAAATTCATTTTATCTTAAAAACGCGGAGTACTCCATAAGATATTTTCATAATTACTCTTGTTTTACCATTATCAGTCAATAAAATATTTACAAAAATTAACATTAAGCACCCCACTTTTTTACAGCTAAAAGTTTTTTTTATTTATAACTCTATTCTTATTATAAAGTTATTGAATATTATTTTCTACTTTTTAGTTTAGTTTTCTATTAAAGCCTGTTTATTAGTTTTAAAACTATTATCGTTGGAATGGAATGGTTTGCTTTTTTATTACGTAGTATTTTTTTGTCAGCATACAATTTTTCTAAGGACAACATGAGGTGGGGATGCGACATACTGTTTCTTAGTTTAAGCTAACTAAATGTACCATTCCTACCATTTACTTTGTATTGTTATAATATAGTCGTAAATTTCAATGAATCTCTCTACAAATATTATAAAACAAAGTCCTCGGCCGCGTTTGTTTTCGGTAAACTCAATTGGGTAAACTACTGCACGGATTTTCATGCGGTTTTCACCAATAGATGGAGTGATTCTCCAGGAATGTTTAGGTATATAATTTGTCGAGGTTTTGTGTAGATGGGTTGGAATATAATGCAATATAATAAATTCGTATATAAAGAAATATTTTATTTTTTATTTTTATAATTCCTATATAATAAAGTACATTAGCTGAGATGGAAAAAAAGAAAATCAAGACTCCCAAAGAAGCCTAACCAATGATATTCGCGTGGTATTTAGTGGCCGGTACGTGATAAAAAAAAATACATTACACAGACAAATTATGTAGGTATAATATGCCTAATTACCCGAGCTGGGGTGGATCGCTAGTAAATTATAAAAAACAAAAGTTAGCTAGAAAACTATTTGGATGGTCAGAGATTTAACATATTTTTTTCTGAAACGCCGTATGGTGTAGTTAAAGAATTTAAAGAATAATTATGAAAAAAAACTACCGCTACAACCCATGAAGGGTCTTCAGTTCAGTGCACGATAGAGGGTGTACTCTGCCTAGGACAGGGAGGTGATTTGGTAGAGCCTGTACTCTGCCTAGGATAGAGAGGTGATTTGGTAGAGGGTGTACTGTGGCTAGGGCAGGGAGGTGATTTGGTAGAGGCTGTACTGTGCCTGAAGCAGGGAGGTGATTTGGTAGAGGCTGTACTCTGCCTAAGGCAGGGAGGGGATTTGGTAGAGGCTGTACTCTGCCTAGGACAGGGAGGTGATTTGGTAGAGGCTGTACTGTGCCTAGGGCAGGGAGGGGATTTGGTAGAGGCTGTACTCTGCCTAGGACAGGGAGGTGATTTTGTCGAGATCACGAACAGCCACCAGTTTTCAAAAAATTAAGGGGACCCAATTATAAGGGAATAGACTGGGTGAGCCCGAAGAGGGTCTATATATCCTACAGGGTGCATCCGATGCTGTTAAAAGATTTAATAATTTATCTGCTACTGCCGGATTTGAATCCTGAACCTTGAAGAAAGCAACTCAGCACACTACATCACCGAGCTACCTCGCTTATAGTACGTTAAATATACATCTATGTGTCGAACTTCAAAGAGTGCCTTCAGCATAGCAACTCTTAGCACTATCCCGATCCTAAATAATAATTATAAAACGCTATTAGTGCTATAATAGACCGATATTTACGAAGAAGAATGACCTGATTGTCCCCACCTAGTGAACTTGGTTAGGCAACCGTTACGAAAGTATTAGGATATGTGACTCGATGGTGTACAACAGAAAAAAAAACTTGCTTCATCCCACTTTCACCAGAGCAGGGATGGGCTTCTAAAGAGCAAACTGAGTGTCACAAGTATTCCCGTCTTCGCGGAGCCCTTAAACGGAACTATAAAGATTTTTTTTCTCCATGGTTCTCTTTTATTCACTTATGTTTATTTTATTCCAAAATAAAAACTCCTCTTAGCATAGTATTAAATAAACAAAAACATATTACGACAACAATTTTTCAAGGCAACATTTTTTTATAGATGTTTATTACGTCACTTTATATGTATTGAGGACATACAACCACACCTCACGTCGAGTCTCCCGAAGCAATAGAAATATAATTATAACACAACATCTATTTATTGTTTAATTAAAACTATTTAATTCACTTAAGTATTTATTTAGTCCATATGTATATGTTTTTCTTGATTGTTAGGTTGTTTTTTCTTATTGTTATTGGCATTGATAAATAATTTGAAGTATTGATAGCAGTAAATGTTTACGACAACGCACCTTCAAAATTACCCATTTTGTGGAAATTGTATTTTATCTTTATCTTCAAGAAATAGGTATGTTTATCTCTATCGTAATTCTTAGTATAGTTTATTATTATTCTTGTTACACTAAAAGTATTATAAGAAAATAAATAAAAAGTTGGGGAAAAATGCCTTTTTAATTACGTGTGAACACACCTCACAGTTTATGGTGATTTTATTTTATTTTCATCATATTTAAATAATCCTTTTATTGTATAAATTATACAGGACGAGAGAGGTTTTCATTTAATAAATATAATACAAATAAATTTATGAATTTAATAAATACATGGACCAGAACGTAGAAAAAGTTTTAAATGGTTCCCTTGTCTTTTTTTTTTTATTGACTTTTATGATTTACCCTTGAATTTTCCATAGCTTTCATTTTTCCTTCTTCCATCTTTAAACCTTAAATTATTTTTCAAAGTTATTTATTAATTATTCAATAATTTAATAAGTAAACCTACTCAGTACGTGACTGAGCAATTACTCAAAGACTATTACCACGCATTGGAGGCCATTCAAGTTAAATCCTCTCTTCTGTACGCTAACTTTGAGTTGTCTCATGAATATCAAGTTCATGTCAGTCAAAAAAACAGCTAGAGGTACGAGTCTAACTAAATTTGATCCTCAACGGACAGGAGTATGGTGTTATGAATTCACCAGTAGTGTAGACTTCGAGAGATAAAATGCAATACTAGGTAAAATGATTTGAAACTAAATTTAAAATATTGAACCATCGCTATTCAGTTTTGTTTAATCATAATTAAAAGCTGTATGCAGATAGCCTAACTTCGGTATCTTTTTTGAAACGCGCAATTAACACATCGAAATATGAAAAAATCAGCAATAAAAAACTAAATATTTTTTATATTTTTTTTTATAATTAATGGTCAGCAATTTTGATTTATAAATATTTTTTATTAACGATATGCATGAAAATATAAAACCCAATGAAAGTTATATTTATTATCATGTATGAATTTGTATAAAATAATAAAACACACCCATGAGTAGTCAAATTAATTATTCTTGTTAAGTACAATTTTATTAACATTTCTGTATAACTTGTAATAATATATTATAAATATATATTACATATATAATGTTATATTATATTATAACATATATATGTTTCTACTTATCTTGGATGTTATGGAAATTATATATTCGTGATTCTCGAGTTCCTTAATCTCGAGTCTTTAATTTGAAATTAACAGAAATTTAAAAACCGAAAAAAATTATGGAAGATATTAATATTTATAAAAAATTTAGAATTTTAAATAACACTCCTGATGTTCTTAATGATGTAAAAATATAGAAGAAAATATTTAAGTTATTTTGCATTATTTTAATTTGAAAATAAAGTTTTGTTTAATTTTGATATTTTTTTTAAATCATATTTTCAGCTCGATATTGCTTCTATATTAATTTTTATTCTCATCTTTAAAAATTTTATTTTTGAATAACTACAATTGTATAAACAATTATAATTCTGTTATAATAACAATTATATCATATCCTTGATCACCTTACTGTAGATTTATGTCTTGCTGTATATAGTTTAAATATTTACCAAGTCCGATGTATGCTGTGTTTACAATTTAGGATTTTAACACGGACATAATGAGAGGTATAATTAGGCGGGATGATGATTTAGTTTATTTAAAATAATTTTTATTTTAAATTAACGCAATCAAATCCCCCAAAAAACGTTTATTTGGCAGTTATATCAAAGTTACTTTTAAGTAAATGCTGAATTTAATAGTGATTTGTTAATAACTATTGTTAACATAAATTATTTAATAAGTTTTTAAATAATATTGTTATTAATATCGAGTGCAGAAATATGTTTACTTATTAATCTTCTATAGATCGCTTAAATTATCTATAACTAGTGTCCAAGATGGAATAATTGACCTCTAATGGCGAATCATTCGGGGAATTATTATTTACACGATTTTTAATGTCGTAGAAAAGTTTATAAATATAATATTTACTAATTTTATAACTAAAACAAAAAAAAATGGAATTTCATGAAAAAAAAGTCTTTTTCATAGTTGAATTTCGTGGAGGGTTTGTGGAATTTTAAGTTTGAAAAAATAAATCATAAAAATGCAAAGGCACGAAAATCCGTTATGTAATTAATGAACTAATTTATTTAATAAGTCTTCATTCTCATAAAAAAGCAGGCATGTTTTTGTTGGTTGCATGTTTTAGATCTTGTTCTTATTACTAGTACTAATTATTAAAGTGAACAAGTTTAAAATTATTTGTGATATCAATTTTGTTACAAGAAAAATGAAAAGACAGGAAAACGGAGACTTTGTCCAGTCTGGATTAGTAGAAAAAAATAATGGCTTATTATATTTTATTTATTACATATTAATTTTTACTTTTGGGAACAAAAACATTAAAAGTACTTTAAAAAAATTCTTTTTATTAAGAATATTGAGGACTATCTTTTAGTTCTATTTTATATATATATCCGAAATCAATTACTGCATTTAATAGATAAAAATGAGGAGAAAAATGAGTTGTGTAAATAGGTTGAAATCATTTAATTTTTTATTAATATTTTAATGTATATTAGGGAGCTGATAATTTGTAGAAATTAATTTTTTTTTTATGTTGATTTAATTTTAAAAGGATGGAGGAATAGTATTTTGACAAATCTCCTTCTTCCTTTTTGTCATTTACTATATTATTTATATTGTCATTTATATAAAGTGCCTCTAATCATTTGCGTTTTATTGTATTTCTCTCCCTATTTAATATTTTGGGTCTGTCGAAATTAAATGTGTGGAGTTCTTTTTTGCCATGGTTTGATAATGAGGTGTTATTTTTAGATGTGGGTTTTAGGTTGTTTTTGCGATGATAGAATCTATTTTTTAGGTGTGTACTTGTATGTCCAATGTTGTGTTTGTTACAATTTTCACAATTTAGGTTGTAAACTACATTTGTGCTTTCCAGTAGTGGTGTTTTGTCTTTTTGACTGTTGTAAACGTATATAAAGAATAGGTGAAATCAAATGAATTTTGGACTTAAGGTTTTTGTGTTTTTTACACCCAAGGATAAAGACATACTTGTAAACTACCCCAACTAATTTTACGAAAATCGTGTCAATAAAAACGGTGTCATAGTAAGAGTTGGCGCTTGATCCTTCACTCCACCTGATTCTTACCCTGAAAATGGCCTACAGCTTAGGCCGAAACCTAGACAAAATAAAATAAGTTATTCAAATTTCGTGTAATCATTGATTGCGACCCCCGGCCATTTTACACCACTCTCATATTTAATTTTATCTCGTTTGAATAACTTACGATGTAGACGAATCTGACTAAATATTTCATACAGAAACGTGTAGGTTCTCGTTTAGTACGACAGCTGTAGTTATACGTTACGGAGCAGAACTAACAGAGTTATACAAGAACCTTGGACTGATTTTTGACAGTGAATTCCTGATGTAGGTTTTGTCTGCTAGGGACCATGAAGGATGCGTGAATAACTAGGGTCTTCAATGTAATCGCATGGGTAAAGACACTGATTTACTTTGCGATGGAATACAATTTAGAGAATTGTGATGATTGCATTTCAGGAAATATTTTATCATATTCGCTTCTGTCAAAAATTAAAATCCGCTTTAAAATATAAATTAATTTCAATTGAACCCTTAATGTTAGATTTTTATAGCTTTTATTATATGTTTTTTTTATTTTTTGCCTTTTATCGAAAACCAATCAGATTGAAAATATTTAATGTATATAAAATATTTAATCAATAAACTAGAGCCACAAGCTCAAAAAGAAACACTATTATTTATTATAATGCAATTGGGAAAAAACCACAATGCAAAGCCTTATGTTTCAAATCCAGTAATACGCCACTTACCGGTCGACGTTTCGCCTATTCAGGCATTATCAAGACACCGAAAACAAAAAAGGGGTTATGTGAATCACATCTCGAAGAAAAAGGTGCAATACATCCCAACGATCAACAGCTCAAACAGGCTCCTAACATGAGACAGCACCCCACCACCAAGACGTTCAACATACAACTCGTACAAAAGTTAAAACAAGAGTTGTATGTTGAACGTCTTGGTGGTGGGGTGCTGTCTCATGTTAGGAGCCTGTTTGAGCTGTTGATCGTTGGGATGTATTGCACCTTTTTCTTCGAGATGTGATTCACATAACCCCTTTTTTGTTTTTGGTGTCTTGATAATGCCTGAATAGGCGAAACGTCGACCGGTAAGTGGTGTATTACTGGATTTGAAACATAAGGCTTTACATTGTGGTTTTTTCCCAATTGCATTACAATAAAATATTTAATGTATATACATTATATATATTGAGAGAGAGAGAGAGAGAGAGAGAGAGAGAGAGAGAGAGAGAGAGAGAGAGAGAGAGAGAGAGAGAGATAGAGATATATTCAATTACCAAGTCTATCATATCATTTAGTATGATCAACCGTAGAACATGCACTGATAACTTCAGTTATAAATATATTTAACGGTAAACCCAATCCAGTTATATAACAGTATAACGGTTACTATAAACGATCAGTAACGGTGTGACATTGCCACAAATAGACCTCAAGTATATTTATAAATATTTAACAATCCCTTTCATATGGAAACTATTTAACATAAATTCTATTTTTAATAATGAACATTTGAATGTTTCATAACTGATACATTCGATAATTTGCCTATTGTAACAATCTACAAATATGTTTTGTTTTTTTTCATAAAAGCGTACAATGGTTGATTTCTGAGATAACAATTGGCTGACTTGACATAACAAGACTCAATTTTTCGAAAATTTGTTGGTACTCAACTCACAGAATTTAATTAGCCTCTGATTCATTGGATTGCAATGAAACAATCAGCCTATGACAACGCCAATGAAATGAGCATTAATAGGTAGGTACATAAGGGAAACAACTATCTCCAATGGTATTCCATTTTTTGAAGTATAAGAGATATGGATTCGAATTTCTAGGATTTGCGGAGTTGATTGATTGCTGTTTAATAAAAATCTATAGATTTCGTAATTGACTGTTTTGTATGAAGCTCTGGCCTTGATATAAGAAAGTATGTCAGACAAGAATACGGTGTTTGTTTCTTAGTAGGAACAAGTAGTACAGTTGCGGATTTACTGATTCACGGGCTGCAATGTTTCGGATTAACAAACTATTATTGTTATTTAAATATTTTATTTTGAAGAGAAAAGATATGTCAAGGACCGGGATTCGAACCCGGGTCTACCATGTTTCCGTCGTGGTACTCTGCCACATGAGCTATCTTGGCTCGCATCTCGCTCAGACAAATCCATTCTCTTCACTGATCTCATATTCCCGTGTTCTCGCAATTCGCGATGTATACAAGAGGAAGAATGTTCATTGAACATTACTTTAATTAGGATCTAGTTTACTTACGAATTATACCATTAATAATTTATTTTATTTTATTTTTCTTATATAATTATTATAATTTTTTAAATATTTTATTTTGAAGAGAAAATATGTGTCCATTATTATTGTTATTACTTTTCGAATTTGGAACAGTGTTCGATTAAACAAAGTACACATAAGTTAAAAACCTGAGTTTCTACCTCATATTTCTTAAGTGTAAATAATAAAAAAACAAAAGACCAAATATAATCGTCTATGGAAAAATAACAAGGCCAATACCTAGTTCGCTTCCCAATTCATTGTATCTCGAGTAAATATTATTTGTTATACAAAAAATTTAATAGGAATTATATGAATATTATATGTTGAAAAAACAGCTTTCATTGTAATGACCAGAAAAATTTAAGAAGAGCAAGGAATTATATGAGAATATCTCTTGGTACGCAAGAACATTACGGATGGTTAAGGAACAAGCAAAAAAAGTCAAGGATAAAATAAAAATAAAACTTTGAAACTTTAAAATTAATAATTAAAAATACCTTCAAGATCATATAGTTGTGACAGATAAATTATTTAATCAGACAACAGCCATGAGGGTATCTGCAGACCCTCCTAGGGCTCACCCTATCTCTATAAAGTGGGTACTCTTATAATAAATCAGCTCCTGCACAACCGTTTTTAAAAATAAGTACAGCCTTTACTTTAGATATTGAGCCTAAGACCCTTCATGGATATTGATAAATACCTGCACCGCTAGTAGGCAATAAAATGATTTTATAATTTACAAATGAAAAAATATTGAACGTATCAAAGATAAAATAATCAAACATGATATACCTTTAATTTTGTTTTATTATATTTTAAACTATTATTAATGCAGAACCACACAGGTATAGCTATGGTCAAACAGTGATATCCTGAAATGATAATTTCACGGATTCAGTACATAAATATTGTCGGCAAAAGTTCATAATGGTGAAACGTATACTCTTACACAATTATTACTGTAACATACGAAACACAAGAAAATTGGTCTCGATGACGTAATTTATGGTATCTGACCATGTACTGGACATTAACATGTATTGAGGAAGTAAATGTATTGAATAGTAAAAGTCATTACTCCAGAGTACACTCGTAATCGTAATATGTAGTATAGCTCGACTGATTTGTATCATTTTGTAATACATCGTATTATTATTGTACACATTGTAATACATGTAATGTTATTACGAAAATATAACAATATCTATTTTGTAGGCCATCGTTTTGCCGTGATTTGTTTAACTAATCATTTATATTCAATTATCATTTACTTAAGTTTTATCATCGTATAGAAACTGAAATAAATAAAAAAGATTATCTGATATACTTTTTATATCTTTTTTTAATGTCCTCCACAAAATTTTCTCAAATTCCTTTAATTTAATTTTATTGTAAATTTATAATACTTTTTTGGAAAGCAATATATTTCAAATGTTTTAACGAGATGTTAGTTGAACAGAAGGGAATGTTAAAATACCAGAGAGAAAGGTGAGATGTGTGGGTATTTCTTTTCACCAATCATTAATTTATTAATGTCTCTGAAATATCAATTTCGACTAATTATTGAATTGAGTTGTTGGAAAGTAAAACTCATCGGCTTTCCATATAACATTGGTATGTGTCCAATTATGAGTATCATTTCAAAAATTTAGCCATAGCATCGGTTCATTTCAAAATTATTTTAACGTTTGGTAAAGGGAGAAAAAGGCCCTATTACAGAGTCTTGGTCAGTACATGGTAGAAACTATTACGTTTCTAAAACAGTAGTTGTGCAGATAGATCATTTAACCCAGATCATGCTCAATCACCCCATGTTTATCCTCCAATTGAAGGTATCTGATTTATAGAGCCTGGCTGAGCCCCAGGATGGTCTGTATATCTCACAGGCTCTTTCTGTGGGTGCAAAAAGATTAAATATATTATCTGACAGCCACATTTGAACCTGGAACCTTCAACACAGCAACCAAGCACTCTACTCACTGACTTACCACGCTACAGGGAGAAAAATAAATTGACGTATAATTTCTTTAGGTTAAATTAAAAAAAAGTTTATTACTAAAAGGTACAAAATGGGGTGACCTGTGGTCTAATGGGTAACAAACTACGGAGTCCAAGATCGCGGGTTCGTTGCCCGGCAGGTGGCCCTAGGAATTTTTAAAGGGAGTAAAAAATCCTTGGTTATGCCGTCCTTCGGAAGGGACGTTAAACGGGGGTCCCTGTACGATGTCAGATACTCGTTAAAAATCCCTATCCTAATAAAACCTGGACAGGCAAAATATATACCTCCCACTGTAGCATCGTCCGATTAGCCATAGCAGCATAAAGTGACGTTAAATGTACAAACAAACAAGGTACAAAATATATCAATACAAATAATGTGCAGACAGAAGAAATATCAGGTCAGTCCAAAAGTTCGTGCGCATTAGTAGCATGACGAAACTTGTCATCGCTTGACTAATGTATTCGTCAGTTTGTCACCTAATTTCGTGAAGATCAGACGCACATTAGTACGGATAAAAAATTAATATTGATAACACATGTAAACGCGCTGTGTTTTTTTTTAGTTATATGCGTTTTTTTTTCATTACAAACGCTGCAAAAATTAATTAACTGAATTGGGAGCTTTTGCCGCATTCTGCATACTCCACGGATATTGCCTCAAGTGATTTTCAGTTATTTCTTGCCTTAAAAAATTTTGCCAAGGCAAAAAGTTCAATTTTAACAGGATATACAAAATGAACTCAGAAGTTTTTTTGCTTCAAAACCAGAATCTTTTTACACCTAAAAAGCTACCAGAAAGATGGCGAGATATTGTAGATAGCGGAGGAAAATATATCATAGAATGTTAAATTGTATTTTAATTAAAAATTTCGCAATTGCGCACGAACTTTTGGACTGACCTGATAGTATAAGTTACAATATATATTTTTCAAAAACATTTGATTGGGAAGATTGAGTATAAACCCTTATAGATGCGTGTGTATCATCTCCCCATGTTTTTTTTATTTTGCACGCCGTGTGACTCAACTCAATTCAACTACCTGAATTAATAAACTTGCATCTCAATTATGGATAAACACTGGCGAGCGCTGGTGAACTAACTCTTGACACCTCTACCAGCCAACGCAATTTCACAACATATTGCAAATTTTCTATACTTAATTGAACTTTAGTTGCTTAATATGATAGTTAGATTTTTAGATTTGCTATCCATTTGTATTTATATCAGCAGCATTAGTACTTAAAAGTGTCTGAAGTCTTAAAAGTTTGATCAAAAAAATAATTAATCATTACAAATATTGTTTCGTGTTATGAAAAATCGTAAAAATAGTACTTGACTTGATTTACTGCTTATCATTGGCCATTTCCAGATTAACATTTGATAAAGTGATGGATCATGATTATAATGCCTAATCAGTTAGATTGACTTTTTAATTACATAATAATAAAGCTTTATTGACATCGTATTATGACATGAGCCTCTCCCGTAGGAGGTAAAATGGAATTCAGCTCCAAAATATAATTTTACAGAATAGTAATAATATAAAATAAAATAACCAACACTCATCACAAACTACAAAAACAAAACAAAAATACTCTTTTAGAACAAATATAAATAAATAACAAAACTAAATCTTTACAAATTTAACTATAAAATGAAATAAACAGCATTCATTATAAACTACAAAAACGTTCTTTTAATATAAATATAAATAAATAATAAAACTATATTTTTACCACTTTCGATACAAAATAAAACAAACAACACTCACTACAAACCACAAAAACAAAACAAACCTTTTTCTCTTTTTTAGACTCTCCACAATTCTGGACCAATAGTCTCTGTCCCTGACCACTTTCATCCAGTTGGTTCCCGCTCTTCGGGTAATTTCATCCCTCCACCTCATGTACTCTTTCCCTGCTTCTTGTTCGGCCGATCTGAGTCCAATCGGTACTGTTTTTCGACCATCTCTCGTCCTTGACTCTGACTAGGTGTCCAGTCCACCTTCATTTCAGTTTTCGGGTCTCCTTGCTGAGACTTTTAATTTTTACACGAGTTAGGATACCTCGGTTCTTAATTTTCTCACTTTTTCGGATTCCCAACATAGTCCTTAAAAGTTTCATTTCCATCATGCCCAGTTTCGCCGGTTCCTTTTTTTTTATTGCCCAAGTGTGAGCCCCATACAGGGTTGAGGGGTAGATACAAGACTAGGACTTTTGCTTTTAGTTCAACTGTGAAATTACCCTTAAAGATATTTTTTAAGGACCAATGCTTATGCCATCCTATTTGTATCCTTCGGTCGAGTTGTTTACTGTATTTCTATTCTAAAGAAATTTCCTGACCGAGACATACGAATTGATTTGAGTATTCGGTTGTGCGTTCTCTTATTGTGATATGCTGTTCTTTTTTATTTGTAATTATAAGCAAATCAGTTTGGCCAGGAGCTATTAAACATATGAGTAACGTGTAGAGTTACTCACGGATAAATGCAATTCCATTGAAACAATACTTTCCATAAAAACACATTTCCATAAAGTTACTAAGTGATAAACCAGCAATAAAAACGACTTACTTATCACTACTATTGCTTAAAAAAGCAAGGATGAGGCATTCTCTCAAACTAGAAATTCCAATTTTAGTAATAGATTTCCCCATCCTATGGGATCTGCGTATCCTCGTTGGGCTCGCCCAGCCTCTAAAAGTGGCTACCTTAATTGAGGAAAAAAAACTGACAGTTAAACGTGATACTAGACAAATCACCTCACTGCATTATCTTTGTCTTAAAAACAGTGACATCTCTACCGTGTACTGCGCCCAAGACTCTGTAGTACAGATTTTTTTTTTTTATGGTTTTCTTAAACTGTAGCTGTTTTCTTAAACAGTACATCGTTACTGAGGAACTGAATTCATTTGACAAGAAATGGAGCAAAATCTATACAGTATTGCATTTAATATAATGCGCACGTGGCTGCATTAACGAGAGTAATATTGCGCCATTTTTTGTTGTACCATTCCATCTTATGGGAGTAACGTTTTATCAGAATCCATAATCTTAGGCAGGAATATTTTTCAATGGGCAAATCCTTATTCAATACAATCCCGAAGAATACGCATAATGGTAATTGAGATGTAAAGTAGGTTGCTATAAACCATATATTCATATAATATGATATTAGTGTCAATCACATCCTGTGTTCATTTCTCACTTGAGCGGAGCGAATCATCAATGTTTGCTTACTCTCATCTCCGATGGCTTTGTTCTTGGCGAATCCAGGTAGTTGCAACAAGGAAGTGAATCCTGTCAGGGCTTTGTGTAAAAGAAAATTACCTCATCTTTGCGTCATATTAGTAAGGATCGATATCTTGAGGATGGTTCAACTCCAAGTTTTTCCTCGTCAGGATCATGTCTTCCCTCAGCTTCCGCATATACTTGATATTAATTATCTGAAAAATTAACGCAATAAAAGAGAGATGTAATCTACCCACCACCAAAAACACCCCCGCATTCACATTGCAGTTATTTTATAATTCAATATTTTCCTTTACATTAGAATCTGAATTGGAAAAATTCGTGTCATCATTAAGTCATTGTACGATCAATGTTCATCCACTTCCACTGTGTCATCATTAAAGGACTCCATTTACTATATACCCAACTTCTAAAGTTTTAACCATTCCCTATTGTCATTCATTACCTTTTATTTATAGAAAATCAGATCGTTTAAGATTTATGTTCAATTATAATTCAGCTGGATTTTTTTCTTGGTTATAGTACTTGCAGCAGTTAAACTGTATGTAACAATGTTAAAGTAAAGAAAAATGATGGGGAAAACATATTGCACAAATCAAAATCATTTACATTGAACTAATGCTGTATATAAAGGATGATTCTAGACATTTTTCTCTTTTTCAAGATCGCAGAATCTCACTGCATCTACTTTATTGTAAATTAGATAGTTTAAGATACAAATTGTGAAATGTCCAATTATGATGATTTATCTTCCCAAATATTTGTCGGATGGAAAATCAAATAAATTACTATTGTAATTATATTTGATTTTTCTATTTCCCCATACAATCACCATTGTTTGATAATATGTTTAAAAAACAGAATGAACCTTCCTGAATTCATAAAAGTATAAAAGGCAAAAATGCCGCATAACAACCATCACCTTCCATCTATAATACTTCTGAGTAAAAAAAGGATATTGTTGAATTGTGCTTATATTTAATATTGTAAATATGACAGAGAATTGTACTTAGAAAATAAAATTGGAGCAAGAGGAAAAAAATCTATAACAATCTAGACTAAAACATTTTACGTAAAGGAGATAGTTGGGGAGTGCTGTGTTAACAGCACCCCCCAACTATCTCCTTTACATAAGATCATCCAGTCAACTATTTTCATCTCACAAAACATTTTACGTACAGATTACAAAATCTTTCATCATCGCTGTATCTTCAATTATCAAGTTAAATCTCCAAAATTGTTCTTCTTAGTGAAAACCAATTATTCTTTTATTGCCGGTTTTGCAATTTTCTCGTATCCCGGTCCTGCCCTAAATGCTCTTTCAATAAATATCATGTCCATTCAATCCTTCTCTGTCGGATCACTACCATAGCATTCTTCATTCACTGATTACAGCTTCAACCTTATATCTTATAACCTCATTTGGTACCAACAAAAACCTGGCTATGATACAACTTCTTCACCAGAAACCCATATCTAGGGCCAATATATCATGTTTTTGTCAGTGTCCAAGATCTAGGCCCATATAATGTTGTACCAACCAAGAAGAAGTGGTTCATCTTCCTTTCAGTTAAGAGAGAGGCCTTTTTAGGAGACTTACCATCTTTCTGCTATTAGTAATTTGTTTCCAATGTCTCTTTGTACTGTCAATCAAATATCAATCGTCACTCCAAGATTCTTGAAAGCAGTACTCGAAGAGATCGTCCGATCCTCTATGCAGAGATGTGAAACATATATACGTGTTAAATTATTATGATCATTTATTTCAAAAGATGCATTTTAGAAAACTCTACTCCAAGTACCTATTTTCATAGAAGCTGATACGGAATTACAAAAGCTACATTACCAATTGCATCGAGAGAGAATCATTTCGCAAGGACAAAGGGATCTGCAGTTTGGATGAGGATAAAAATGATGTCCTGTGTGTGTGGCCGTCATAAAGCGGAAGCTAAACCAATTGGATTGTAAGAGTAAATAAGACAGACCCCCACCCCACATACACAATTGCTCAGCCATTACTTCCTCCACTGGGTCCTAATCCTTAGATTTACGATCGCCTTTTGCTTTGTTTCTCCAGGACCGTTAGTTTTATCTTTATCCTCCCATATTGTTTTGTTTTTGTATATTATGCTATTTAGTGTATTGTAAATGTTTACCATAGCATTTATATTAATTATGGCATAATTATTTTATATAGCATAAGGGGTATATAATAATTATATTTACTATCAATTTATTTATTATCTATTTAGTGGTAGAGCATTGAGTTGGCAAGACTTTTATTCTGTCTGTTTTGGACGGAGATGAACCATTGGGATTTAGGACCCTCCTAGGGGTTAAGCAGCCTCTATAAAGAGGATACCCAAAAAATAAGGGGGGGAATCTGGCGGTTGAGCGTGATCTAGGACTATACAACCGTTGTCCTTAAAACAGTAAAGTCTCTACAATGTACTGAACCCCAAACCCGTTCAGTGTTGTAGTGATACAGGTTTTTTTATCAATTTCATTAAAATTACCATTACATATTTAATAATGAAGTGAGCAAAAAATCAAAAATAGGTATAAATTAATTGAGGGGTTCAGGATCAAAAGCGAAAAACTCTAAATTTTAAAAAATTGATTTCTTCACATTTTCCACTATTTTAATCAAGCTATTTTGTATAACACGAAACATGGCCTTCTTATAAATCATTTATTTATAATTGAGGTTTTCGAGTTTCGTTTTCTGTCTGACAGTTGTTGAAAAAAAACCCCTCAAGTATATATATATATGCAGATACTCTTATATTATAGATTGATGATTCTATTTGGGTGGTGATGTAAGATGTATAACATTTCATCTTCATAAAGAGAGTTTTTTGTGTCGTGTATGTAATTTCTGATAATATCTGAGATGGCGAAACGCTGACTGGAATCCAGAATGAAACATAAGATCATTGTTAAGCAAAAAAAAAAATATTAACCAGCTTTCAATTGATGAAGAAACAATTATATCCATCCAGAAACAACGGAAAATTTAGTTTAGAACTTCGTGTAGAACTAAGATTAGCATCTAGTAGCAGCACGTTAGAATGAAACTTCCGTTAGATCTACGAAGTTTCGAATCAATTTTCACTAAATAGGTTTGGAAACAATACAGTGTAGTAATTGAAAAAATATATAATGAGATACATAAATATATTTTTATCTATATCGTAAAAGAGTTCAAAATTATCTTACAAGACATCTTCCGGCATTGTGTTACGTTTTAAATGATGAGACGATTCACCGAGGAAAAATGGCCAAAAGTTTAATCACTTTGTGATTCTTTAACATAGCTTGTTAGTAAACTTAAGTTAGCTCACCGTTTTGACTAACAACTGTTAGGTGTAATGTAAAAACCTGCTTCATACCTGTAACAGAAAATGATTAAGATTAGTTGAGCTGTTAATGTTTCTGCATTTTGTTAGAAAAGTAATCCCTTAATACTTCATGCTTTCGGTGGTCCTAATTTTAGCCTATCCAGGTATTATGATAAGGATCTTTAACGAGTACCTGACAATGCACAGGCCAGGGAACTCCTTTTTACTTCCCCTCCGAAGGACACCACAATCAATTTTTTTTTACCCCTTAAAAAATCTTAAGGTCACCTGCCGTATTGTGGACCCGCGGTCTTTGATATAGTTGGTCTTAAACCCATTTTTACGCAAACTTTCTGAAAACACCTCAGTACACCAACCACTAAAAATGTAAACTCCTTTTTATGATTCATTAAATCCATCCCTAGAATAATTATACCCCACATCGTATAATATAATATGCCTCATTTTTTATCTATATATGATATATAAAGTATATATTTTATGTAAATATTATTACAATCTTTAAAAAGAAATGTGATAGAACGCATTGATTTTTTCTATGATTAAATATACACGGCTTTCAAAACCTATTTGAATTCTAACAACGATTTCCAATCCGGATATCAAAATAAAATAAAAATATCTTCATGTCCTGCTTCACTTACTAATTTTGATTATTAATAAATTAATATCCGACATATTTATTTCCCAAAAGGAGATAGGTATTTATTTTATCTAGAGATGGATAAATTTATATACAACTGCTAAAAAAAAAGTTTGGATGTAACCAAATATATATTACGTCGATCATTAGTTTTACCTAAACGATATCCTCCCAATGATTTCCGGCCCGTTGTTTTATGCGAATGGATATATTTGGGCAGAATCGTTCAGCGAAAGCCAGTTTGTTGACCTGTCCTTGGTCAAGTTGCTTTGGTTTTATTCTCGCCTTCGTTAAGTGATGGTTACAGTGGATGGTTATGACATAATTATGTATTATTGTTATTTATTGATTACATTGAAACAATAAAAACTGGTATCAAGTATTAGATATATTTGAATACCTCATTAAACATGTAATTGTATTATACCACCATTTACACCATGTCCAAGCTCACTTCTTTAAATAATTACAAAAATGTTTGTTATGCCAAATAAGATTTTGAAAATTAAGTAATTCAATGTGGCGATCAGAGTTTCATATTATACAACACTATTGAAGCATTGCTTTTACGAAATCGCGTAGAAAACTTCTTTATTCTCCCAGATTCGTGTATCAAAGAATTTCAATTTGTTTAAACCTGATCCAAGAAATTCTTCTGAGTCCACCATATCCAGGCCGCTTGTTTTCTGCTTTTGAATAAATATTTTCGAAAATTTTCGGTCAATCTCAGCGAGTACTTGATTTTATAATTTTACATAAAAACTAAGCTTTATGAAAATATAAAGGAGACTTAATGCAGAATTATTTTTCACTTATATCACATGATTTGATGAACATCAAGTTTCCTTGCCAATGAATATTCGATCCATTATTAATGCACATTACAGTAATATTACTTTAGAGGAAGAAAATGGAAGAAAATTAAAATAAAATTCTCTTACACAGGGGGAACTTTTTATTGTTAAGCCAACGTTTATATGTACAAGGTCAAATAATATTATTCAAAATAATATAACTTTACTTTACAACATATGCCTAACGAAAATGTTATAAAAAAAAAAAAAAAGATGCTAAAATCTTTAATTTTCAAAATCTTCTATTTTAGAAATTAATTGTAATACTTCATTTCATTTCATTTATTTATTTATTCGGTACGACTGAGCTACCATGGACTACATTTGTTTCTAATTGTATTCCCTTTCATTCATTTCTTGTGTTTATATTTATTTATTTTATTATTTAAGGGTAATATTTAACAGTCCAGTTAAACAGAGGTTAATAAATAAGAAGTAAGTCAATTACTAATGTGTTCAAATTAACTGAAATTTAAAAATCAATTTAAGGTTTTGAGTTGACTCGAGCCATTACGTATCATTCATTCGATATACTTTTTATATTATTATGATACTGTTATAAATGTTTTTTAAATAGGTAGTCACGACAAATGCAGACAGAAGTGAACACGCAAACATTTGGAATAACAGTGTTCTTTTTAAATTTGTAAATCCATTATAGCCTGAATTATATTAATTTAATTTTTTTAAATTTAAATGACTAAGTTTTTTATTTTGAAGAGAAAATATTTGTCCTGGCGGGGATTCGAACCAGGTTCGTCCTCATCTCTAGTGCAGCGGTCAAGCCATCTAAGCTACCAGAGGTCGTAACCAAGTCAGACAAATCCATTCTCTTCACCGATTCTATAACCTATTCTCACAATTTTTGGGATGTTTACACGGTGAAGAATGTTCATTGAACATTACTTTAATTAGGATCTCATTGAGTTACGTCAATTATATATTTCTAATTTATTTTTATTTATTGTTCTTTTGATGGTGATTGTTTTTAAATATTGTTATTTTGAAAAGAAAAGATTTTTCACGGCCGGAATTCGGTTGGTCACGACCTCTGGTAGCGCAGATGATTAGATATTGATGTTTTAAAGTATTATTAGTAATAATTGAATAACTATTAAACAAACTTTTAGTTGAATGTAATTATTCTATAATGAATTCGACTCATGCACAGCCCGTTAGGTGTCACCAGTCTCTAGCATGTTGCTGACGCTAACCTATAACCCACTACTGAAAGTCGCTAAACGAAGTTAAAGAAGATTCCACGTAAAAAAAATTAAGGGACTACTGATATATTGTTCACCATCATCCATTGGCTTAAAAACCGTAAATCGACTAGAGTAATAAGGTCAGATCTTAGATAAAGTTTGGCTAAGAGGCGATGGCCACTTGTTGAGCTGAGACACTCTCCTTATTGTGCTATCTCCTCAAGGGAACCCCTTCTTTATCTTCCCTAACAGCTTCGACTGTTTACCTGTCCTTGGTCTTCGAGTGGGTTTGATCTCCTATATAAGGTCCTGTAATGGTTATCGTCTGCTCCTCTGGTATCTCCTAGCGCAACGTGCTAAATAAAAAAAAGGCATGCTTGTTAATCCTAGGCACAACAATGAATGAAACACACTTAAATAGAACATATTCAACATAAATCGAGTTATCAATATGATATTTTAGTTGATCTATAGATGAGTAATGCCAGATATGGTATCGCAATTTTTATTTTAATAAATCTAACGAAAAAAGTATTACCACATTTTATACGTACGGTACTTAACTATTAATCAATAATAAACATCATATATTGATACAGGATTTACTTTTTTTTATAAAATTTTTATAATAGTGACAAAAATCAACCGTTAGGTTACTGCAACCAGATTACCATTAGTGATTGTAATTTCAATAAATTTAGTGTTTTAAATTTAATAACCGTGAAAACGATCTATGTTATAAATTGTATTAATTATGAAAATATGTAGGTTTATACAGAGATGTACAAGATACCCTATACAAAGTATCTGTATTACAAAATGCAAGATTCTTTTAAATTAAGTATTTCAGATACCAGATACGAAATACTTTCAAAAATGGTATCTGAAATATTAGATACAAAACATGTATCTTTTAAATACTTTTTAAAGATAAAATACTTTTGTAAGAAAACAACATTATATTGGATTTAGTTTATGTTTTTAACAATTAATTGAGACTTAAGTCGTCTTCTTCAAACATTTTATCACTTATTTTTCGTCGATGAGCAAAAACTTTTTAAAACGCCTATTTAGATTTTCTTCAATGACATCTAGCATCTATAGAGCTGCATTATTTTAGACTTTTCATTCTAAGAGATTTGATGATATGTTGAATTCTTATTAGCTCAGGTGACATGTTGATCCAGTTCCGACAATATTCTGGAATGAAATTCCTCTGAGGTGAGAACTTAAGCTATCACTTTATTTGACACTATTTTAAAGGGGAAATTGTAAGACATTTCCTCCATTTAGATGTACCAATTATTTGGAGTATTGGTAGGCGGACTATGTTCCCTAAAAGGTCCCTCTCGTCAAAAGACAGAGAAAGTTGTCCCAAAGTAATGAGAGCGCAGGCACCGGCCTAATTATCTGTCCGACATTCGAGTGATTCAAAGTACAATAACGAGTCTAGGAAATTGAAGTAATTCTCGGCAACGACGCTACAGTAATAAGGAAATTCGAATAGCTGTATGGAACATTAGGACAATAACTGGAAAGGAGGTTAAATTGGTCGAAGAAAAGAAGAGGCACGGAGTGAATCTAATGGGGATCAATGGGACTAAGAAAAAACAGGAGCGGAACCGATGGAGGCATTAAATGATGGATTTTATAAAAAAAACTCATCGCAAAAGCATAATAGGAAAAAACGTATGGCAAGAAATGAATAAGATCTTAGTGCAAAAATTTAAGAACAAATAATCAGAAAAACTCATTCACTAAATTTTTGGGTAAGTAATAATTGGAGGAAATTATCATTGTTATTACCTACCTACAAAAAGGGTCACATTTGGTGTAGTAGATAGTCTAACAACCTATGACCAAGATCCGAGGAAGCAGCCCGGCAGGTGGCCCTAGGATTTCTTAAAAGGATCAAAAACCTTCGTCCTTAGGAAGGGACATAACTTGGGGGTCCCGAGCCTGAGGAGTGTCAGGAATGTACTCATTACTGATAATAGGCAAAATATTATAATAGGCAAAATTTAGTACTCCTACTGTAGTATCATCAGACTTGCCGTTGTATCATAAAATGGCGTTAAATGAATAGCCAACCTATCTACAGGCAAATGTAATAATGAAAAAATTAACGCAACATTTCCAGTGATATAAACAGTCGATTCAATTTTAAAGCGATGATTATTTTGTGGTTTATTTCTGTTGAAATGTTATCTATAGGTTAAGGCCAGAGCAATAAAAGTATCAATGACCGTTGCAATTCGAAACAGCAAAGAAAAAAATTTGCTTTTTTTGTGGTCGACTAAACAGACATTCCTCAGTTAAAATTCTATTTTATATTTATTATTATTGATTTGTATGAAATTTTGTACTTCTGTACATTTTGTATCACTGATTGTATATGATACTCATGTAGAGAAAGAAGTGAGATAATTCAGCAACTTTGGTGTAAAAAAAAAGTAAATTAAAATAATAGACTATACTTTTTTCCAAATTATGATAAGAAATGATAAATAAATACAAAAAATTCAACGATTTTGAAGCAATTTTCATTATCTGAAACACAATAATTTGTCTCGGTTTTCAGAGAAAAGGTAACTTGTAACTGAATATGGATGAATACATATAAAATGTGTATCTAAATGAATATAACTATTGTAATCTATGAAGATAGAATGATCCTAGATTAAGCAGAAATCAAGATGAATGATAAACATCTCACTAAAATCTGTACTAGTTTTAGTATCATACAGACTTGGTGTTGTTGGTTCAATTAACGCCACTTTATGCAGCTATAATCGGACGATGCTACATTGAGATCTCTAAATTTTGCCTATCCAGGCTTAATTAGGATAGGGATTCTAACGGGTACCTGACATCGTACAGGCTCGGTCCCGTTTAAAGCCCCTTCCGAAGGACAGGGTAACTAAGGATTTTTACTCCTTACGAACCCGCGGTCATGGGCTTAGTACATAGTTTGTTACGCTAACCAATAGACCACAGGCGACCTTCATATCAAAGGGTTAAGAACGAGTTTAATTCTAAAGTAATGGAACTCTTTCCACAATACAATCAAATTCGACATTATTGAAATCAACATAAATAATTCTGTACGACCCATATTTTGTCACAACTGTCTACATATAAGTTACTCTTGCAACAAAACCACTGATTAAACATCCTTTTTGTTCCAAATTTAAAACCATACGTTTAATCCCAATAAGTAATTAATGATGATTTTATCTTAACTTCTGCAAACAGATAAAATCTACGCAGGTAACATCACATTTTTTAAGCCAATAACAATTCACAAAACGACCTTTTTACACATACTAAGACTTTCTTCAAGATCAGCCTTGAGATAAACTGATAGCACAGAAATGGTATGGTAGCAACTTTCTTGTGGATCTTAAGGATGACGGAAGGTATTGAAAGGTGGACATCTCGGCCCACGTTACGACTCCCACTTGCACTATTTCGGCATGTCATGGTGAGATCACATCTTGAAAACAGCACATCAGTTGCAATAAGATGTTAATAAAGGACAAGTTTTTTGTATAGTTTATCGTTAAATGATAAGAGACACAAGGCTTCATATTGTATTCAAATAATTATATATATTTTTCGCTTTATAATATACATATTCAAGATAGGTATGTTAATGAGCTATGATAGGTAAAATGTGTCAAGGAGTCGCCACTTCATTTCGAATCGTATCTGTTATAAGTTTAAAGCAGCTAAATCTTTATATATATACACTGTACATATATATATATATATTGTACAGTTTATCGTTATATATCTTGTAAATATTTGTATTTATAACCATAAAATTCCATTTTCTTTATCTTTTACAATATTAGTTGACCTTTGGGGAAGAAAATGTTCCGATTGGGGAGTTTTGATGGGGAGATCAAAAATAATTTAAATTATTCTTACTTTCGTAGATATCTGGTTTACTGCAATATATTCATTTTGTATATTTTTTTATATTCCAATTATTTTATTTTAATCTGGTCAATCCAATCCTGAAAAATAACTGTTAATAAACAAACAATATTCTTGATCCAGGCTACAAGAAGTTGGAGTGGTCAGTTGAAGAAGGGAGAGGTAGGCTAATGACTGGCGAGCCCGGAGCAGGTAGTTAGGGAGGATGACGCTCTAGCCATTACAGAGTTTTCTTTTTATCTTTCACCCCTCCCCCCCCCTCCTCGTGATCGGAAGGCTATTGTCAGTTCTTCGTCTTCTGCTGCGTCACTCTCGTCTCCCAGGCGTCCAGGCTGTCTTTTGGCTCAATTGGAGCAATGGCGTCTAGGAGTTTCCTTTGCAGAGTCGTAAATAATCGATGACCTCCTGCCAAAGGCATCTGAGAGGTAGATAGGTTAATAACACCTTGAGTAATGTTAAATCTCATAAGTGTCATCGGAATTGTCACACCTAATAAAGGCCGCTACACACGGTCAGTTTGGTGAGTTAATTTCTAACTGAACGCAGCATTCGCAAATACACGCCCACTTCGATGTGCTACCCCTTGGAAGCTCCAGTCCCTCTTATTGTGTTTTGTGTTATGTATTTAACATATTAAACACAATTTTGTGTTTACATTATGTTTTCGGACGATGAATTGTTATTTCTATACAGTTCAGTTTTTTGTTTTGTTTATTGTTTGTTATGACAGTCCTTTGAAGTTACTTTCCACAGACATTCCTCTCCTCTGAACAGTTCTGTTAGCCCCAACTAACCATATTATCACTCAGTAATAACAAACACACAAAACGAAGGAATAGAGGTTAGCATAACAGCCTACTAAGCCCAAGATCGCGGTTTTGTAGCCCCGCTGGAGGATTTCGGAAGGGACGATGAAGGGTGGTCCCTAGCCTCTACGATGTCAAGCACTCGTTAAAAATCCCTATCCTAATTAACCTGGATAGACAAAATTTAGGGCTCCCTCTGTTGGATCGTCCGATTAGCAATTGCAGCATAGAGTGACGGTAAGTGAATAAACAACAAATAAGAGGGTAATTGTGAAAAAATTGTATATTTCTGTCATCATTTCATCAAGAAAAATGTATAAATCGGTCCTTTAATCTATATGATCTGTAGAAGTAACTATATAGAGTCTGTAAAAATACTATTTTATTTGGAGAATATTAAAAATGAATGAAAAGTTAAAACTTTTTGGGACTTCACTTTAAGTGACAACCTGCGGAACAGATACCAAACAGCGTTTTGAATATCTCCTAGTCTTCACTTTTTTTTTCATTTATTTCCTTTTAATTATTATCAAAAATAAATAAAATATTTTCAGTTTTCTGACTGTATTTATCAACTATTACTGACTTTATAAATTAAAGAAACAACTTACACATACTTTTTAGGTTGTATCACCACCTATACTTCGAAATGTTAGATGAAACGTTCATTTCTTGAATGACTACAGAAACATACACTTAGCCCTTCATCACACTCTTTTTTTCATAATAAAACTTACGATTATTTTTATTTTCGAGAATATTAAAATGAAAACGAATGAAAAGTTAAAACTTAACTCGAAGCGACAACCTGGAAAACTGGTACCAAAAAGCGATTTGAGTAGTCTTCCCGATTTACCACTTAATTATCTGGTTATAATAATAATAATTCTATAAATAGAAATATTATCTTCATTTGGCAACACTGTCAAAGTTAAATCGAGTTTCTAAAATGAATATAGTCGATACCTCGTTGTTCTTCCTTGATAGGTTTTGACACGCCGTTTGTTCAGTCCAAAGATAGCATTCAATGGACAGAGCATTATCAACTATCTTCTGTCACAGCAAAGGTGCGTCATACTTTCAGACCACTGCACAATTATATATTGTTATTCGGATATAAAAATAATTATATTCAACTATGTAATAAAAAGTTTATGAACTCAAAAAGATATTTTAAATTTGTTTGTATTATTTTCACAGAATTCATAATGATTTATATAATATAAAAAAATATTTTAAACATTTGATTACATTTCTCTGTGTTTTTTTAACTCATGAATCACAAAGTACTCAATAAGGAAAAAGTTAATGGGGCGACCTGTGGTAGTGGTTAGCACAACAACCAACAAGACCAAGATCACATGTTGGTAGCTTGGCTGGTGGCCCTAGGATTTTATAGAGGAGTAAAAAATCCTAGGTTAAAGGGACGTTAAAGGGGGTTCCCAAGCCTGTACAACAACAGGTACTCGTTAAAAATCCCTGTCCTAATTAAACCTGGATAGCCAATAACTGTAGCATCCTCCTAAAAAAGTAGCAAGAAGTGACTTTATTTTATTATAGGACCCAATTTAATGACAGCAGTGGTTGTACACATATGTAAATAAAATTAGGACATTAAACGTTATAATGAACTATATGAGCAACTCGCAACGGTGAGGTTGCTTCATCAGATGACGAGCGTGATTGTATATGAGTTCGTCATAAACTATTACGATTGGTATATTTTTATTAAGGTCGATTATATAAAAATTACGAAACATATATAAATCGGATTGGTTATATATGTATATAATTTATTGTCATTCACCGACTATAGATATATAGTGAGGATTAAAGGATTTCGTAACTGGAATCTTTTAGAACCACATCTAATGTCATGTTGTACGTCATTTTATTTACTTTTTTTTTTTTTTTTTTTATATATAACGTACAGTGCTTATTCACGACATTGAACAATATTTTAGCTAACTCAAGTTGTAAAAATATTTTTAATATATAAAAAACGATAATAACGGAGAAACGGTTTACTGATGATGTAAAAAATAATATAAATGGTGGGAGTGCGATGATAAAACTATGCACATCAAGTATAAGTTATTTATTATGTGCCGAAGTTTCGGTCTAACTTTTTTGCCATCATCAGGGTTTAGAAATGAGGATATCCTATCCTACACACCTAAATTACACTATTTTAGATTACACTGATTACTAGTTACTTGTTTGTTCAATTTTTCATTAATTATTAATAATAAAATTCATTTAAATTCTAAAATATAGTTTAAAAATACATTATTTGGAAGGATTTTAACGAAAAATTAGAACTATTCTAAGCTAATAAAATATTTTATTATTTTACCATAAAGGATAGCTGATGAGAATATGTTGCTCCCTCGAGAATTAGAAAGTGAGCTTTTTGTATTGTACTGTTTAATTAAATACAATAGCTTGGTCACCTTGTGCCCCCTCCCATGGGTCTACTAACAATTTATTTGTCTTTCGATTTTCAATGTATGGAATAATATTTATTTATTTTTTAAATAAATATGATAAATTTGAGTTTCGAAATGTTTTTTACATCAATTGGGAAATATCCAGAAAAATTCGATGGTGAAAAAAAAAAATACCTGTATGACTACGATCCGTGAAGAGTCTTTGGTTCAAAGCGTAGTAGAGACTGTAATGTTTAATGGACCTTGGTTGTACAGGGGAGTGATTTGTCCGTGATCACGCTCAACCCTAAGGTTTTTCGCACTATTTGAAAACCACTTTATAGTGCTTGAGTGAGTCCCAGGATAGCCTCCAGATCTCATGGGATCCATAACCGGCTAGTAACACATGAAATAAATAATCTACCACAGCCGGATTTGAACCCGTGATCTTCATTATAGCAACTCAGCACTCTAGACATTGAACAAACCTCTCCATAATCAGTTTCATGCATCAGCAGATGCTATGTTATCTGTATTTAATTCATAATGTACGAGTATGTATGTATATTGTCTCGTATTAAGGCATAAAAAAATATGATTTTTTTATATCTAATACAATTTATTACAGATAATATCAACTACTAAAATATAACGTCACCCTAATTGTAAAAATCTCCTAACTCCACTTTTCGTAGTTGTTATTGTTGAAATAATCATAAAATAGAAGTACATTCCTTAAAAGCGTACTTAAAAGGGTAATTGTCTTCAGTATTAATTCTGTGGGTTGTTTTATTGATGTAAACAACTATTTGTTGTGAAATAATGTCACACGCCAGAGGAGTGTTTTTAGAATGATAATAATCGTAAAAAAGTACAAAAAGTATTTTAATACGATTATAAATTGAACTCAGAGGTGGACAAGTATTCAAGAGACCACAAGGTAGACTTAAAAAAGAAACCCTGTATTATAACCACAGTAAAATTGAAACTAATGTAAAGGAGATAGTTGGGGGGTGCAGTCAATAAGTACACAGAATAAGTGATGAACTTATATTATGTGCCGACGTTTCGACCTACAGTGTAGGTCATCTTCAGGGCTAACAGAGAAACAAACAGAACAAAAAATATAAAAAATGTACAGTAACAATAATATGGTGACAATTAATGTAGAAAAATAAAAAAGTGGCAGATATAAAGATAGAAGATAATGAATATTTAAAAAAGCCAGATTATAATAAAATAAAGATATAGACAGATTTAAAAAAATTAATGATAATGAAAAAAATAAAATAGTGAAAATAATGAATTAAAATAGTGACAGATATAATAAAATTAAGATAAAGCCAAATATAACAAAATTATTGAAATAGTGACAGATATAATTATTGAAATAGTGACAGATAATGTGATAATGTGTGTGTAATAAATAGTGAAAATAATGAATTAAAATAGTGACAGATATAATAAAATTAAGATAAAGCTGATAAATATCTGTCTTTATCTTAATTTCATTATATCTGTCACTATTTCAATAATTATATCTGTCACTATTTCAATAATTTTGTTATATTTGGCTTTATCTTAATTTTATTATATCTGTCACTATTTTAATTCATTATTTTCACTATTTTATTTTTTTCATTATCATTAATTTTTTTAAATCTGTCTATATCTTTATTTTATTATAATCTGGCTTTTTTTAATATTCATTATCCTCTATCTTCATATCTGCCATTTTTTTATTTTTCTACATTAATTGTCACCATATTATTGTTACTGTACATTTTTTATATTTTTTGTTCTGTTTGTTTCTCTGTTAGCCCTGAAGATGACCTACACTGTAGGTCGAAACGTCGGCACATAATATAAGTTCATCACTTATTCTGTGTACTTATTGACTGCACCCCCCAACTATCTCCTTTACATTAGATCATCCAGTCAACTATTTTCATCTCATAAAATTGAAACTGCAAAGTTCTTTCCGCTTCCTCGGTATAGTTTTCTTTAACTCGGCTCTTTTTCATTTGGCAAGTCAAGATTTGATGGCTAGAGCTGCTATCGCTATGAATTCGGTTAAGCAGATTATAGTCACTTTTGGGTCATTTTCCCGGACCTTGAAAACTGCGCTTTTCAATAGATTAATTCGTTCAGTTTTATTATATTCCTGTGAAATATAGTCATTCAAGTCAAGTGAAGTCGCTCTTTTACTGGTCTAGCCAAACCCCAGATGACATTCTAAGACTAGAAACGGGCTCAATGAGGCTAAAATTGCAAGTTCCTGAAATTTACAATCAACTGGTGATTGAAAATCTTACTAATGTGTACTAATAGACTAACTATGTTTTAATAAAATGCTATTGGTTCAAAATTCCTCTACTAATGGGCCAACCAAACTACTGGGCCAGTCAAATTGAGGGTATAATATCTGACTTAGGATATAGCTGGCTGAGGGATGAGCAAAACCTCCATTTAGTGTTGAAACATAAAAACGAAATGATAAATAAATACAAAGAAATGTTATATGAACAAGAAATAAATAGAGCACTTTGATTTCAGTAGAATGTTTTATACAAAAAAGTATTCTGTATAAATTCAGTTCAGCCGTATCTGATATCAGGCCAACCCCTAGAGAGAATAAGACTCCTAACCCAAATTAGAGTTTCCTCCAGCAAAAAATAGTTGTTTATATCAATAAAACAACGCACAGAATTAATACTAAAGTCAATTACCCTCTATGCTTAAATAATTCGCTTGGCGATTTAAACCACATACTTTCCATTTTATGCAGATCCTAGAAATAAATATATAAGTCCATATGATCACGATATTTATACAGTATTGGATCTTAAACACAACAATGACATTGTTAATCTCTGTAACCAACTATCTAAAGCTCTAAGTATCAGAATAGCTCTGACCCGGTGACATACATTTGATTATTTATCCACACAATGATGTCTTTGAATTATATAAGATTTTTTTTCCTTAAATACTAGCATTGTTACTACAATTTTCCATGTTTTGATGTAGTATTGACTCATAGCCAGTCTGTGTTTGGTATTAGAAGAGAGAGGACCAACGGCTAGCTCCGCCAGATAAGAACTTACAATTTCTTTTATTTTAAATTAATTTTTAACATATCTGTATATATATTATTATTATTATTATTTTAATTTTTATTATTATAATAGATAATCTTTTCATTTGTCTTCTTCTTTTTTTTTTTTTTTTTCTTAATTCTTTTTATTTCTTATTTTTATTTTTCTGGTTTATACTTGGCTATTAATTAGACTTCAATGGGAGATCCGATAGATCTCAGTAGCCCCAAAGCTAAAAGAAAACGGCTTCGTGCCCTTCTTAAACCGTCGACCGAAAAAAATGACGCATCACCGATCCAAATTAGCCCTTCTTTTTTAATCGTTCAAAGAACCGATAATAAAGACTTCAAAATGGTTTCACCATTTCTAATTAGTAAATTTCTATCAGGACATGTAGGTGAATTAAAAAATGTAAAAAAGTTGAGAGATGGCTCTTTACTCATAGAAACTACTAATGGTAAGCAGTCAGAAAAATTACTAAAATGTGAAACTTTTGGTGGTCAATTCCCCATTAGAGTAACACCCCAAAACACCCTGAACTACAGCAAGGGAGTAATTCGCTGTTATGATCTCCAATGTCTGGAGATCGATGAAATTAAAAAAGAACTATCAACCAAAATTAAAGATATAATGAGAATAAAAATTAAAAAAAATGGTAATGAAATTCTAACGAACACCTACGTGGTTACATTTCCGACTCCTACTAATCCGGATTATATAAACATAGGATTTCTGAAAGTTAAACAATACGTCCCTAATCCCATGCGCTGCTTTAACTGTCTCGGATTTTCTCATCCTACTAACCAATGTAAACAAGAGGCCAAATGTATAAATTGCGGACAGGCAAACACGGAGAAAATATTAAATGCATCCTGCCGGCTAAATGCGCGAACTGCGATGGCCCTCACAACGCAGTAGACCGCACATGTCAAATCTTCAAAATTCAAAAGAAAATAAAAGCCATCCAAGTAACAAATAAAGTTTCTTTAAATGAGGCAAAAAAAGTCTACAAAGAAAGAAATCCTGTACCATTCAACAAAAGTTATTCTGAAATAACAAAACAAAAATTTAATAATATTGAAAAAAAAGACATAGCTATTCAAACAGATAGTATTTTTAACTTTGGAGAAAAATCATAAAAATAATACTACTAATAATTACGAACCAACTCACTCTTCAGTAACTATCCCAGTCCCTATCTCCCTACCCCCCCCCCCCCCCAGTTCCTACTCCCCTACCCCTACCAGTCCCTACATCCACACCCCCCTCCTCCCTCAGAATCTTCAGTTTCCCTCTCCCTAAACCCTTTAACATCACCTAATGCGCAGGAAAATACTCCTGCGCCACCGAGAGCTTCAAGATCGCGATCGCGATCTAGTAAGCGCTGCGATACCCCCACTCCACTCCCCACCACTCCTCTTCCCGCCGCATCCCGGCCTGGAGATGACCCGTCCTCCTTATCAATCGAGTCTGAGCTAATGGATGCCCAATGCTCAGAAGTTGACCCAGAAGGAGAATTTACTACAGTAAATAACAAAAAACAGGTCAGCCGCAAAGCTAGAAAAAAATAATAATGATACGTACGAAACTTATTTATAACATTATGTATAATGGAATAAACACCCTAATTCACCTGTAAATTTGCACTTAAACAATATTTATCGTTTATATAACAGAGTACACAGCCATAATAAATTTAGTAGCAACAATAATACTAATCCGACTGACAAAACTATACCATATAGACTACAAGCCCTGTTTATCCCATTCACTTTTATCTCTGCTCTGTTTATAATGCTGAACACCAATAAACTACTTAATATCAGCTCTGAAAATAATAGCCCATACCTATTATTATTACTCGTTCTCTTAGCGAGTATATATCCATCTCTATTTATGGAAATAGCCACATACGATATAATGTACTACGTACTTATACAGAATAACCAACATTATATACATATAATTTCACATATTTCATACGAATACGGCCTTATATCTGTACATACATTTATTTACTATTTAATACGTCCGAAAATGAGAGAATATATCTACATCTCCGGTATATCTCTGTATATGGGCGTGTGTGTATACACACATACGAGCGCGTATGGATGTTTATATGTGTATGTGTATGGATATTGTTGGGTTTGTGTTTATATGTACATGTGGGTATGCAGGTATATTTACTTTTTTCTTTTTAGTCTTTTTCATCTTCATTTGTTACATTTTTTTGTGTATTCTTCATTAATTTTAATTATCTCTCTATTTCTAATCTATTTACTAAATTTTATTTTTTTGTATGTGAGTATTCATATATACCGGTCTATATGTACGTGTATGAATACATGTGTGGGTACGACTTATTCTGGGTTTATTCACTCATTTACTATCAATATAATATATTACCACTCCTTTACTTTATTTTATTTGAAATTTAAAACGGATTGGACCTCCAAATCTTTTTTTTATTTATTATCTCTCACATTCCTTAAAAACTAAAAATGACCCTTATACAGTGGAATTGTAATGGATTAAAAACGCACTTTAATGACCTAAAAATACTCATAAAAGATGAAAATCCATTCTGTATATGCATACAAGAAACGCACCTTAAAAAAAGATACAAAATCTCGTTAAAAGACTTTGCCATTTATCGTACTGACAGTCCGAACGATGATCATGCATGTAGAGGAGTCCTCATTGCCGTTAATAATTCCGTATATTCCAAACAAATAGAAATTGAATCAAACCTCCAAATTATAGCCGTGACTATTCACTTTGGCTTTACTTTCTCAATCTGCAACATCTACCTACCCCAGGACCGACTCATACAAACAGAAGACATTTTAAATATCTACAATAAGCTACCCCAACCTGTTCTTCTTGTCGGAGACTTTAATGGCCACAGCCCAATGTGGGGTTCCATAGACCTAAATCCGAGAGGAAGAATGATAGAAACATTCATAGACCTATCAAACGTTCTACTCCTCAACACAGGTGAACCCACATACCTAAGCTCCACCTACGGCACCTACACATCTCTCGACCTTTCCATGTGCAGCCCCTCACTATACAATATCATTGAATGGACAGTATTAACTGACGGTAGTGATCACTTCCCTCTCCGCATAAAATTCGAAAATCGCAACCAGAACAGAAACGGTAAACCTCGGTGGATGGTCGAAAAAGCAGATTGGACGCTTTTCACATCAATCGTTAAACCACCTGAAAAACATCCGTCTGAAATAAGTATCGAAATAGGATGTCAACTTTTTACAGATACCGTACTACAAGCAGCAAAACTTGCGATCCCTAAAACTAAAAACAACACTAAAAGACCCTCTGTTCCCTTGTTCAACGAACAATGCAAAACTGCTATAAGAAACCGTAGAAGAGCATACAGGAAGTTTCAGAAAAATGCCATCGTAACAAATCTAACCGAGTATAAAAAACAAAGAGCCATATGCAGAAGAACAATAAACAATAGCAAATCCGAATCATGGAAACAATTCGTCGAAACCATAAACTCATCCACCCCCTCTAGCCTCGTATGGAATAAAATAAGAAAAATACACAAAAATTACTCAGCCACTCGATACACCTTACTCTATGATGGTAAACTTACGGACAACCCTGAGATAATTGCTGAAATGTTCGCTGGATATTATTCAGAAACCTTCAACCTACCTCCCACTCATCCATGTGTAACAAAAGAAACAAATCCGGAAAATGAAATCACATGCCATCACTCTGAAGCCTCCGATATAATATATAACCGATCGTTTTCTATGTGGGAACTTAGATCAACCCTAAGAAACCTCAAAGGATCATCACCCGGCCCAGATGATATTCACAATGCAATGATCCAACAGCTCCCACAAAACTGTCTAAGCTGGCTACTGAACTTCTATAACCATGTGTGGGAAAGAGGCGAATTTCCCAGCGTCTGGCGACAATCAGAAATAGTGCCAATTCTGAAAACTGGCAAAGACAAGCGCCAAGTAAGCAGCTATCGCCCTATATTTCTCACTAGCTGCCTCTGTAAGATTATGGAACGTATGATTAATAAACGCCTTGTGTGGATCTTCGAAAAAAACAACGTTCTCCAGAATTTCCAATGCGGCTTTCGCAGAGGAAGAACAACTATCGATCACTTAGTCCAACTCGAAGCCGAACTACAATACGCATTTATCGAAAAGCAGCAAGCAGTTGTAATCTTCTTCGACATGGTTAAAGCATTTGACCGCACAAGCATAGATATTATTATGAAAAAGCTGATATCTTTAGATTTTTCAGGCAATCTCCTAAAATTTATTCAACAGTTTCTAACACAGCGACAATTTAAAATTCGAATAGGAAACGTGATGTCCCGAGACGTCAATCAAAAAATAGGAGTACCACAAGGATGTGTTCTGAGCACAACTCTCTTTGCGCTGGCAATTAATGACCTGGGAAGAAACTTGCCCAGAGGAGTAAAGCCGCTGCTTTATGTAGACGACCTCGCTATTATGTGTCGCTCAAACGATGTAGATTCAATAAAAGGAAAACTCCAGGAAGCCCTAAATCGACTTAATGCCTGGTCACAATCCGCAGGTCTTGAATTCTCCACAGAAAAAACTAAGTGTGTCCACTTTAGCCGCAAAAGACGAACTCCACCGTCCCCTGAACTTACTCTAGGAGCGACACCTTTGCCATATGTCGAACAATGCAAATTTTTAGGGCTGCTATTCGACAGGCGATTATCGTGGAATACTCATATCATTAATCTTAAAGAAAAATGTATTTATAAAATTAAAATCTTAAAAGTCCTCTGTAGAACATCATGGGGAGCAGACAGATCAACGATGCTAAGAATATATAAGGCTTTGATCTGTTCCAAAATAGACTATGGGAGCTTTGTATACGGCTCAGCTCGCTTCCAGAGATTAGCCTAACTCGATACCATCCACAATACCGGAATCCGCATTGCCACTGGTGCATTTAGGACAAGCCCCATTTTAAGTATATGTGCTGAGTCAGGGGTCCCACCACTATTATTCAGGCGTCAAAAACTAGCAATGAACTATCTGTCCCGACTATACTTGCAACCCTCACATCCAGCCTATAAGTATATATTCCAACCTAAATTCTCCAGACAGTTCCTACAGACAAGAAATGCAACGCTGCCAATCGCAGAAAGATTTTCTTTCGCCATCAATGAATTAAAATCAATAAACGTTAAAATTCTAGATATGAACACACCTCCGTGGACTTACCAACCTCCAAAAATATACCTCCAACTCTCCAAATTCCGCAAACAAAACACAACACCTTTACAATATCAGGAAAGATACCAGCAGCTCATCCATACTCTACCAAAACACACAGCTATATATACTGTTACGGGCTACTGGGTATTAAAATGAATTAAACAATTCCTTAATTAAAGATAGTAATATTTATTAACAAAACTGATAAGAAGGATACAATTAAACTATTAACAATTAAATTATTAAACTAATATAAATTTATAATGACAATATTCTAAATATTATAATCTAGGCCTAACTCCTATTTAATTATTACAATAATATAAGATGTTTCTAATTCTAGATAGCTTAACTAGTTACAATAGTTTCTATGAATATTATAAAATTACACTAAGATTTATAACTAATAGTTAACACTTACAGTTCACTAGTCCACCGACCGTAAGATTCTCCAAGTATGACAAACTGGCACACAAAATAGAAACAGTTTATTACACTCGCGAGACTGTTACAGTTCACTGATACACTTATTACACGGGCCGGTTCAACACTGACTAGTTTATCATACTGACACTCACTTATCACAGATCTTGCGTGGTCTACTCTCAGGCTAAGACTGACTGCCTCGAGGTGAGGGAAGTATTTAAAGAGGCAAGGCCGAACATTCTAGAACACGAAGGGGCCAGACAATTCCGGAATCTTCTTAATCCTTTGCCGACAAAAGGAGACGATCTAGAACGGTCCTAATCCTATTTTAACTTCTCCCGCCGACGGATTTAAGCCGCTAATCCTCTTGCTTCCGTCTTCCTGCCGGCGCCCGTAACACTGCCCCCTCCTTAAAAGTGCTCTGCCCCAGAGCAAGTCCGGAGAAATCGGGCATTTATGAGCTTCTACTGATGGGGAAGCACTTTCTTTCCAGGGGTGAACGTGCACACCAATATGGCAACTCCAGAGTTGGCGAATGTCTGTTCGATCATGTCCCTGACAATCTTCCACTCCAAGCCGTCGTATCCTCAGCCCAACTTCGGAATAGCGAGCTTAGTGACACGCAGTCTCAGAAGCTTACTCCGAAGGTCGTCGAGGCTTCGCCGCAGTGCGTCATATTTCGGCTTCTGAGCAGTGGCACGCTTGGTAACCAAGTAAAACAGGTGTCGTCCTTCGTGCGGCTGGTGGAGTGCCTTTCCGACACTTGGTCCTTGGCGTTCCAGCTCCTCAGTTCCGCCGAACTTCTTCCTGAAGACCGTTGCAATCCCTCGAGAAGTCCTCAGATCTTCGGCAACGCAATGGGCCAGAGAATACTCCACTGGTAACGAGAAGATATCCCTGTAGATTACCTGAGTTACTCCACCGGTCCCTGGTACTTTAGTATGAGCAACTGAGTTATTTGTCTTGACGTTGTTTAGGTACCTGACCTGCTGGTCTTCTTTCGGACCGTGGTCTCCTTTGTACGGGGCCAGTCTATTGAAATGGACTACCTTGGGTTTTCCTTTAGGCTGCTTCCTGATCCTATATATGACGTCATTGATCCTCTTGACGATCTCAAACGGGCCGTCCCAGGAGTTCTGGAGTTTAGGTGAGTAGCCTCGTCTTCTTCGAGGATCTCATCAGGCTTGAAACCGAATTTCAGACCGAAGTTCTCTGCCGAATACCACATTTGCGGGAGTCTGCCCCGTTGCCTCACTGACTGAACTGCGGTAGGCCAGCAGGAACAGGTGAAGATACTGGTCCCAGTCTCGCTGATGGTCGGAGACCACTTTGGACAAATATCGACCCATAGTCCTGTTCATGCGCTCCACCATGCCATCGGATTGAGGGTGAAGAGGTGTCGTCATGGTCTTCCGTATTCCCAGTGCTTCGCACATCCCGGAGAAGACTGCAGACTCGAAGTTTCGTCCCTGGTCAGAGTGAAGTTCCATGGGTACTCCAAACCTACTGACGAGCTGCTTCACCAGTACGTCCGCAACCGTGACTGCCTCCTGATTCGGAAGGGCGTAAGCTTCCACCCACTTGGAAAAGTATACCATGGCCACGAGAATATACCGGTTACCTTCATCCGTCACAGGGAAAGGGCCAGCGATGTCAATTACTATTCTCTCAAACGGTGCTCCCACGTTGTACTTCCTCATTGGGGCCTTCTTTCTTCTTATGGGTCCGTTAGAAGCCGCACAAGTCGCACAACGCCTGCACCAGTCCAACACATCGTCCTTAAGGTTTGCCCAGTAAAAGCGTTCACGTACCTTTTCCAATGTACGGTGAACTCCAAGGTGGCCGTCGGATACTCCGTCATGAAGTTCCCTGAGTACTTCGGGCACTTCACTCTTTGGAACGATGAGCTGAAGTCTGCGCTGATCTCCTTCCGTGTTCTCCAATGCCCGTTTCAGCAGCCCGTTGTCCACTAGAATGGAGTCCCATTGGGCCCAGTAAGTCTTTACATTCTTCGACATTGGAGCAACATCCTGCCAGGTTGGTCTTCCTTGCCCTGATAGTTTCCACTGCTTCATTTGTTTCAAGTCCGGGTCCCTGTCCTGCTCCTTTGACACCTCTGCATCCTGCCAACTGTCCATGACCACCGTTGTCCTCAACACTGCTGCCTGCTTCTGTTCTTGTCGAGAACAATGCCCGCAGTCTTCGCCACAAGGCCTCCTTGAGAGCGCATCCGCATTTCTGTGACTCGTTCCAGCACGATGAGCAGATTCAAAGTCATATTCTTGAAGGCGCTCTATCCACCTCGCCACTTGTCCTTCTGGTGACTTGAATCGTAGCAGCTACATTAGAGCCGCGTGGTCCGTTCTCAGGAGGAATCTTCTGCCGTATAGATATTTGTGAAAATGTTCTATAGATTTCACCACTGCCAGAAGCTCCTTCCTTGTGACACAGTAGTTGCGTTCCGGAGCTGAGAGCGCTTTACTGAAATATCCAATAACCCTTTCTTCTCCATCTTGGAGCTGAGAGAGGACACTTCCAATAGCGGTGTTGCTAGCGTCTGTGTCAAGTATGAACTTGCCCTCGGGACGTGGATAGCTCAGAATAGGAGCACTACTTAACTTCTTCTTCAACTCCTCAAAGGATGCCTGACATTCATGATCACAAAGGAAAGTCCGTTTTTCCTCGGTGAGCCTGGTAAGAGGTTTTGCAATGTTTTCAAATCCTTTCACGTACCTCCTGTAGTAGGTGCAGAGGCCGAGAAAACTTCTTACTTGGTGCTTATCTCGAGGTACTGGCCAGTCGGTTATCGCTGCAATCTTCTCTGGGTCAACGGCAACTCCATTGTCCGACACAACATGCCCCAGATAGTTGACTTGCCTTCGGAAGAGATGACACTTCTTCGGGTTCAATTTAAGGTTCGCTGCACGCAGTCGTTCGAAGACCTTCTCCAGATTCTTCAGATGGTGAGCGAAGGACTTTCCCAGCACAATGATGTCATCTAAGTATACCAGGCAAATTTCCCAAGAGAGACCTCTTAACACGCTTTCCATCAGTCTCTCAAATGTTGCAGGAGCATTGCAAAGCCCGAATGGCATTACTTTAAATTGCCATAGTCCAGTCCCAATCGAGAACGCTGTCTTCTCTTTATCTTCAGGTTTCAATCCAACCTGCCAATATCCACTGCGGAGATCCAAGGTGGAGAAAAGTTGACACCCCTCTAGGGTGTCCAGCGTATCATCAATCCTGGGGAGCGGATAACTGTCTTTCTTGGTGACGTTGTTCAGAAGGCGGTAGTCTACGCAGAATCTCGTTGTGCCGTCCTTCTTCTTCACCAATACAACAGGAGACATCCAGGGGCTACTCGAAGGCTCAATGACACCATCAGTCGCCATCTCCTTGATGATCTTCTCGGCGTCCTCCCGTTTGGCTAACGGCAGCCTCCGCGGGACCTGTCGGATAGGCTTAGCATCCCCGGTGTCAATTCTGTGCTGGACGATATCCGTTCTACCCCGTGGCCCTGGGCTGATCTCAAAGACGTCCTGCCATCGGATAATCATCTTCTTCACTTCCTCGCTCTGTTCAGGCGAGAGTTCCTGGCAGGATTCGTCCACAAATCCTGTTAGTTCTTCCGGTAGTCCTCGCAGCTCGGTGGGATGACGTTGCAGCTGACGAACCACTGAGGTAGCGGTTGTACATTCCCCTACCGGTGTTCCCTTGTTCAGCGTTACTGGGAAGCTGTTCAGGTTCATTAGTCGAATCGGAGTGGTACGTCCGACCTTGATGAGAGACCTTGCAACCATTACGCCACGTCCGATCTCCTGTTCTTCTTGCCTTCCAGGTTCAAGTAGCATACATTGACCCTCAGGGAGATGTCCTTCGACCGTCCCATGCGTTATGATTTGGCTCCGTGCAGGTAAAGTGGTGTCCTCTAGTAAGCGCACTCGTGAGTAGATGTCCTTTCCCTGCCGAAGGATGACTTCTTCGTCTCCCATCGTCATCACACCTCTCGCCATATCCAGCTTGATCCCGTATGCGATCATCAAGTCCGTGCCCAATATGACATCTTCATCAATATCTGCCACGAGAGCGCGGTGCTTCAGATGTTGACCCCCGATGATGAAGTAGGCAACTGTCTCCCCGCAGACATTGGCTGGCTCTCCTGTGGCAGTCCGTAATGTCCAAATCGTTGGCAAGATCTTCTCAGCAGGAACTGTCTTTGAGCTCAAGATTGTCTTAGTTGCGCCGGTGTCCAGTAGCAGACTTCGCAGCTGCCCGTTCACCTTCCCATCAACATAGAAGCTGTTCGTTCTGCTCCCTAATGACGCAACTCTACTGGTCTTCCTCGGGCCTCTGACGTAACGGGCTGATAGTTGTTCCTTCCCATCGACCCAACTTCGTTCCTGTGGCTTTTCTTGCTTCTTGGATGGACACTTGCTTCTAGGGTGTCCAAGTTGGCCGCAGCTCCAACAGCGTATCTCCTTTTTACGAGTCCTGAGGGCCTCCAAAACTTTTATCACAATATCTTCGATACTAGGGACCACATTAGCCTCCACTTCGCATGGCTCCGAACTGACTGCCAGACAGCCTCGAACTCCATGGCCTGAGATAATGCGTCTCCTAGCGTTTTTGGCCGGGCGAGCTTCACTGCCTGTTGCGTCTCGGGGTCCCGAAGTCCATCCAGGAATTTGTCGACAGCCAGGCTCTCGTAGACATCATCGGTGACCGATGGGTAAGCATTCCTCACCAGCCGTGCAATGTCTGCTTCAAATTCCTGTAGCGTTTCGTTGGTCTTCTGGATCCTGCTTCTCAGCTGTGAGCGATATAGCTGGTCCATGTGGCGGTGGCCGAAACGCATCTCCAGTCTTCTAACCAGTTCCCCGTAGTTAGACCCCTCTGTCATGGGCATCTCTTGCAGTACTCCCATGGCGTCTCCACGCAAGGCCAGGCATAACACTGAAGCTTGGGTCTCTTTTGACCACCCGTGGATTGAAGCCGCAGTCTCCAAGAGAGTGATGTAGTCCTCCCACGGCGTCTTTCCGTCGAATACTGGAATAGTGTTGTGATTTGGTGGCGTTCCAGCGTTGGCGGGCATAATGGTCCTATGAAAGCTGCCCTCTGTGGAACGGTCGGTGTCGTTCGTCGGTGGGTTGCTCATACGTCCCTCGAGAGCTTCGACTCTTAGCCTAAGTTCGTCTTTAATTGAATTCAGCTCTTCTCCTAACCTAGATTCTACATTAGCTACTTTATTATTTACATCGGCTAACTTATTATCTACATTACCTAACTTATTCTCAACATTTTCCATTAGCTTAGTCTCTAATGTGCCTAACTTAGACTCTAATGTATCTAATAAATCACTTTTAACAGTACCTAATTCATTTTTTACACTGCTTAATTCATTACCTAGCTTATTTTCTACATTGCTTAGCTCATTTTTAACAGTACCTAATTCATTACCTAGATTATTTTCTACATTGCTTAATTCATTTTTAAAAGTTGCAGACAACCTGCTTAAATCAGTTTCAAACAGAACGTCATCTGGATTTTCCCCTAAATCTACAAAAAATTGACGCAAGCACTGTTGCAGCACACTTTTAGTTCCAGATGAATCCAGATCACGTTCCTCCGATTCCCTTTTCAAATCTGCAACTTTTAAATCAATTAATTTAACACTTTTAGAAGCCATTATACATATAGTAGCCCAATAATTACAAAATGCAAAATAATTGCAATTACACAATTATCCCACTTCTGACACCAATTTGTTACGGGCTACTGGGTATTAAAATGAATTAAACAATTCCTTAATTAAAGATACTAATATTTATTAACAAAACTGATAAGAAGGATACAATTAAACTATTAACAATTAAATTATTAAACTAATATACATTTATAATGACAATATTCTAAATATTATAATCTAGGCCTAACTCCTATTTAATTATTACAATAATATAAGATGTTACTAATTCTAGATAGCTTAAGTAGTTACAATAGTTTCTATGAATATTATAAAATTACACTAAGATTTATAACTAATAGTTAACACTTACAGTTCACTAGTCCACCGACCGTAAGATTCTCCAAGTATGACAAACTGGCACACAAAAACAGAAACAGTTTATTACACTCGCGAGACTGTTACAGTTCACTGATACACTTATTACACGGGCCGGTTCAACACTGACTAGTTTATCACACTGACACTCACTTATCACAGATCTTGCGTGGTCTACTCTCAGGCTAAGACTGACTGCCTCGAGGTGAGGGAAGTATTTAAAGAGGCAAGGCCGAACATTCTAGAACACGAAGGGGCCAGACAATTCCGGAATCTTCTTAATCCTTTGCCGACAAAAGGAGACGATCTAGAACGGTCCTAATCCTATTTTAACTTCTTCCGCCGACGGATTTAAGCCGCTAATCCTCTTGCTTCCGTCTTCCTGCCGGCGCCCGTAACAATACTGATGGATCAAAGTCTGATAGCTCAACAGGATCTGCTTTTGTTACACCAAACTTAACACACAAGCAAAAACTACACCATCTATGTAATGTCTATTCAGCCGAATTAAATGCTATCGCATCCGCTCTCTACCTTTGCATGACAGAAATACCAATAGATAATATAACTATAGTATCCGACTCACTTAGCGCTCTCCAAGGATTGAATGATATGTACTCAGACCACCCGATCATTCACCGCATTCACGAATACTTAATAATGCTAGAAGGTATAGGCAAGTCACTCCACTTCGTCTGGGCTCCAGGCCATGTAGGCATCATAGGAAATGAGATGGCCGATAAAGCTGCAAGAGAAGCACTATCCCTCCCGGGTAGAGGCGCAGCTATCTTAACTGGCCCAGAGCTTGCACGCCCTCTAAAGGAGTGTGTAAAAAATAGATGGCAATCAATGTGGGACGAAAGCCCATCCAATAAATTAAAACGTATTAAGAAATGCGTAAATCCATGGACTACCTCCAACCGTAGCAAACGCCGTGAAGAAGTGGTAATCACCCGCCTCAGAATAGGCCATAGTCGACTAACCCATGTTTACCTAATGAAAAGAGAAGCACCTCCGAAATGTCCAAAATGCAATGGCATCTGACCATCAGACACATATTCGAAGAACGCCATTACTATCGATCTGTGCTACACCAACTCGGGTTACCTTTTAATATCTCAATGGCTCTGAGAGATGGCGAATCCACAATAGATGCGGTCATTAAATTCATTACCAAGTGTAAACTGATGACCACCATTTGATGTGAAATATATATGTGTATGTATGTGTATATATAAGTGTTTATGTTTATATGTATATGAATGTGTGGGTGTGTATATGTATTACACACCTTGTTCCAAGCTAATTTTTCGATAAATAACCAAGTGTTGTTATTATCATCCATTATCTATTATAGCAAAGTAGATATATAACATATACATAAACTAAAACGAAGCTCACTGGTGCGGGCCCGCGTGGGCTGGGGGGAGGAGTGGCCTGGACTCCGGGGGGCCTGGTGCTGGGGGCTATGGGAGCGCCACTTGTCCCGCAGAGCATGTTAGCTCCGAAGATCTGAGAGGATTTGGACTTTTCCATGAATGGTCCATTGTAAACATTAGTGGATTGTACTAATGTCCTTAGTGTGGCTGGGTGGTTAACATGGTTTTTATCCACATCCTCTGACCAATCTTCGTGTCATAAATAACAATATAACCACCACTTGACTTGTGGGACTTGGGCGCCTTCTGGACTTCGGCCTGCCCCCTCGGGTCTGGGCGTGCCTCTCGCTTCGTTCTTTCTCGGGCCCAGATAGGTGGGTTACCATAACTTAATAACCAACGGGCGTTAATGACCTAGATGTTTTACGCCCCTAAACCCAAGAAAACAAACAATTGACTCATAGCAGTCATGCCGGAAATCCTGGTTCAAATCCCGCTGCAGGCCAAGACTTTTATTTAGTTTGTTTGCAAGCGGAGATGGAACATATGGGATCTAGGAATACTTTCTTTTTTTCCTCATAAGGAATACTTTTCCCTCTTACCCCCCTGGGGTAAGAGGGAAAAGTCTGGTGGTTGAGCGTGATCTGGGACAAGTCACCTCCTTGCAGAACCGTTGTCCATGAAACAGTACAGTCTCTACCATGTACTGTTAATTATTTTTGTAACTGTCTAATCAAACTCTCTGTATTTTACTAATGTGAAAATCAGAAATAAATAAATAATAAATTAAAAAAATGCATTTAATCAAGGGATTTACTAGAATTAATTTTATAAATATTTGTAAAAAGTAGAATTAAGAGGTTCGTGATAAAAGCGATGATACAGTAAAAATAATTGCGAAAAACAAATACGAGTATGATCGTATGATCTGAATAAAGAAAATATTAAATACTCTTTTAGGTTTCCACAGCCACTATTATTACAAAAGACTTTGTTGTTTTCTTCTGGTTTAGATCGTGTTGATAAATTTTTCGCAAACGTTTCGCCAGCCATGCTGCTGACTTCTTCAGGGCTGAAATGAGAATGAGCGGTGTTGATTTATCAACACGATCTAAACCAGAAGAAATCAACAAAGTCTTTTGTAAAGAAAATATTATTTAGATTCACGTTTTAAAACGAAGAAAAAAAATTATCAGTCCATTATTTCAGATAGATAACAAAAATAAAATCGAATAAAGTTCAAGAACTGGTGTGCTAAAAGTTGTCTTACTATTTTCGATAGCTTCGCAAAATCAAGCAAGGTTAAGTCATGTGATTGGGAAGCTAATACGGGCCTCACATTTCTATTCCTATTAATAATATAGATGCATATATATATAAGATGATAGTTAAAAATAAGATGAAATTGATTATGTGTTCTCCTTTTGATCGTTTTAGTAGAAAATATTCGAAGACGCTGTATAAGGAATGATGGAATGTCTATCTTACTAGTGATGAGACAACAAGCGAGCACTGAGTAGAACCTATAATGAAAAGTCAACAATAATAGTTGCCATGCAGAATCATCATGTGATGAATGGACAACTGTTGTAATATCGTCCCTGGAACTGCATTAACGATAATGTGACGAATGCCGTTCGGAAACTAAGTGGGAGTGAGGCAGCTCAGTGGTAGAACGCTAAATTGCTATGCAGAGGATCCGGGGGCTGTGACAGATATATTTTTTATAGACCCCCTGGGATCCCTAAAGGGGGGCCCTACTGGGCTCACCCAGCATCTATGCTATCTAAGTGGGTAATCTTAATTGGGGGATCGGGCGGTTGAGAGTGATCTCGTGCAAGTGTTCATAGAGCACAACCTTTTACTTGAAAACAGTATAGTCCATACCAGGTATTGAACCCAAGGTTGTTCATGGATTGCAGTGCTACAGGGGTTTTTTTTCAGGAAGAAATTTCAATCTTAGTAAATATCAATTCATGGTGTTTCATAAATATATGCGTATTTATTTTCATAAAAAAAATTGAGCAAAAACAATAAATCGCCAAACACTCAAGAGTAGTCATTGATGAATCCTTGGTAAATTCTTATTTACCAAGAGGCCAAAGTATTCAAACGACCCACAGAATTAGATAACAACGGACCAACACATTACTAAGGAAAATCAATTTGCAACCGTAATACGAAAATGAATACGCAAGCCTCTATTAATAAAGTGAATATTATTGAATAATAATACTGTTCGGAGAACACCTTGGAGGCGTACTATATAAGGCCGTCGCTTACTTAAGGCTTTGTGTAGGTAGACTGTTAGCCTAGGTGTCCTGCCCGCCACACGTCTCCTTAAGGACGCAATTCTCGCTTCTAATAGCCTCCGCAATGCCAACTGCTTTCAGATCACAAGTGTCTTGAATTCAGGGAAAATAATTAACAGAAATAAATATTCTCATCGAGAATGCTATTTTTTAAATAAGGGGAAAATAAAATAATCAATTTAGAAAATTTATGTAACACCTTTTCGATCGAGAATGATGGTAGTAATAATATTAAATTTATTAAATAAAATATATCGTTCTAAAGGCGATCAATATAAAAAGTAGAAAATATTATTCAATAAGTTTAAAATTAAAAAAAAAAAATTCTTTTCCTGCAACCATTGAGTAATTGCTCAACTAAAACTGGTGTGGAAAATCTCACTTTCCCCACTAGTGAGGGAAAACCATTTTCCCTCACTAGTGAGGAAAAGTAACAGTCACCAACATCGAAATTGGCAATCAGCAGCACTCTGTTATTTTAAAATTTTAATGGCGGTATTATAATAATATTTATTTTATATCCCCAAAATGTTAAAATAAATAATTTTTATTTTATTTTTGTATGTGTTATCAGAATATTATTTTCTAAATAACAATAAATCAATGTTTCAATGAGTAAACCGTCCTAGAGTTATAATTTGCATGGTTAGTAATGGAAAATCGTAAGAGATAGCGCTAGAGTAGTGTTAACAAATATAAAGTTTCACCTTTAATTTTTTAATTTTTAAATGGTTGCAGGAAAAACATAATATTTAATACGTGAGAAAATTGCTTATAACACCCTCGTTTAATTAAGTGGCACTTCCCTCACTTGTCAAGTAAATAACTATTTTATCGTAAAAAAGAGTAGTGTTCTTCTTACAATATTTTCATAATGAAACAACTTTTACCAATATCAGTCAATGAAATATTAACAACAATCAACACCAAACATCCCATGCTTGTTTTATTTTTATTCTAATTAACTATTTTTTATTACTATAACACAGGCTTTAATAGAAAACAAATATAATAATTTATAATATTTATCATAAATATAACTAATTTTATCAATATCATAATAGCTTAATGCTAATTATGATATTGATAAAAATAGAGTCATTATGAAAATATCTTAAAGCATCCCATTCTTTTTTACGAAAAAATGAATTTATTCTTATTTTAAACTTATTGAAAATTATTTTCTACTTTTTAGTTATGTTTCCTATTAAAACGTACTTTTTAATTTTTTAAATCATTATTTTTTGTTAAATTGGGTTACGTCAATTATAATGACAGTTTTCTTAAAATTTAAAATCACTCAATGACGTCTTCGATAAAAATTTTAACAGTACGTAGTGTTTTTCAACGGAATTGATTTTGCATTTTTTAAATTTTTTTATTAATTTTTACTAAATAAGATATATCAAATGTAAAGTTACAAAGTCAATAGACGATAAAGCAGTCTTAATATATTGAAGGCACTCCATCCAGTGATAGAATTCTCCGTAGTGTCTCATCTATTCTGGTGAGCTTATGTCATCAACATTGTTGCTACATATATGTCCGTTTATGAGGATTTTATAGCAAAATACTAATCAGTATAAATAATACTGTGATAAGTAATTATTGATAGTTAATTAATTGTATTATTTTTATACTCTAAGGCATAATAGCTTACAATACCGGTATTGTTATTCTAAAGGGACTTGTCCCAGAATAAATAAAGACATTATTATTATTATCATTATTATATTTTTGTTTACAATTTATAAAACTACGCATCACTTTACCGCCTTATTTCTCATGGTTTTAGTCCGGTACTCAACCTGAAGTTTCGGAAGCATAATTTGCTTGACTAGCGAAAAATGTGAAGAATTATAATTTCGAGGTTATCCGTTTTTGATCCTGAACAGCTCAAATAATAAAAGTATTAATTTTGAAACAGATATTTTTAACCCAGAAATGTTGTCGAAATGAAGTGTGCGAAATCATAATTAGCATTTTTTAGTAAAAACAAATCGGCTTATGAAGATTAACGTCAAACTTCCACCTTTTTTTCAATGCTTAGACCTTTCAAAGGAGCGGGTAGTAGACTGTAGAACGCTTAGTTGCAATGCTAAAGTTCTCACATTCGTTAACAGCCCTAGGTAAACCCTGTGGAATCTTCAGACCTTCCATGGGCTCTAAAGTGGATACCTTTCATTGGGAAAATCTGACGGTTGAGTGCAATATCGTTCGTATCACTTCCCTGCACAAATATTGGTTTAGAAACAGTACATTTTCTACCCATGTTCTGAGAACATTTTCTGACCCTTCATGAGTTGTAGTGGTACAATTGTTGAGCACGAAAAATATACATCAGATTGTAACTCTTTAAACTCTGTCAATTTAAAAATTAATTTAAAAAAAAAACATGAACAAAAGTTTTCGCAGTATTGGGTTATGATAAATGACCTAAGACAAAAACATATGTGTCAACAGATTTCCAATGCATGAGTTAACGGTTAATTTCCAAGGCTGATGCAGGGAAAAGAAGTGGCACCTGTTTCAGGAAACGCAATGAGGTTTCCACTACTTAATTTTATGTTCATGCAATTAATTATTTGTAATATTTCATTTTTCTTAACAGCTGCAATTCTCTTTGTTAATACACTTAGTGCATGAGTAAGATGCTAGTTAAGTGACTAAAAAAAGTTATTTTCAATTACATTTGCAAAAGTTAAATGACTTTTAGACAAAATAAATAATATTAGGAGTTATTAATGATTTATATATTACCAAGATGTCTTAAAAACACTTATAAAGTGTTTTCACTTTTAAGACACATGGTAAACGCTGTAAGCTCCCAGTTAATTACAAAAGACTCATTTACATGACAGTTATCAGAACTATTTGGACATACGGAGTTGAGTAATGGGGCTCTATTAAACCATTCAATTCATCTTGTATCCAATCCTTACAATCCAAAATCCTTTGAAATATCCTCAATGGTCCTATTATGTCACAAACAAAGTCATCCATCATGATCTCAGTATCCCATATGTTGCTGATTTGGCCCAAACTGGATACCTATCCTTCCCTGACAAGCTCCATACACACTTGAATCCACTAGTCTCTCAACTTGCTTCCCATACTATTCCTGATAACCCTCCGGGGCGTCTGAAAAGAAGATGGCCTCGAGACCTTCTACTATAGAACTTTATTGGAATGCTACCAATGGTTAGTTTCTCCACAAGTCTTTTTTTTTTGTCATGTCATTTATTCTTATTAGCAGATTTACTTGTTGTAATATTATTACAGTTGTAAATATCAATAAATTAATCTAAAAAAAAACGAAAGATACATGGCCCATATTTATCGCACATAGGTTAATTTCTGTCATGGGTGTTGAGCTGGGACTAATCAGTAATTTTTACTTATACAATTTTCATTACGCCCTGAGACATGCAGATCTTGATGTCTGAATTTTTGCAATATTAGCCAGTTTTATATATATCGTTAGTAATCCTGATTTAATTTTAATTCTCCAAGACTTACGATTTTTCAAAAATACTAGTCAAATTTATCCGGTTAAAAATATCTTTAAAAAGTATTGCAGACACATGAGATGTAGTGGTTAGGATAACTACCTTCTATGCCCAAATGCGGGCAGATTTTTTAAAAAGAAGCAAAAAATCCTTGGTCATGCCAACCTTAGGAGTGACATAAAATGAAAATCTCAAAACAATGTCAGATGCTCGTTAAAGATCCCTACCCTAAAAATACCTGGATTGACAAAATTTAGGGTCTCTGATATAGCATCGCCCGATTAGCAATAATAACTAAAGTGACATTAAATGAATAAACAATAACAAATATTAACTATTATTAAATGATATTATATATCTGGAATTTATTAGGTTCATGTTAACGGACGATTTTAGTCGTATAGAAAGTATGATGAACATATACCGACTTCGCTAGACCATTGGGACCTCCAAGCAATTTCGTTGTGTTTTCTGAGATGAAGCGCATGGCACCTCCATTGTAATAAATTTAAAAAAATCTATTGTGAATCTGGATACAAGACTAAGATCCTTCCACTTTCATGACTGTTAATATTGGAGAGGAGCTACTTTGCCAGCCGGATCGATTAGTTCAAGAATGATTAGGTTAAACCGCAGAGTAGGATTGAAACCTGTGTTACTTGTGTTTATTTATTCAATGTAAAATACATTTAAAATAATTTATATTTAATTTAAATAACTATTTAATATATAATTAATTGCTGTTAACTAATGACGCATGTCGTAGTCATCTCCCGAGAGGCTGTACCATAGCTGGACAAAATATACTTTAATAGTAATTTCTTTTAACATAACCATATATTAATACACTAATAGATTTAGTTATGTATATTGTATATGAGAACCAAAATTCTTAAAAGGTAATAAAATATGCTTATAAACTTAAGGGCCAGCACGTGCCTTTCAAGTGGCTAAGGTTCACTGAAGTTACCATTATGCAATCTATTGTACTTACAGCTTCAATTGAACTTAGTTATCGAACTCAACCTTAAATCAATATGCTTTCCATAGTTTTTATCTTGAGATTAAGAAAATGAGGAATTATTATAGATAGTGAATGAAATAAAAAATAATTTTTCACCTTAAAATGTTTTCTTTGTTATTTTTAATAGTCATATTATTATAATGTCTTTGCATATAAAAAACTAAAATTAGTACACTTGTTTGTTTATTGTTATTTTTTAATCAGTACATTTTAACAACCTTTTTGTATAAAAAAGCCCCAAAACTTAATAGACATGTCGAATATTTTAGCAATCGTTTCTATCAATTACTCTTATATCTTCTGATCTACAAAAACAGAATTGAAAAACAGTACTAAAATTTCTGCTGATGAACCTAGTTGACTCCTACATCTTGTTGTTTTTGAATGAAACGAAATGTAAAATCCAACCATGAACACTGGAGATCAGACGCTTATCATTATTCGAACAAAACAACTCGGAAGACAGATGGAGACTATATTCTTTATGGTAATGCGACTTTTGAACTAGCCTCAATCTCTTCTATGTTCAAAGAACCCGAGGGCATTATAACAAACTTCCATTATTTAACTATCTTTTTAACTATTAAAATAATACTTCACTATATTATACAAAATTTTATTGAACTATGAACTTAGAAAACTATCTTTACCAACTTCTAAGATCTGTAGTTCAATGCTACAGAATTACCGAACTTGATTTTCAATATTGATTATTTTTTCACTCCTCTCACAGAATGGTACCTAGCGGAATCTTTCCGGTTTTGAATTGATATAAATATCATGGTTTGGTGTAGTGGATAGGATACCACTTGCCTACTGGGTCCAAGGTCTCGGGTTCGCAGTCCGACAGATGGTTCTAGGATTTTTTACAAGGGAGTAAATAATTCTTGGTCTTACCGCCCTTCGAAAGTACGTAAAATGGGGTCCCAATCCCGTTAAACATTATTAATGGATAGGCAAAATTTACGACTTCCACTGTAGCATCGTCCGATTAGCAGCAAATACTTACGTTAAATAAATACACAAACAATCCGGCGTAATTAAAATAGATCTCTCAATCAGCTCCTTTTTGGTATTCTCCCAATGCATCATATAGTTCCTTCGTCTATTGTTATATCTGTAAAAGTGATTAGTGTGCAATTGTTTAAATTCTAATACTTTAAATTTCCTTGTTTACTTCACAATGATGTAAATAATAAAAATGAATTGTGGTTAGTTAAAAGTACTTCCACTTTGCTTCTTGCACTTGACTCGGCACTATGATTTATGGCAGGTAGGCTCACTTAATTTTTCCACCAGTTCTTTCAAAATTCTCTCATTAAGAGAAAAAAATATCTGTACCATTACCAGTACATGGTAGAGACTGTATCGTTTCTAGGACAATGGTTGTGTTGGGAGGTGATTCATCCGATATGCTCAGACGCCAGGCTTTTCCCACACCTTATAGAGGCTCGTTGAGACCCTGGAGGATCCATCCGTTGTTGTTAAGGGATTAATTTATCTGTCACAGCTGGATTTGAACCTAGAACCTTCTGCATACCAAATGAACACTCTACACACTAAGTTTCCCTACTCATTAAAAGTAAATTAACATATTTATTTTTAAAGAGAAAAGATAGGCCCTCGGCCGGGATTTGAGCCATTTGAGCTACCCAAGGCCGCCTGCCGGCAGAAGACAAATCTTTTCTCTCATCCGATCCCATGCCCTCGTGCTTTCGCAATTTTTGCGATGAATACACTAGAACGAAGTTCTTTGAATATTAAATTTAATTTTAGGATCTTATTGACTTACGTCATATTACTATTTATAATTTTTTTTCCTCTGCACGAGGACATGGGATCGGATGAGAGAAAAGATTTGTCCTCTGCCGGCAGGCGGCCATGGTGGCTCAATTGGTAGAGCAATGTCACGGTGAGACAAAGGTTCCGGGTTCAAAGCCCGGCCGAGAGCCTATCTTTTCTCTTTAAAAATAAAAATATTTAAAACTCAAAAAAATTTACCAATAATTATAAAAAATTGTAAATTAATATAAATTCATATTTCGAATTCATAATATCATCATTATATAAACTTGCTGCCTTTAAATGTACTTATTTAAACGCTAAAATTAATTGCTTATACTTATCCTTTTGTCGCTCTCAAATTTTTTTTAAATTCTAACTACCCTCTTTACCTCCCTAATTTGTTGCTTCCTAAATCTGATGTTATAAGCTTCAAAAATAAATTAGTACACTTCTGCCTTTGAAGAAATTTTAGAAACTCTACAAATAAATAACTAAAAAATTGTTTTCAAAAAAACGTTTTTTTACTAAGATACTAACGGAAAATTTTGTATATTGCTTGAAAATCCAGTCAACATCTTTACCTCATGTTCTCTGTCACAAGTAGTTGAGCAAACATATGCCGATGTTTCGTACATTCAATACGTTATTAGTTGTAATTATTGTCTCAAGCCGTCAATGGTGCAGATACAATATAAACAAGCAATATAAAGACAACAATAGTTAATAAGGCGAAACATGAGCCGGGTTACAAGGCCGCCGTGCTTTATCTCGAAGGCCTCTGTCTTGGCACGCCTTCCACTGTCGTTCTCTTCTGGATCTCGTAGTCAAGGTTAACCTTTAATACAGGACAGCTTTTGGTCAACTAAAGCTCCGTTAGTACTCAATGAGCCTAACAGAAATATTGGTAGAACATAATACATATTGCTGTATTAAACCAATAATATAGCAATATATAGTATAATACAGTTACGTATATGCAGTCTTAAGGTGAATGAAGATAATACTGCATGCATGAAAACCTCATTATTGGAAATGAGACAGCACAGTTTTAGAGTTGTAACCCAATTAAAGTATCTGGGAAGTGTGATTACACCTAACAACAAAGTGGAGAGTGAAATACAAGCCAGAATAGCAGCAGGGAAAAAGTGTTACTACTCACTGCAAAGAGTGTTACTGTTTAAATCGCTCTCTAAAACAATGGACCAACAAACTTATAAAATCATTGTATGGGCGGTAGTCATGTATGGTTGCGAAACATGGTTCCTGACCAAAAAATAACAAAATATGGCCAACTCCTGGGAATGAAAAATATTACAAAGGATGTGGTGTCGAATGGCCATAAATGGGGTATGGAGAAGAAGAAAGAACGAAGAGTTGACGGAGCTTTTTAGAGATCTTGATATGGTGGCATTGATCAAGAGAGCCAGAATTAGATGGATGGGACATGTAGAAAGAATGCCAGAACCCAGGATATCAAAGAGAATGCTTTATGGGAAACCATACGCAAACGAAATACAGGACGTCGTTGAATCAGATGGCTGGGCTGGATGTGGATGTGGAGGATTTAAAGTTTCTGAATGAAGGAGAATAGCTCAGGATCTCGGAGATTGGTTGACTATGCTGGAGAAGACCGTGCAGCATTATTATTAATCTTTAAAGTATAGTACTGTAAAATCCTGTACTGCATATTCTTCACTGAATAAATACTTTCAGTCAATACAGAATGAGCAGTCTTAGAACCCATCTGTTAGCTTTAAAATACAGAACACGTCTTCAATCATTTTAACGACCCACTTAAATTTTACTAATATGTTCTAATTATTTTGATATATGCTGAATAACTAAACATCACTGCATTTAGTAAGATAGCACTAAATATTTTCCACCTTACCACCTGATCTCTCGATATTAAATAAGTAATAAGCCAGTAAGTGACCATTTGGCACGCTCATCTTCTTGACATGCCACTCTACCTACTGCAGAATTAGAGCAACCAATAATTCAATTAAGAAATATCTATACTAAAAAAATATATTGTTTCATATTATAATGGAAAATGATTTTAGAAGATCTTCTATTTAATAGTGTATTAATAAATTCTTGCATATCACAAATATTATCTTTTGTTAGCAAATACTTTAGCATAGCGTAGTTACTGCCATTTCCATATGTTTTGTGAACACTTTTTATGTAACATATATTTTTTTTCTTTTTCAGGTAATAAGGCATGAAACCTCATAAAAATCCATATAGTAGTTATTGAGTTACCGCAAACAAATGTGGCCGAGGACTGTGTTTTATAATATATCAAATATCATGACAAAAAGAATGACTCAGATTGATAATTAAAAAATAACATTTAAGGTGCAGTGCGACCCCAATGACATTCACCTTGATGGCCGCTTACTCGAAAGGTTGACTCTCGCACTGTCAATACTCTAAATTAGGAATGGCCTACTTCTTTAATGATCCATATAACAGGAATATAGGAGGACAGAACCGGTCTGGAAGTGCGGAGAGTACTGGTCTATGGATCTGAAAGAAATATCTGCGAATAAAAAAAAAATACTACGAAGCACAATCAGTTCGGTTGACGCGATGAGGCTATGCGATAATAATTATAAATAGCTTTGCCACAGTGACTCGCCATTAAAGGATAGAGTGGAGAAGCAATGTCCGTTTTCGCCATTCCAAGAAGCATCAGGTAGGAAGATCGAGGGGCCTTGAAACCGTATGTTGTTGAAACTCTTGCGAAATCTATAGATCTGTCCCCATCTGTCCTCGTTTTCGCATCATAATCGCCCAGTATTGGTCTTCAGACACAATCTTACAAGTCATAGCATTGGAATTTCTTACTCATTGAGCTGAAAATAGATCGCAACTTAAAAGATTACGATGTGAATGCTGGTTACATTCCAAAAGGGAAAGCTTTCATTCGATCGACTTATTTCTATAGATATTTATCTATTCAAACAACGAAATTGCTAATAATTTTTTTAAAAAATAGTTTAAACGAGTCCAGGAATTGCAGAACCTCATAGATCCTTCACCCACCTCTTTTACCCTGCTAGTTTTGTAGTTGCTACATTAGTAACAAAAACCTAAATACTGATCTGCAACAATATTAGGTATAGTGCGAAAAGTTCATTAACTAACACCTCGGTATTACATTGCGTATCGTCATGATTATGACAACTGAATAAAGCATCTCTTTACTAATCATTGTACCCAACCAATTATAAATTCAGAATATTTCATCACCATATGTTTAAGCCTAAGCTTGAAAAAAAAATAATATAAAAATATAGAATATAATTATAAAGGAGAATTAATTATGTACTTAATACTTAATACTTATGTAGAAGTAATTATGTAGGGCCGGCTTTACCTTCTGTGCAGGGTGTGAGGTGCACAAGGGCGCCGGGTCTTAAGGGGCGCCGCGTGGCGTCTCAAAAAATTTCATTTCATGATGATCCCATAGCAAAATTTGTTTAGTTTCATGGGAACATTGACCTCCTTGGGGGATTTGCCGGTTTTTGTAACACTTTGTATAACTGTAAGTGTTCAATTTTTATCACGTGCCTCTATTAGAGGGCGCCTAGGTCACGATTGCACACGGGCGCGACATGAGCTAGAGCCGGCGCTGTATGTACTGCTTGCCTAATGTATCCGAAACTAATGTAACCGAGAAAGAACGAAGAGTTGACGGAGCTTTTTAGAGATCTTGATATGGTGGCATTGATCAAGAGAGCCAGAATTAGATGGATGGGACATGTAGAAAGAATGCCAGAACCCAGGATATCAAAGAGAATGCTTTATGGGAAACCATACGCAAACGAAATACAGGACGTCGTTGAATCAGATGGCTGGGCTGGATGTGGATGTGGAGGATTTAAAGTTTCTGAATGAAGGAGAATAGCTCAGGATCTCGGAGATTGGTTGACTATGCTGGAGAAGACCGTGCAGCCAGAATAATTCTGATAAATAAACTAATAATAAAAGTTAGTTTAACAGTTAAATGTTAAAATTCATTGAGGGCAGGATTTACACTGGCTTCTTGAAGCCTAAGGGCTTGAAGCCTTCTGATAAGTCAAGTAAAAAAAATATGGTAAAATATTAAAACCAATTAATGTATATTATAAATAAAATAATTTAAATAAATTAAAACATTCGTAGTGTTAAACTCTTATAAATTTACATTTTAATTTCAAATAGTATCAAGGTATATATAAATAAGTACAGTCCAAAGTATAATCATGCCGAGTAGAAATGACCATGATATGACCATGAAATGACCATGATATTGTTGAATTGAAGACCTCTTATGAAAATCCCAGTAAGGAATTAAGAAATTGAAAATTACTAAGAAAGTCGAAACGTTTTTGTAGAAAATAAAAAACTGACTGGAAAATGGAAAATTTTACTTCATAAATAAAATAAAATATAGTAAATTAATTATCGACGTTATTAACGGATAGAATTAATATTGAAGCACCATTACTATAATGTGTACATATACTTGCTCGATCAAACGAAGAAGTACACTTAAAGATAGAGCCAATAACAACATCAGTTAAATAGAAAAGGATTTTATTCTAGAAACACATCTTCAGAATGTTCAATAATCCCCTGACAAAGAAAATATGAAATTTTATAAAGCCTAAGGCAAAAATATTGGGATGATTCCAGATATATGATAAGAGACTTAAAATAATTTAGTAGGGTTTTACATTGGGAGAAGAATTCATGAGATGAAGGCGATCTCTGTCAGAAGAACGGAAGAAGGCACTCAGAAAGGGGCTGAAGAAACACTGGCAGATCATCAAAGCTTGAAGAAACACAGGATTCAGGCAAGGGAAATGATATTGTTTCTAAATTTTCAGTCCATAGAGGCTCATATATGAATGTTACAAAAAAAGAAAAATTATTTTTTATGAAACTACTGAACCGATTGCTCTGATCATTCCGATTGTATGGAATTTCGATTCGAATATCCTAAAATTTAATTCATGAAAAAAAAAAATTCATCAACTTTTCTCTAAGAAAGCTCAAAAACAAACTTATTTCCTGCAAAACAATTGTAGGTCCACCATCCAAACTTATCTCATGAGAGATGAGTGTTTTTTGTCATAAACATTTCTTATATCCCTATGACGTATTTCAGATATTCAGGAACTTTAGAATAAACTTTTTTTTAAATTTATTTATCTTCGTCTCAGAACCTATGCGGCGATTCTGAAAATTATTAAAACTCAGAAAGTCTGTTTTGTAATATGGATATAGAAATAAGGTAGCTGATTTCTTAGTCAAAGTGATCAAATTTAGAATCCTTAATTAGTGACATAACATGTCCACTTATATCCAATGGTATTTAGGTTAAACCAAACAAAATAAAACACTAATTTTAAAAAATGCAAACAATAATAATAAATAAAATAAAATTCAATAACAATAGTCAACCTATAACAACAAACAATTAAATAGTACCTATAGTATCATAACAAACATTACACGATAGCAAACAATAACAGTAATAGTAATAATAATTTTTTTTTAAATACTACATAATCTCAAAATATCAATATTTGTGCCATACTCAAATTCTTTGTACGTAATGTAATGTTATATTATCACACAAGCGGAAACGGTAGTTTTTAATTTTATTTATTTTAGATGTCATTGAGGCTTTCACTGAAAAATAGATAATCACCCTGATGACTTAGGAGTAGGCTCATGATTTAGAAATATTAATGACAGAATTTTTAGTAAATAGTTTTTCGTACCCAGAGCAATGCTCTATGAACTCCTTATAATAAAAAATAAATACTGTTTATAACCTATAAAAAATGTTGAATGACTAATCAGGCAATCCAGGCAATCGTATGAAGTTTTACGCCTTCTTAATGAGACAATAGGTCGTACAATCGATTTTCATTTCTTTAAAAAAATGCCTAAGTTAAAAAAAACACTACGAATTTACTAATCAATGATCATCAGTTTATTGATTGAGAATCAGTTTAAACCAGGAGCTCATAGACTTACAATTGGTTTTTTTTTAATGTCAAACAAAACCAAAAAATACAATATTTCTCAATTGATTCGTAATCTTTTGTTGTTGTTTGTTTAGACTGGATTTTGGGATACTTTTTTATCCGGAAGCAAATAATGTTAATTAGAAGAGAATAATATAATTATTAAACTTTAAGTTGACATGCAAATAATGTAATGTTAATAAAACTTCATTCAATTTTGACCTGGAAGGTACAGGATAAATCGGGATGCTGTTCCGTTTTCCTGGAACAAGGATCATCCACTAAAATAACGTTTGACCCCTCCGTCTTGAGGGTGACTTAAGTTGAACAACACAGCAAACCACTCGGTTGAATTTGCAAATAGCACTTTGTTGATGTTCAATCCAGTATTTATATTACAAAATAATACATATCAATCGGTAATTTTCGATCAGTAGAGGTAGATTTTCGAATACTATACCTATGATATATATTTTCATCTATAATAAATTTTCTTATCATTCCTTTTCTGCTTGTTCACTCGCTAGCGAAGAGAAAGCTTAATACTAATGCAAAAAGGCACAGAAAATCACCTCATTAGAATTTTTCACTGGAATTTAATATTTTACTATTAAAAAAATGAAAACGGTCTCTTTTTCCTATCAGTAGTCAAACCACTTTTTCTTTCGTTTAAAAAATATTTTATCCTTTTTCTGATTTCGTATTCATATTTATCATTCTAAATCGGTTATTTTCTAAGACATACAGAAGCCACAATTAAATTAATAATTTTATCCTTATAGATTTTCCTGGGAGTGGGGTAGCCCCCTTATATATATTATTTTATAATTTATTTTTTATTTTATAGTGATTATTTAAATATTTTTATTTTGAAGAGAAAAGATTTGTCCTGACTGGGATTCGAACCTGGATACTCCGCATCTCTAGGGCGGTACTCTACCAACTCAGCTACCAGGGCTCTTAAGCAACCCATTCTCTTCACCTATCTCACATAACATAAATAAAAAATTGACGTTGAAAATTGATAAAGTCGATGTACGTCAACAAGATCCCAATTAAAGTAATGTTCAATAAACATTCTCCCCCATATGTACATCGCAAAAATGTGGCATGTGGGATCGTGTTGATGTGGCCATTACAAATCTTCAAAATAAATATATATATATATATATATATTAATTATTGACAGCAATGGATATTGTAAGACCCTTCTAGGCGTCACCCAGTCTCTTTGAATAGGATACCCTTAACTGGAATAAAAACCTGATGGTTGAGCGTGATTTTGAACAATTCACCTTCCTGCATAACCGTTGACTTAGAAAAAATATAGCCTCCACCATGTACTGGGCATAAGGCCCTTCACGGGTTGTAGTGATACAGGTTTTATTTTGTCCCCCTAATCCAAAAAAAATGTTGACGAATCTATACGAGCATGGTTACCTAGGGAACTACAAGACCCATTAATTAATTTTACAAGATTAATTATTTTTCATTCACCAATAATAATTAGCGACAACATTAACACTTCATATACTTATTTATAACTACATGATTGCTAAGGCTTTTGCTATAAATTCTAAGATTATTAATCTTTAAAGTATAGTACTGTAAAATCCTGTACTGCATATTCTTCACTGAATAAATACTTTCAGTCAATACAGAATGAGCAGTCTTAGAACCCATCTGTTAGCTTTAAAATACAGAACACGTCTTCAATCATTTTAACGACCCACTTAAATTTTACTAATATGTTCTAATTATTTTGATATATGCTGAATAACTAAACATCACTGCATTTAGTAAGATAGCACTAAATATTTTCCACCTTACCACCTGATCTCTCGATATTAAATAAGTAATAAGCCAGTAAGTGACCATTTGGCACGCTCATCTTCTTGACATGCCACTCTACCTACTGCAGAATTAGAGCAACCAATAATTCAATTAAGAAATATCTATACTAAAAAAATATATTGTTTCATATTATAATGGAAAATGATTTTAGAAGATCTTCTATTTAATAGTGTATTAATAAATTCTTGCATATCACAAATATTATCTTTTGTTAGCAAATACTTTAGCATAGCGTAGTTACTGCCATTTCCATATGTTTTGTGAACACTTTTTATGTAACATATATTTTTTTTCTTTTTCAGGTAATAAGGCATGAAACCTCATAAAAATCCATATAGTAGTTATTGAGTTACCGCAAACAAATGTGGCCGAGGACTGTGTTTTATAATATATCAAATATCATGACAAAAAGAATGACTCAGATTGATAATTAAAAAATAACATTTAAGGTGCAGTGCGACCCCAATGACATTCACCTTGATGGCCGCTTACTCGAAAGGTTGACTCTCGCACTGTCAATACTCTAAATTAGGAATGGCCTACTTCTTTAATGATCCATATAACAGGAATATAGGAGGACAGAACCGGTCTGGAAGTGCGGAGAGTACTGGTCTATGGATCTGAAAGAAATATCTGCGAATAAAAAAAAAATACTACGAAGCACAATCAGTTCGGTTGACGCGATGAGGCTATGCGATAATAATTATAAATAGCTTTGCCACAGTGACTCGCCATTAAAGGATAGAGTGGAGAAGCAATGTCCGTTTTCGCCATTCCAAGAAGCATCAGGTAGGAAGATCGAGGGGCCTTGAAACCGTATGTTGTTGAAACTCTTGCGAAATCTATAGATCTGTCCCCATCTGTCCTCGTTTTCGCATCATAATCGCCCAGTATTGGTCTTCAGACACAATCTTACAAGTCATAGCATTGGAATTTCTTACTCATTGAGCTGAAAATAGATCGCAACTTAAAAGATTACGATGTGAATGCTGGTTACATTCCAAAAGGGAAAGCTTTCATTCGATCGACTTATTTCTATAGATATTTATCTATTCAAACAACGAAATTGCTAATAATTTTTTTAAAAAATAGTTTAAACGAGTCCAGGAATTGCAGAACCTCATAGATCCTTCACCCACCTCTTTTACCCTGCTAGTTTTGTAGTTGCTACATTAGTAACAAAAACCTAAATACTGATCTGCAACAATATTAGGTATAGTGCGAAAAGTTCATTAACTAACACCTCGGTATTACATTGCGTATCGTCATGATTATGACAACTGAATAAAGCATCTCTTTACTAATCATTGTACCCAACCAATTATAAATTCAGAATATTTCATCACCATATGTTTAAGCCTAAGCTTGAAAAAAAAATAATATAAAAATATAGAATATAATTATAAAGGAGAATTAATTATGTACTTAATACTTAATACTTATGTAGAAGTAATTATGTAGGGCCGGCTTTACCTTCTGTGCAGGGTGTGAGGTGCACAAGGGCGCCGGGTCTTAAGGGGCGCCGCGTGGCGTCTCAAAAAATTTCATTTCATGATGATCCCATAGCAAAATTTGTTTAGTTTCATGGGAACATTGACCTCCTTGGGGGATTTGCCGGTTTTTGTAACACTTTGTATAACTGTAAGTGTTCAATTTTTATCACGTGCCTCTATTAGAGGGCGCCTAGGTCACGATTGCACACGGGCGCGACATGAGCTAGAGCCGGCGCTGTATGTACTGCTTGCCTAATGTATCCGAAACTCTTAAATTTCCTTTTAATATTATTTGCATTATTTGTTAGAAATCAAAACATTTGATTAGCCAATCGCAAACCTGTCTATTTTGTTTTCTATCTTTGAGTTCTTTTTTTTTCACTCTGTTCCAAATTCGATGAAAATCGCAGATGTCAAACTACAGGTTCATTGAAATTAATATACACGTTTTACGTTTATTTGACGATATCTAAATTCAATCTAAAGTGTTGATTATTTTTAATTGCAAACAAATTCCTGAAATATTGCTCTCGTAACTAAACAAAAATCTGTTTATGATTTTACTTTATTTTTATACAATATTTATCTCATTAAGACTACACAGAGTATTTAGAGGCATTCTTGTGCTCATTTTTCTTGCATTATTTTGCAATTGGCTTCTTTATTTTTTCGTGTGTTCTTTAATTTTTTTTAACTAACATTAATTTTCTACTTTTTACTTCGGCAAGCTACAAAAGTTTTTTTTTTATCTATAATTATTTTTCATTCAAAATATACTAGACTCCCCAGTTATTGCTGCCGGGAGTCAAATGTTTGTCTCAAAGATAAAGCCACGTATGCCTCTGTACATGCCTTGGTACAGTGATATCGGATAACAAAATCGCAAATCCTGAGGATCCTGATCAAGATAATGAGAAAAACTTACTGTCATTGTATTGTCATATTTTCTTCAAAAGTAAGCAAATTTTTAATTTAATTCGGTATTTTGAAGTGACCGAAAATCGAGTTTAAAGACATACATAGAGGCGAATCTAATAAAATCGTTAAAAAACAAACAAAAAACTTGTAACAATACAATGTATGAAGGCTCTTGAGTTCAGAACATGTTAGAGAAAGCACTGTTTCTGAAACAACCGTTGTACTGGAAGGGGGGGGGGATTCGCCCTAGTTCAGGATTTTTTCTCCAATGAGGGTACCCAATTTAATGGGTAAGAAAATGGACATGTCCCAAGAGAGTCTATCCAAAAGAATCCATTTAATGCTGTTAACAGAATAAATAATTTATCTGTCACAGCAATAATTAATTACGAATATCATAACTAGCATTTTAATTATTACCTACTTGTATTTTTTAGACCAAAATTTTATTATATGACTTTGAATTTGGAGTTTTTCCATATATTTCGATGTTTGGTAGCGACCATAATAAAGTTTAAAGATTCCATTACATGCATACAGGCGAACCTGATAAAAGCGTACTAAAAATAGTATCATCTACGAAGACATAGTAATACTGTAAGAGCGGACAAGTAGATCGGAAACCGAAGAGGTTGGTAACTTGAGGCGAAGGGAGGAGGTGTGCTTCCTGTAGGCCGTAGGGTTTCAGGAACAGACTTATAGCAACAGCAACTCCCCCATCCCCGCTACAAATAGGCACCGTTATATCTACGACCCGTGCTAAGGGTATTGGCATAGCATTTCAAGTTGCATAATGCGCGCTCTAGTTATCCCGACTTGTGACTGGCCCTAACACGAAAATAACACGTCAATTTGCTCCTTAATGATAGTAATTGGTCTCATGTATAAGGACCGACACTGAGTCGGGTTCAGGGACGAAATTCAGACGATTGTAGGAGTAGCTTTTAATGGTCTTGTCTGTTTCCTCTGGGAATGATGCCTCCTTTACATTTATTGCACCACATACCTGTACCACTACAAACCATGAAGAGTCTATACTGTTTCTTGGAAACGGTTGTGCAGGGAGCTGATTTGTCCCAGATCAGATTGCATCAAGGGCTGCAGGAAAATATATATTTGGAGGGAGCAGGCAACCGTAATATTACTACAAACATTTATCTTCTGGGAGATAATCTGAATATACCAACACTTTCGAACGCATTAATCAATATTTTTTTATATTAATAAACAACAATGTATCGATCAAATTCCACATTCCAAGGCAATGAATATTCTGTACGAAATTTAACTTCAAATCCATCCTGATGCTACCTAGAATCGTGATCTCTGCAAAACTGTTATGCGGTATCAATTCCGCAAGTTGTCGCTTCGTATTAGGTCACAACACATTTTAATTTTTCTTCCATTCCCTTTTTAATATTCTCGAAAATAAAAATAGTCGTGAGGTTTAGAATGGAAAAAGGGATGTAATTATGGGAAATTAGAATATTTCCGTAATCATTTCATGAAGAGAAAACGTTTCAACTAATATTTCGAAGTACAGATAAGTATATATGTTGAAGCGTTCATACAATGATGAACTCATTACCGAAACATACATAGTTCCTATAGTTACACTCTTTTTTCTATAATAAATTCCAATTATTTTTATTATCGAAAATATATAAAAGGAAAAGAACGAAAAATTAAAACTTGTTATTTCCTCAAATCAAAGACAACCCGTGGAACTGAATCTCAGTTGGCTTAGAAACATTACAGCCTCCACAATATACTGAAACCAACACATTTCGTGTGTTGTAGTGCTACAGGATTTATAAATACGATTATGTTCCAAATAAATATATTTGTATAAAATGTTTAACCATGATTATTTTATATTCTGAAGTAACTGTGAAATTTTTCCACTTTTTAAGTTTTCAAATTATTGCCGGGAGAAGACACTTCCCTCGTCAACAGTGATTTGTCCTCCCAATTTTTCTCTTTATACAAATTTGGGAAATTTGTAAGGTGGAAAACCATGGATGCATATTATTAAACCTTGTAAATCAAACCGCAAGATCTTCTACAAATTCTGTTAGGATGAAATTCAAGTAAGTTTACTTGGATTTCTTATTTTGACTCTTTTTTAGCATTACTACTTCTAATTAGGGAGCGAAGTGGCTCAGCGGTATAGCACTGAGTTGCCTTGCCGGAAATCCTGGTTCAAATTCCGCTGCAGGCCATGAATTTTATTTAGTCTGTTTGCAACAGGAGATGGATCATATGGGATCTAGGACCCTCCTGGGGCCCACCCAGCCTCTATAAAATATTATAAAAATAGGTTACCCAAAATAAGGGGGGAAAACTGGCGGTTGAGCGTGACCTAGGACAAGTCACCTCATTGCAGAACCGTTGTCCATGAAACAGTACAGTCTCTACCATGTACTGAACCCCAGACCCTTATGGGTTGTAGTGGTACAGGTGTTTTTTCTCATTAATTATGTAAAATTGTATATCTAACTTCTAAAGTAGTAGTAATGATCCATGTAATTTAGGATATTAATAGATTTCGATGTATAGAATATTTCAAAAGATAATGAAAAGAAACGTTCCTAAAACCTAGTCTGGAAACATTCATCAGAAAAGAATTCAAACTTGAAGTTGTAAGCTATTAAACGGAGGTTGCAATCAGTAGCAGAATATAAACGAGGCAAATTAATACGATATTATGACGTACCAATATCCGGGAATGCAAGCAGGCATGCCTTTTTTAGATGTTAAGTTAATTAACAAAATAATAATTATTTTATTAATTAAGTAATAATTTAGATAAAACAATTAGATTTGTAAAATTTGTTAATTTTATCAACAACTTAACTTTAAACGTGATCAGATGGATTAAGTATGAAACATGATCGTCATTTATGGTTTTTGCAGTCATTATTATTATTTGCTTGTTTTATTAATAAATAAAAAATATAAAAACATTTTTATCAGTTGATTTTGTTTAACATTTTCCAGCTGTTCTCCTATTACTTATATGATTCATTAGTTGTATTTTGATATAACTATACTATACTGTTATTTGTAGTAATTAATAGTGATAGTAATTAATACTGAATTTAAAGGAAAATTACAGTACATCACTTTTTTTTAACAGTCAATTGAGATAGTTTCACTTTAGAGATTATTTTTTCCAGTGTACATTTATTTTTTTTACTTAATTTGTGTTGCATTTCAGGATACTTATATTGCGGAATATATCGTCCCTGCCATTTCCAGCTATCGAATGTGAAAATCGGAACTTTTGAGGAGAATTAAAAAAAAGCAGTTTCAAGGTTCAATACAAATTAGTGCCTATAGTCAAACCAATGACATTACTTTTACATTGTTTTTGTGACTGACTGATGCCTCTATATGAATTTTATATCAATTATCAATCCTATAGCAACTGCTATAAGTCGAAAACGAAAAATGTGTTTTTTTCACATTCGATACTTTGTGATGGCAGGGACTATATGAGGGCTAATCTCATAGTGGTCAAATAACATTTAAAGCTACTGATGTCGGTTTTATAAAAATTATTATTACTATGCTATTATTTTATTCATGATAATTATAAAGGAAGCTATAGTGACAGAAATAAGAACCACTTTCGAAACACCATGCAGTGAATGCAATCATCTGTATGCATAGCCCACCATAAATAAAAAATATTTAATTTATGGATCTTCGTTTTGAATTAAATACGTGACAGGTCTTGTCCGTCCTACACACTCCTAATTAACATAAAAATGTAGTAGACTGTTGGTTTTAATTATGAAAAAAGGAGAGGAGATCGATGATTTAAAATCAGGAGGTGCCCCGGTGAAGCGAACAGGGACCGCGTAATGTCGCAATAGAAACCATTAAACGTAAAGCCATTAACCTCAATGTCGGCTTGAAACAACTCGTACCGTCGCACACGTTACATATACATGTCCATAAATCTTGTATCACTTTACGAATCCTACTACTGTACGAAAGGTATCGGGTTCGCTGCATGGTGGAGACAAACGTTTCGCAGACAACGGTTGTGCTAAGAGATAATTTGGCCATATCACGATTAACCGCCAGGGATTGGCTGTTTTTCAAACTGTATTGTGTAAGGAATATTAGTTGCCGAAGCGAAAAATATAAAATATTGTTATTATTATTTAATTTTCATTTGCACCTGCGCAATTGCGCATCTAGCAAATTTGATTGAAGTGTCTTCCTCTTCGTTTTTCTCCATGATCATCCAATTTTTTGGGGAAAAAAAATATATCAATTGTTGAGTAGGTCTCTTGGCCAATGTCCTTTTTAATCTTTTTTTTATCAAGTCCAGGTAACGGGAAGTAGGAAAGCGGAAGAACGAGTAGGTTTGGGTGATATTGTGTCGATGAGTGGAATGTTATATATTTGTTATGAATATATGATTTTATAGTGGGAATGTTCATGTCGTTGTGTATAGTGTGATTCGAAACATACCATGGTGCATTAATAATTTTTCTGAGAATTTTGAATTGTGTTGTTTGTATCTTGTGTATGTGAACTTTTTTTGCTGAACCCCAAAGTTCTGCTCCATATGTCCAAATAGGTTTTAGTATACTATTATAGATAAGTCGTTTGTTCCTCAAGTCAAGTGAAGATCTGTAGTCCAGAAGATGTGATAGTTGTTTGTACCGTCTAGTCAGTTCTTGTCTTTTTAATTTTGTATGTACGTTCCATGTAAGTCTTTTGCCCAAGTATAGTCCGAGATAACGTACATAATTTTTGGAAGGTACTTCGTCGTTGTCAATTTTGACTGCTGGACAATAAAATATAACGCTAATAAAAACAAAGCAGAGTCTATTTTTCGGTCATCAATATTTTTCATTTGATCAGAAATTCTAAAAATTTCCTAGAACGCTCGTGTGGCTAATTTGGATCGTAATAAATAAAAAGCTGTACCACCACAACCGATGAATATGATTGGGTTCAATACATGGGAGAGTATGTACTGTTTCTAGGGCAATGCAGGGAGGTGATTTCTCGAAGATCATACTCAACCGCCAGTTTTTTTCTACTTGAACGGTACACACTTTATAAATACTGTGTTATATGTGTATATGTATGAGCTTGTAGGTGCTATAAGGTTCATCTTTACTGTTATATGATGAAATAAGTTTCTGCCACAGCGGGATATAAACCCACGGCATATAGCATAACGATTCAGCACTCAAAAGACATGTTAGAGACGTTTCAGGACAAGTTTATGGGGAAAAAAATTCTTATTTTTCCCTGTGGTGTAGTTCATGTATTTAAAGGAAGAGGAATTTTGCAAGTTGCTTTAAAATCTATGATTATTTAAAATACTTGTGGCTCACAACACATGGGGGAAGTGATTTTCGGCACTAGATTTTGTAATATATCAAAAAAAAAAATCATTATGAAGACAATCTAATTGATTAAAAAAGTATAACAGGCAATCCTTTTATATAGTTGTGTTAAAGCAGCGCATCTGCAAAATTTCCTATTTGTGGTTATGTTGAATTTTATTGGGTAGTTGTATTTTCTTTTGCAATAGTAAAAATACAATGCAATACATGCTATTCATATGATGAGTAAATGATTAACAATAAAAAGAATTAGAAAAAAAAACAAAAAATTAGTAAGAAAGAAACCATTAGCAAATACTAATTCACTAAATCAATCTTGACACAATCCTCCCACCATAGATTTTTACCAGTCGGTAGCTATGGGCTCATTAATTTTTTAAGAATCGTTCGTTACTACGTTCAGCAACTTTACAAGCACATCTTAATCTTCGCAACGGAATTACTTCAATAATATTAACTGGGTTCTTACTCCACAATTTCGCGTTGTAATCTCCTATAACCTCCTATTTTCTCCTGTAATTATGATAATATAATTGTTTTAGTGAGCTTGGCTGATTTAAAATTTATCTATTTGCAATTATAAATCTGACCGAATGTTCTCAGTGTCCACAACTATTGTTCCGATACGCAACTTTGGCTTTTGGACTGACAATACCACGGTTTTCTTTTTCTTTACAATTCTTATCTAACAACTTAATTATTATTTCTATAACATGTGTGATTATCATAAACGGCCCATTAGTTGGATGTTTACAGAGAAGAATGTTCTTGTATATAGGTTATTGTAATTAGAAAACAGTTGTGCATTAGCAACATAACGCCAGGAACGCCTACCTTGTTCGACCCCTCCTAAAACAGCTGACCTTTCCGAGGCGGCAGTAGACCCACCCCGGCACGCCTTTTACTTTAGCAGAGCTACGATTGAAAGTTTAGTGACTTTATAACTTAGGACTTAACAGTGTAGCTAAATATAATCCTAAGATACTCGAATAAAATCGACTAATGACTTCGTGCTTAAAGATCGAACATTAAGTGTGTTCTAGTATTAAATCCAACAATGTATTTAAATATTTGAGGCACCATTTTTAATTTTTATAATTACTAAATTTAAGGTATCAGTTCCGCAGGTTGTCACTTCGAGTCAAGTCACAAGTTTTATCTTTTCATTCGTTTCCTTTTTAGTATTCTTGAAAATAAAATTAATTTGGAGGTGACCTGTGGTGTAGTGGTTAGTTAGCATACCGACCAACTAAGCAGAAGATCTTGGGTTCGTGGCCCTTGGATTTTTTAAAGGGAGTAAAATGCTTTGCCTTAAAAAGTTAAAAAAATGAAGCTTATGCTTCGGAAGGGGCGTAAAACGGGGGTCCCTCTACGATGCCAGGAACTTGTTAAAAATCCCTGTCCTTATTAAACCTGAATAGGCAAAATTAAGTGCTCCCTCTGTAGCATCGATGTTTATTGAAACATTCATTTCTTGATGGAATATTTTCCGAAATATACGAATTTCCCTTTTTTATTTCTTTTTTTTTCCTCATCCTCCAAAAATTTTATTTATAATATGATACAAATTTACAGAAATTCCTAAAAATGCTTCTTTATAAACCAAAGCTTTCTGTTACCTTTCGGTATTTTAAGGCGTTACACTGGCCTGAGTCCGCTGAAGGCGGTTTTTACTCTAACCGGCTCAAAGCCGCTGACTTTATACAATACAAAACAGGGAGGGACCGTTTAGCGGGTCATTTAGGACATTTCCCTTAATTACACGTTTCTATCTTCATACTACTCACGATTATTTTTATTTTCGAGAATATTAAAACTGGTGATTTAACTCGAAGCGATAACCCGGAAAGAGAGGAAAGAGATACCAATTTTAATTTTTTTAAAAAGGTAATTTTTACTTTTAATTAGGTGTTTTAATGCAAAAAAATTACCAATAAAAGAAAATTATAAAGTAAAGTTTTCCGAAGTAATTCATCTCTGTTTACTACATACTGGATTAAATCTAATTTCTTGGGAAGTTTTAAAAAATTCAACTTATGTTTTCTCTTTAAAATAAAAATATTTAAAAATCAAAACAGTTGACCAATAATTATAAAAAATTATGTTGTCTCTCATTAAACTATTGCAGAGTCAGTTTCAATACTTTATGTTACACATTACTCAGTCTCGAGGACACATAAATTTTTAAAGTGAGCCAAAACTTGTAAAGAGGCATACATTATAAAAAGGTTACAATTGGAAAAATTCCAAAAACAAACACTGAAGTCTCCAGAACACTGGAACAAATACAAACATGGAAATCACATAAAAAAAGACAAAATACAGACATCTCACACTAACATTCCAAACAGGCTCATCAAATAAAAACAGCAACCTTGCTCCAAGACCCTCCACAAACAACTCATCACAAGTTTATTTCTTAATACTTCATACATTGTGATTATTATTCACTATTACGAAAAATGTGATTAATTGTTTACATATCGACTATAACCTATAGTACTACAAAATTAATAATTAACTAATAAAAGATTAAGGATAGTGAAGAATTCATAAGGATGTGTAATTCCCTCTTTGCTTTACATTTTAAGGATATATATTACGAAACTAACAGCAGTTAATCAAGCCTTTCAAAGATATAAATGAGCAGTAATAGTCATGTTTCAAGGCTCTTTTGCACGATTTTTCACTTATATCTTTAAATTGTATGACCTTTGCCATTTTAATTAAATTGTTAAAGGCTTAGACCTCATTGCGCTCGAAACGCTCGAAAGTGTAAACCATCTGTTAATAGAAAGGAGAGGTACATTAAAAGTCTAATTGTACATTAAGCTGCTTATGTACTTCTTTATAGCAAAGTCATAAAGCGGTAGGTAGTTTATCGAATTCGAAAGTGTCATCCAAAACACTAAATGGCTTCCTGTGTTAATGGCGTCCCAGAGCCGAGTGAAAGGGTTTTCAATTAACAATTCAAAATTTATCTCTTTTTTTTATTTTTTTGTTTTTCAAAACTAAAGTTTTTTTCCAGCCTAACAGCACAAACCGATATTTTAAGCTGCCTTCTACTAGTGAAAGCAATTACGATTTGTTGTCCTATTGTCTCTTGATCAGTATCAGAGACAACCCTCAGAATCTAAGCCTCTGGTTTAAACTTGATACCATAATATGTAATTGTAAACTTTAATCAATGTTATAATAGTCTATAAAAATAATAACTTTCCTAACAAATTTGTGAAGTTAATTTATTAAAAATATAGTAGATCATGCCAGAAAATTTAAATAAATTTTCATTCTCGGTTTGAAGTTATTCTTAGAGATTTATACAATTTTAATTGAATCATTTTTCTTCTTTTGAGGTTTCAGTATTTCAATAGGCTTATTTTACAGAGCATTACTTCATTGCTGTAAGATGGGGTAATTTTGGAACATTTCTCGAAGTTTTAAGCTGTTTGTATCTTTATTTCAAAGTTAAAATGCTGAAAAAATAATTAATAGTTGAAGTCCGTCTTCGTCTAACAAAATATGGCAGACACATAATTCTAGAAACAAGAGTATTTAATTGAGTTATCGCTAAATCAAATATAGCAGTTTTCTTATAAACGTTTTTAATACACAATTAAAAAGATTTGAGATTATGAAAAGTAACGTGAACATTTTTCAAAAACTTACAAATCAAGGAGAAGTTCCTCTATAGGAAATATTGAGATGAAAAATAGAGATTTATCAATGAAAATGGATTATATATCGTTCACTAAAAAGAACAACGACATAAATAAAATTTGGCATTTTTTAGTTAAGCCATCAGTAGCAATTGTATTGGTTGAACCTTTTTAATTCTAGAACGACTTATCTGATATTTCATTTTCAAATTTTTTTTTAATAAAGTCATATTTTGAATTTTATCATGTTTGAACTTTTTTTTATGGGAATAATATTAAAGGGGTATTTCTGAATTTTTATGGGAATAATGACAAAAGTTAAAATTATAAAATATAAGAAACGTCGGCACATAATAAATAAGTTATGCTTATTTTGATGTTTTCATTGACTGCACCCCCAACTATTTCTTCCTTAAATTAGAAGATACAGTCGACCAACTCTTCTCTAACATAAAATTATAAAAGTTTCAAGCTTTAAAAAAAAATTGTATAGCTAATAAAAGAATTTCAATACCATCATTATAATGAGAATGCTTTGATTTACTTAAGTCTAATTTTTATTTTTTTAACTAACATTGAACTTTCAAATATCTCTATTACAAAATAATTTTTTTTTTGTCAATACGTCTTTCTACTGAAAAAGGTATATGTAAACTCTAAAGACTGAGTTTTTAACTTTACGTTAACTGAAGACAAATAATAATGTGTTATAGGGGAACTTTGCAACATATGAAATATATAATTAATTTATAATGTATATAATATTATATTTATACTACTAACTTTAATTTTTGTAATATATCTAGAAGGTCTCAATTGACATGATATAATAAGGTAATATTAATTTACCGGGTATTGGAAATTAAATCTGAGGGAACAACTATCAGATTCAAATAGAAAAAGGTTTATTTTTCTTGCTGAGCTCGTTGGTCGTCGAGAGGTTTGTCTAGTCAATGCTTATGTATTTCAAATTAACTAGAACTTTCTGATTCCAATTTCGTAGCAAGATTCAAACGAGTCTTGTTTTATTGAGGGGAACGATCTAATTGTACTCATAGTTATCAAGGGCGATTGTGACGAGGAATCTAATGAAAATTCAACACAATTTAAATGGAATCGCAATTATTTGTGCAGGCCCAGCACTAGAGCGCCTTAGTGCTAACCTAATCCTTCTTAGAAATGGGAAAAGTCTCTACAATTATTTATAATAAAAACACAAATCGATTAAATACTCTCTTATATTGTCACGGCCAATATTTTTAGTCCATTCATCAAATGTTTCTTCTAATTTCGGCCAGATTTGGTTCGTGTAGTCAAATCAAACACGGACTCAGAACCTATAGATGCCGACGTAGAGAAGAACATTTTCAGTCTCAGATTAAGCACTGAGGAAGCTTGAAGTATGGCCAGCGAAACGTCGGCAAAGAATTCGACTACACAGTCGATACCGGAAGAAACTCCTGATGAATGGACTAATAAACTTATAGATTAATTGAGCTGCTATAGAAAGAGGTTTATGCCGATTCTTTCATATTTGCGATATTCAAGCGTTTCCATTTCAATTAATTTTAAAATATAAGCAAATGAGTAAATGTTTATATCACTTAGCAATTAGCAAAGAATGATGGTTTTAACCCAATAACCTTTTAAATTTTATTATGTAATAACAATTATTAAAACTATTTAAAAGAATGGAGTTATACCACTTTTAAGAATAACAGCTCAGTTTTTGAAATGGCTCAATTCGATTTAGTGAATTGCAATTCAATCTAACGAAATCAAGAACAATAACGCTTATTTGTATGCTCTGATAACTTGAATTAGGTATGCACTTGCAGAAGAAAATAATAAAATTAACAAAAACAGCATTAAATTTATATAGTCCAAATAAAGCTTTTATAACAATGGAACAACAGTATAAGTAATTCTAAATATGTTAAACTCCTTTCTTACAGTACACTCTCAGCTGAGTAAGCTGAATCTATTGCCATTCGAGTATAACGGTTGATGGTTTATATTTTACTTTACTGAGGGAGGAAGTAAAACATTAAAATTCTACGTGGTTTGCGCATTTAACGTCAATTTAATGTTACTATGGCTAATCGTATGATATTACTGGGGTATTCCTAAACTTTGCCTAAATTGTTTATGAAATGCAAAATATGGCCTTATATTACTTCTAAAACCTGTAGCACCACAATCCATTAAGGATATTTGGTTCAGTACATGGTAGGGACTGTACTGTTTCTAAGTTAATGGTTGTGTAGGAACATGATTGGATCAGATCATACTCAAGCGCCAGGTTTCGTCCCAACCAATAAGGTTCCCAAACCAAAGGTCGATTTAGACTGTTAAAAGAGTAATAAACACCTTTTTTTTTATTTAACTTTACTTTTTTACGCTAATCGTAACCAAAAACCTTGGCTTACTTAATCAGAACAAGGGCCCATATGAATTGTTATCACCTCTTTGTATATTTTCAAGACTTTCAGAAGAACCAGCACATACAGTTCAGCCAAAAATCTAATATATAACATTATTTTTTTATTTTTTATTTTATTATTGTTTTTGTTTCAAATAAACTTATTTATTGGTATATTTTTTTACAAAAATATATTTCTTATACAAATAATAAGAATCCTTATATAAATTACCATCCTTCACTGACTCTCGTCAAATCCAAAATCTACAAGACCAGCTTTGAAACCGTCTTCTCATCGACCTTAATCCATTGAACCCAAAGGTTCAATGCTGATTACTTTCATATTGATTCCTTCGTTTCGTGTCCAACATTACATGTCTATTTCCGAGCCAAGATGCTATTAGTTCAATTGTATTTACGAGTCACGCTATTCCAAGCTCTGTAACTCTTTAGATTCCCAAATCCACTCTATTTATATTGAATAACATATATTTTTCTACTAAACGAAATGATAATTTTCGTATCATTTCTAGTAAACGTTAATCTCAGGCAGAAACTTATATGGTGTTAGATTTATTTTCATATTAATATTTGTATGCGAATTTGATAAATATGCATATAAATTATTTGAACTACTAACAATTAGTAAAATGATATGCGCAATTTATTCTAATCATTTTCTTTCGGCACTTCATTCTACAGGGCATATGGTTAAGGAACTCTAACGTTTGTTCATGGTTATATACTTATACATTTATTTAATGATTCACCTTTTCGCAAAATAGAATATCTTGAACAATTAATGAAAAGCTGAAACATTAGATAGTTCCGTTGCAAAAGAAAATATAAAATGACTAACTTCTCGAGGTACAGAGTAAAAGATACTAGCTACAAATTACTAAAACAGTTTGTGTTAATTTTCATGGATCTGAATATATTTTTATTATTTCGTTAAATATTTAACCTAGGAATACATATATAAAACAGTGATACCAACCTTACAATATTGAACGGTCAACAGCCCGAAAATTTAAATAAAAAATCCTTTAATCAAGAGAATTGACTGGGTCGTTATGAATCAAAGAAGCGGCAAGAAAATTCGACACCTCAAAGGTAAGGCAAATGTAAAGGAATACTAGCGTATGGAAAAATTTGTGGACAAAGTCGTGATTCCAAAATGGAAAAACATCTATATGTATCTATGTGTGTATGGATTTCTGTACTTACAAGAAAAAAAATGTAAGTTAATAATTACGTTTACAATTAGCTGTTTAAGAAATTTCTCACAATTTTCGGTATGAAAAATAAGACACCTATTAATTAATTTTAATTATCCTTGTTATGCTATAAAATGTGAATCAACATAATGTATAGACCATTAAAATTCAAATCTTGCAGATCGTGCGTAACCTAATCGCCTTTAGATAGCACAAAAACGTTACTGAGTGCACATGAGGCCGGATTACATACATAACTTAGGCCGGATTTAAAAATAAATATTTTCGGATATGAATAGCATAAATGATGATATTATTCTATATAAATTTCATATATATATGTACAACAATCCAGTAAATAAAAAAGTAACCATCATCTTCTAGAATGTAACATATAACTTTTGGATTAATTATGCATATAATATTAAAAATAATGTTCAATAATAAGTTAATACTTAAGCGTTTTTTACCTAGAAGACAAATATCAAAAGATGGTAAAAAATAACCAAAATTGGATTTTTTCGGATCTTAAATGTGTCTTGTTATTATCTTATAACAAGCTCTCTCCATGCTTCCAAGGCTATATCATATCTGTGTTAATTTATTTATTTTTATATGCCTTCGTTTTTCACACATCTACTTTAATTCTTTTTTAATATTATTACTTTGGGCTAGTTTAAATGTTCAGTTAATTTTTTTTTTTTTATAATTAAAATATACATTTACAACGGGAAATACGATCAATTATAATATACAATATATATAAAATCGATATATACAATATATAAAATCCACAAACCCGTTTATATTCCACCTAAATTTTAGTTTTTATGGTTCTACTTTTTGTCCTCGTCAAAAAAGTTATGATGATTATAAAAGGAATTGAACACTCAATATAGTTTATAAAAACGGTAAGATTATTGCAAAGTAAAATTTTTCGAAAACCGTTGATTGCCACGTTATAAAATTTTTAAAAATAAAATAAAATTATATTGCGAATACAATTAGAATTAATGATCAACTACATTGACAAGATTATTGCTTTGCGTAACTCTAATGAAATTATTTTTTCGATTTTCGATATTACATTTCAGTTGATAAGTTCGTGCTGAAATCTAATCGTACGCGGACTTAAACTATCTGATGAGCTTAAAAATAGTAAAAAGAGAGACAAAAAAAACAACATCGAAAACTTGGAGCATACCTCAAACCGGTCTTAAGGTGAAGGTAAGGTTAATGCAGGTTAGTCTTTCAGTTCGCCGCCAAGAGAACTGAAAATTGAAGAGGATTTTGGTGGGTCCCTTACTATCATTATTTAAATTTTAAAAGTTGTTATCGTTCTGGAATTCCTATTTGTTTTTGATCTGATGGAGTCATAAAAAATATAGGTAGTTTTATGTTAATTGATTTTTTTCCAAAGTGACCTTTCATTGTGTCTTTATTCCGGTATAGGTTTCTACGATACCAAGTTTATAATTTTTTTGGTATCTATTCCGCAGGTTGTCACTTCGAGTTTAGTTTTAGCAAGTTTTAACTGTTTATCTGGTTCATTTTTAATATTTTCCAAAAATACAAGTTATCATGAGCTTTACTAGAGAAAAGAGAATGTAATTATGGTTAATGAGTAAATTTCGGTAATCATTTCATAAATAAATACAATTTTCAACTAACATTTCGAATTGTAGATGCTGTATGTTTGTTGAAACGTTCATTTCTATATGAAATGATTACCGACGTATGCACATTTCCCATAATAAAATTTTCTTTTCGATATTGAAGCTCATGATAACTTTTAGGTCGGGTAAATGTAAAAGATAACGAATGAAAAGTTGGAACTGTTTTGACTCAGCTCGAAGCGACATTCTGCGGAATAATTAGCCAGTATTCTTTCGTTTATTGATTTACGTTTTCGTTGGTAAGGTTTATTTATTTTTATTATTTTTTGCGGGTTTTTGACATTGCCAGGCACCTTCAGACATGTAAATTCGCCGAAGCAGATACTACATATATCGGATTATATCACTGTCCTGACTCACCGTTTCCTTGTATATCTGCCTGGGCGTCTTGTGTAGTCCGTTCATTGCAGACGGTACTGGCACTGACAGGAGGCCCGCACTAGACTGTGCACCAAGCAACAGGTCTCCGCTCTCGTGGGTACCTCGGCGTTGGCCGAGCGAACCCGAACGGCACATCGGCTATGGTGCATCTCACGATCAGTCATTGAAAGTAATTGATGGATCCACCTCATCAGTGGCGCATCCAGTGGTAGTTTTTAAGGAAGACTCTGAGGTCGATTTTCCTTGCCAACAACCAATCCCCCATGGTAAAAATCAACAGTATTCTTGTTCGAACTTAATCACATCTTATTCTTACATTAGCATTGGCTTATTTAGAGTTAATTTATTCAAACACCAAAAGAATATGTCTTCTACATAACTTTTTCTTTAAAAACTTCTTTAGCCGCGTTTGGCAACTTTTGGTAGAGGTAAACTAGTGAGTTTGCCTCAGCAACATGCTTGAGTCTGGTGGCACTTAGCAGCCTGTGCATAAGTTATGCAATTTGTTTTAATCAACTTTAGTTAAAGGTTAGAATTCGATTGATATAAGAATACTTATAGTTAGGTCGCTTAATAATTCTGTAGTTTACACTCATAATAATTTAAAACACCAAAACCTAGTTGAACTTTTCGTTTGCCCTAAAAGGTTCTATTTAAACTGTGTTTTAGGTGATCAAACCCGGCTGTGACGATCACCTGTGGTCCAGTGGTTAGCGGAACAAACTACTAAGCCCAAGATCGCGGGTACGCAGCCCGGCAGGTGGCCCTAGAATTTTTTTAAGGGAGTAAAAAATCCTTAGTCACGCCGTCCTTCGGAAGGGACATCAAACGGGAATCCCGAACCTGTACGATGTCTGCTACTCGTTAAAAATTCCTATCCTAATTAAACCTGGATAGGCAAAATTTAGTGCTCCCACTGTAGCATCGTCCGATTAGCATAGCAGCTTAAAGTGACGTTAAATGAACAAACAACAACTCGGCTGTGACGGATAAATTATTTGATCTGTTAGTTATCACAGAGGGATCTGCAGACTCTTCCAGCCTCTAAAAAGTGGATACCCTTGATTGAGGGGAAATAATGAGCTACTGAGAATAATTATGTTTGGCCAAATACCGAGCTGCACAAACGTCGTCTTAGAAGTAGCATATACAGTCTCTATAAAGTACAATGTTTTTACTTAAGTACAAAATTGGGTTCCTCATTGACCCTTCAAAGGTTGTAGTGACACAGACTGTTTTTTCTTTAAAAATCTTAAGTTTAATTTTATTTATTTGAATAAAAATTAATGATCGTAGTGAAGACCATCAGTGGAAACCATAGTCGTAACGAGTTGGGGTTATTGGGGGTGTAACCCTCCCCCTCCCCCATTGCTTAGAAGAAATTTTAAGAAACAATTTTAAAAAAATAAAACTTCGAAGGATTTTACTTTTTCAATGTTATTATTGTGGGATTACAGAACTAAGGGTCAATAATGCCAAAAAAACAAAAGAAAAAATGCTGCCAAAGAAAAGCGAGGCGAGCTCGGACCCAAGTGACAAGTGACACTTGGGTCCGAGCTCGCCTCGCTGCAGCGTGTTTTATCCGCCCTGAAGATGGCCTACATTGTAGGCCGAAACGTCGGCACATAATAAATATGTAACGCTTATTTAAAACATAATACTGTTTATTTACAATTAATTATATTATTATAGCGGCATTAGTGGCATCTAGCGGCAACAATAAGATCGCAAATGTGAGAAGAACAGTTTAGACAATTCTTAGAATCTAGAAGTAAAGTCTGAATAGGTCTAGAAAGTCCCCTATGCAATTAACTATAGTAAGTTATTGTAACCAATAAATAGGGTTACTTGTATTTAAAAGCTACTTCTTGATTGCCCTTCCAAAAATATTAATTATGACTTCCAAAATAACATTTATAAAAAATTATAATCGATGTATTTAATTTGAAGTACATGTATAATGCATATCATACCTATATTACGAGACATCTTTTTTGAAGGGAGTAATATGTTGGAGTGGTTGACTGGTGGGGTTTAACCTCCCCCCCCCCCCCCATGAGTCAACTGTAGTTACGCCAATGGTGGAAACGTATGGTTTCTTGGGCCATTTTAAAAATTAATAGCATTTTTTCATAAACGAATGTTAAATAACGACGCATCCAAAAGTGGAAGTCATCCTTATTTGAAAGAAAAACCTGGTGAGCGTAATCTTGGCAAAATCACCTTCTTACACAACCGTTTGCTTAGAAACAGTAGTTTTTGTTCCATGTACTGAACCCAACCCTTATGGACTGTTATGGAATAGTTGTATTATTTTTTTTAACGTTATTCTATAAACAATATGATTTGGAAAGAAAATGTTATAAACAGAAAGGCCACAAAGTATTCCGATTAATCGTGTGAATGAATACACAAGATATCTTATGGAATAAAATATTTGGTAATTAAAAATAGTTATGTAAAAATCTGAAGCGTTTTTCAAAAAGTTTTGAAAATAACACATCGAGATCAATGAACTGAATTCGGTGTTATTTTTCTTAGCTCGTCTGCCAATTGATAATGTCGACTATCGGACTTCTTAGCGTTTGCTAAAATAATTTTCTAGAACAGTAATTAGAATGAAAAAACTGTTTTTGAAAAAAGTTTTATCCTTAGAAAAGAAATGTGACCTGTTCGACTTGATTCACAGTCCTGCTCTGCCAGAACAACACGATCTGTCTTCTGAAGAATTCACTATCAGTTTAACGGCTTTTGCTTTTGTTTTAACATTCCGATAATTAGATAGTAGGAGAGATGATTTTCCAAATTGCACCAAAGAAATACAATGAGAACAGCTATCACTTCGATAAATTATTTACAACACTTATAGATTCTGTAATATTTACATCCTGTTACATCAGTTATATAAATACAATTAAGATGTTAATCGGTCAACAATTCATTTATTTATTTGGAACTTATAATGGCTTATAACTTTATTACAAATTATACCAAAAAGTTTTAAAACAGTGACAAAGACAAAAATATGTGAATCATGAAAATAATATCATTTTCTATTACTACAATAAAACCTGCAATAATTAATGTTTACTGTCGGATTTTACGACTTTAGTTCAGTGTTAAAATGAAATCTTTCCTTCCTTTTATTTCCTTTTTTAAATATTTTTCTTGTACAAGATTAATAAAAAAAAATTGAAACAAAAACACGATTGGTTGTAATTACACCAACGTAAAATGGCAGCGTCCATGAGTTGTTATTAATGTTGTTTTATGCATTGGTGCATTAGAAGAATATAAGTATAGCATCACTTTATTTCTGTTTTTAAAATATAATAATATATTTCATGGACTATTGACTCTTAATATTCCAAAGGTTTCCCATTAGTTTTTGAAGGTATATGAAACAACACCTACCGGTCTTTACACCCCTGAAATTTTCTACACATACTCCCATACTTAATTAGCATTAATACTGGTTAATTATATGTAAAAAAATATTAAGGAATAGTAATAAATTAAATATTTCTTGTAAGCCAAACGTTACGAGTGTGCCCTGACTGAGCTATAATCTGTAGACCACCAAGTGTGCCGGGTACCTCCACTTTTTTACGGTTTTTTTTTTGGGAGTGTGTTTGTGTGTGTTCCAGAAAGGGTACAATTAGATAAACAAAGGCAGGTTCCATCACACTCCAGGCAGCTCTAGAACCTGAATCTACTTTGTAAACTCTCCTTATTTACAATATAAGGTAATTAATTATACAGTATTAATTACTTATACAAAAGTACCTTGAAATTGTCTCTAATTAATAAAGTAGTATAAAAAAAGAGAAAAACATTATTCACAAATGAATGGAATAAGAAAACGACCTGGCGATAAACAGACAATACACTTAAAGTTTTTAACGTTTTCTTAAATTGACGTTTTATCAATAATTTGGTTAGTCATTTTTAGAGTATTGATGTTAGGTGTGCTATCTCTGATCTCTTTCTATGTGGTAACTATCGTGTTTTTCACTAGTGATTGTGCTTGAATAGGAGAAAGGATGACTGGAGAAAGGTAGCTATTTGAGTAAATCAAGGTTAAGCGTTGAAATCTTCCAGTAATATTTTAAGAGTAGTTTAGACATTTAATTGTTGTTATTTCTGCACTAAATTAACAATATGTAAGTATCATGGTTAACTTAGTACCATAGTTAACCATGGGTCAAAAGTTTTTAATCAAACTGATCTGATTTCGTAAATCTGCTCTGAGAAATTAGAAGGCCAAAGGTCTCAACAATAATTATAGTCATTCACTAAAAAAAACTTATTTTACAGTTGCATTTGTTTACATCCCTTTCCAGGTTGGTTTATATTTACAGTCCCGCTGAATAAGTGGTTAGGTCGAATTATCTTCAAAATGAGTTTCTTGTTTTAAAAACGGAATCGTTTTATTTTCGTAGAGAATAAGAAGCTGAGTAAGGCTTTGGCTTGAAATGGGATTATTGCTAATATTACAACCATATTACAAGCCAAAACGAGATAGGCACGATTCCGTATCCGTTATTACAGCTAACTCCTGAGCAAAATTCGACTTAACCAATTATTCATCTGGGTTGCAGATATATTTGCTGCACCCTTTTTTTAACCCTCCTCTTCCGTGCCTTTGGATAATACGGGACTCCTGGGTTGTATTCCCTGATATTTATTCATTGATTTTATCTTCGACGAAGTTCTTGTACCATATCAGGTACAAGAACTCGTTGCTCGTCCCTCTGCTTTTCTATGGTTCTTGTCCAGCAGTCTCCTTAAGACCTCTCCAGTCGTCATTCTTTTTGTTTTCCCAGATTGAAGTGGGCTATAACCACCAATGTCAACCGCCCGTAAATGAAATCTAATTCCAGTAAGAATTTGCAAAATATGTACATAGTATCGAGGGGCCTAGTTAGCTGCAAGCAGTGGCAGAAGAGTTTCTGGGCATTGATCAATCATAGGTCCCATTCTTTATACTCTTCCGTAATATTTCCTTCAATCCATTTTAGGATCCTGCAATGTTAATTGAAAGGTTTCTATAAATCCTGCCTATTTTTCTCTATTAAACCAGAATTTGGTCTCATCTCATCACTGAAAAAAGTCGAAAAGTACGTTCCTGCTTTGGTGACTGGCAGCATAACCATCTGGACATTTTAAAAAGTACCATGCACTTCTTCTTTGTATTTAGCCATAGTAGTAAGATGACTCCCTAGAAGCTGCCACATACCAAATCAACCCCATTTATCGATTGAGCCGTTCTTGTTTTCAGATAGTTCAAGCGAGGTGTCAGCCCTTTACCCTACCTTACACTGTTATGTCACTGCCTCACTTATGCCAATCCTCAGGCCTTCGATTTCCAAGTTTACACGGCATGTCTTGTCAATTTTAGTTATGAGATATTTTTTTTTTGATTGGTGTTGTTTCCCCTACCTTCAAACGATCTCCTTCAGGCTACAGCTGTTTCAATCAAAACCTTTTCCTTTCCTATCACATTAGCATCGGTGTACTGTCCTCCTAACAAATCCATCTCCGATTCCCAATTCAGCTCTCTCCTCGATTCCCTAGGGATCCATTTCCTTTTAGGTGCAGACTTTAATGCGAAACATCAACAGTGGGGATCAAGAACTACTAATTCCCGAGGCCGCATGCTACTGTCTGCACTTAATTCCCACAACTCCAGTTTTATTTCTCCCGGCACTCCTACATATTGGCCCAATGATCCAAACAGAAATCCTGATCTCCTCGACCTTTTTATCCATGCTGGCTTAGGTCCCCTAAACTATTCCATAGAACGCCTTGATGAACTTTCCTCGGATCACAGTCCTTTGATCCTTACCCTTTCTGTATCCCCAATACCCAAACTTCCACCGCCATCATTTATTAGGGAACCAGTTGACTGGAACCTTTTTCATCAGCTTGTATCCGACACCATTGACCTCAGAATTTCCCTAAAAACACCCCAAGAGTTAGATGATGCAGTCGATTCCTTTACCAATTTGATCCAGCAAGCAGTTTGGACTGCATCTTCACCTCGTCCTTCCTTCAAACCCCGCAAGAAAAATCCATTACCACAAGATCTTAGGGATCTTATCCTTACCAAACGCCGTTACCGATCCCTTTGGCAAAGAACTAGGCATCCTCACGATCGGAGACTGTATAACTACCTCACCAAACTAGTTAAAAAGAACTTGACAACCTATAGATCCGAAACCTACAATGCCTATCTTTCCACACTATCCGCTTCTGATAATTCCCTTTGGAATGCTACCAAAAAGATCCTTAAATACCACCCTATTTCCCATCCCCTCCGCCGTGAAGACGGTTCTTGGGCTGCATCAGATGAGGACAAAGCAGAAGAATTTGCCAAACACCTTTCAAATACATTTATTCCACATCCTGAAACCAACCCTACGCACGTTTCCAATATTCATGAATTCCTCTCTTCACCCATTCCACTATCCTTACCTCCTAACGCTGTAAGCCCCTCTGAGGTCAAATTCCTGTTACAAAAATTAAAAGTCCGCAAATCTCCTGGACATGACCTTCTAACCACCCAGATCCTTCGACATCTTCCTCAAAAAGCGATTATTTTCCTTACCTATCTATACAACTGTATCCTTCGCACAACTCACTTCCCTTTGTTGTGGAAACACTCCATCATCATTCTATTCCCTAAACCTGGTAAACCACCAAATGACACTTCATCATACCGACCCATCAGCCTGCTTCCTATTCTTTCCAAAATTTTTGAAAAGATCCTCCTGAAACAAATCCTACCCATAATCGAATCCAATATTCCTTTACATCAGTTTGGATTCCGTCCCAGGCACTCGACGGTCCAGCAGGGTCTCCGAGTTGTCGATCACATATCCTTTGCTCTTGAAAGCAAACAGTACTGCACAGGCGCATTTCTGGACGTAGCACAAGCTTTCGACCGGGTATGGCATGCCGGTTTGCTGTTCAAGCTCAAAACTCAGTTACCTCAATCCTTATTCCTAGTCCTTCGATCCTACCTCTCTGATCGCTACTTCCAAGTGCGCTGTGGTAACGAATACTCCAATCTTTACCCAATTCAAGCTGGAGTCCCCCAGGGCAGCGTCTTGGGTCCTATCCTATACATATTGTACACCGCCGATATCCCAACTACTCCTGAAACCTTCCTTGCAACGTTCGCAGACGACACAGCCATCCTATCATCTCATCCAGATCCTGAAATGGCTTCCTCGAACCTCCAAAGGAACCTTTCACTCATTGAAATTTGGTGTAACCAATGGCGGATCAAAGTCAACGAGGAAAAATGCAAACACGTGACTTTTACACTTCGCCGGGGAACATGTCCTTCTGTCCAATTCAACGAAACCATCCTGCCTATTTCCGACACAGTACGATACCTTGGCTTCTTCCTAGACAAAAGACTTACATGGAATCCTCATACCAGACTCAAAAGACAAGAACTTAACAGACGTTTCAGCCAACTATACAGATTACTATGTAGGGCCTCCCATCCTTCAATAGACAATAAACTACTAATATACAAGACGATCATCAAAACTATCTGGACCTATGGACTGGAACTCAAAAAAATCGAATATCAGACGCAAAAAAATCGAATATCAGACGCATTCAATCCTTTCAATCCAAAGTCCTGAGAACTATTGTCAACGCTCCTTATTATGTCTCCAACAAAACCCTCCATAATGATCTCAACATTCCTTTTGTCCTCGACCTCATCCCTACTAAATTCTCAAACTTTCACCAAAACCTTGTCTGTCATCCCAATCCCCTGGCTCAGTCATTATCCAGTTTCACACATCCATACAATCCACCCCGCCGCCTAAACCGGCAATGGCCTCGAGACTTGTTATAATAATTTGGAGTACTGGCACTGGCCAGATTCTCCACTCACGACCTGTGTGTGTGTGAAGCGCCCTTAACCAGCTTCCATTGGCGTTTAATGCCAGTGACGCGGCTGGGAAAGGGAGCTGGGGCCTCCCGGACTCCTGCTTTGCCCTCATTCATGAGGAAGAAGCTCAGTTCGGGGACCCCAGGCAAATTGTAGAGTATGAATGTGTACAGTATATTTCTTTTATGTTTTATTTATTATTATTATATTTTTTTTTTACTTTATTTTTGTATATATTTATTTATGCATTTATTTTGTTTATATTATTGATTTTTTATGGAATGATTGTAGCTACATAGCACCATTACTTATTGCCCACAACAGGCAGATTGTAATGCTTCAATAAAGTGTTTTCTTCTCTCAAAGATTGGTGTTGATCTGAGAGATTGTAGCATCTAGAAAAATCTGTCCTTGGCCATCGGCAGCTTAATATTATCATCTTACTTTATTTATTTAACATATGCTGCTATGTCTAATCGGAGGGTACACTGGGAGTCCTAGATTTTGTCTATCCAGGTATAATTAGGATAGGGATCTTTAACAGGTATCTGACACTGCACAGGCTAGTAACCCCCATATTACGTCCCTTCTGAATGATGACATAACCAAGGACTGTTTGTTCCCTTTAAAAAAATCATAGAAAACTATTTTGAAAGAAAATACAAGCTATCTCCATTTTGATGCTTATAAAAACCATAATTCTTACAAAGGTGGTTAATATTATTACTATATAACTACATAATTTAAAAATCGATTTGTATAGTTTACTAAAAAAAATGAAGAGGAAAAGAAAAAAACAAACTTTTAAGGACCACTTTTATTAAATAATTCTTTACTTCTCTTTCATTAACATATTTTCACAATCTTTATGTTCTCTGCTAGAAAAAATTAAAATTAAAAATAAGGTGTAAAATTTTAGAAAAAAATATTTTGGGATATACTATAAATATGTACACAGCCAGGGGTCAATAAACAAATGATATTAAATCATAACAATAGTATTTAATTTAAATACTGAAGTTACGAATGTTAAGTTTAAAAAATTCATATTGACTTTTATAATATTTAATATGATGTCTATTCATCCATCCAATACATTAAAATATAATTTTTTTAACATATTAAGTCATTTAGAAAATTACACTTAAAAAAATCAAGCAATGTAATTAGGATTCATTCATTAAACAGAGTACATTAAGTTTAGGTGACTTTATACATAAGTTATAAAATCATGTGACTAACTTAAGCTTAAATACAATAAAAAAAGAAAAAGAAGAAAATCGTGGGTGCAATAAAAAAGAACAATAGGATGGTATTCGCAGAAAGGCATCTGGTAAAAAAAAAGAGTAATCGCCTAGCTGTCACTATGATCTGAAGTCTGTTCTCTTTGTTTCTTCATAGACTTCAGAGCTTTTTCTCGAAGCTTCTTTTCAGCCTCTTCTGTTTCAGACCCATCTTCAGAATCCTTAACAAAAAAAATTAATTGTTATATCTACTTTATTATTTTATTCACATAAATATATAAATGATATTTGGTAGAGGTAAGAGAATGTAAACTCCTCCAATGACAGCTTCAAGCACTGAAGGATTGTTTCAATTATCAATAGTTTGATCTCGTAATGGATGAAATAAGATAATAAAATCTTACCCGATCCAATGGACATTTTCTTAAGTTTAAAAATCATTTTCACAGAGTTTTGAACGCAGGAAATGATAGTAAAAAACTTACACCTACTGAATATGTTATAAATTTAGATGGTTTAATAGAAGAATCAATTAAGAAGGAAGACGAAATAGCATTAGGAACATTAAAATTGTACAAAACATTGGAAATTGAAATCTAGTGAAATAATAACAGCATGTGCAATAGTTGGAGTTCCAAAGAGTTGCTTTTTCTGAGATATAAAATATAAATTGAATTCCCACTATCAATACTTACAGAGACATATGACTTTTTTCGCTTTGATTTACGGTGTTTTTTGTGCTTCTTGTGCTTCTTATGTTTTTTATCCTTTTTCTTTTTCTTAGTCTCAGCTTCACTTTCCTTAATCAGAAGAAACAAATTAATATAAAGATGTACAAGTGTAACTTAATCAGCACCTTCGATGAATAAGGGTATATATATATATATATATATATATATAATTATATGACTAAAATGGAGCAATAAAAAAAATACATCAATACCTTCCCCTTCCTTACAGGAAAGAATTATTGAGTTTTAATTTGTAATAAATCTTATTTCAATAGAAATGGTATTAAAGTTAATATTCTCCAAGCAAAATAACTTATAATAAAAACAAGTATAGTCAGATATGATAATCAGAAATGAATATGTTAATAACAATATCATTAATAAAATATTGTTTAATGGAAACAAAGATTTAATGTTTTATAAAAAAATTCCTCTAGTTAGTCACTAAGCCGTAACCATTGAATATATATGTATACTTAGACCAGAAGGATTAAAGATTCCCAAAACTTACTTCAGATTCTGAGCTAGAAGGTTTTGGCTTTTTCTTCCTTTTCTTTTTCTTAGTAACTGCCTCATCGGGAGAGGAAGAACCTTCCTTGTCTTTTCTCTTTCTCTTTGGTTTTGATTCTTCTTCATCATCATCCTCTTCATCAGAGGATGATTCTTCTCTTTTTGGTTTCTTCTTCTTTTTGGGTTTCTTAACTTCCTCATCATCTGAGTCACTAGAATCAACTCTCTTTTTCTTTTCTCTTTTAGATTTTTTATCCCTCTTATTGTCATCAGAATCATCTGAATCGTCTGCAGTACTCTTTTCAGGAGCGACTTTTTTAGAGCTCTAAACGAAAATAAGTGTTAACACATCTCATTAGCATGTAAGTATGTTGATAATTTACTAATATATAAATATATTGAAACATATTCAATATCCTTAGGTATGTCTAAGCACTGATGATAGGTTAAGATTTAAGAAACAGGTAATATAAAAAAAACAACAGCCAAATCACTTATTTTTTCTAATTAATTTAATTTAAATATTTTGGTAAAAATAAACATCAACCAGCTATTTACAATAGAGAAATAGTACACTAGTAAAGATGGAAAGAAAAGTAAAAAAGAAATTAATGAACCAGTAAAAAACCTAAAAATTAATGTATGCAATAATGTTGCAAAAGCGAACTGGACTAGATTAATTAATTCCATTTAATTTTAGGTTTTAATTGAACATTTAAACAATTAAACTACAAAAACAGGACCTCTTCCAGAATAAAATATGACAATTTAAAAGTGAAAACACTTACCTCAGATTTTTTCTGTGGTGAATCGCCTTTTTTCTGGGAAACTTCTTTATGATCTTTAGATCTATTTTTATGGAAAAAAATAACAATTAAAAAAGATAATTAAATTTAAAATACCTAATTTTATAATTTAGATACGGACATATGTAATAGAAATGAAAAATTTTATTACAAACAAAAAAATATAGTTGAATCTAAATCAATTTAATTATAAGATCAATTCCAAGAAGCTTCAATAAATAAGTTACTAAGTGCTCTCTCTCTTTACAATTTTATGCATAGCTAATTTTCAGACCATTTAGAAAGTTTCTTAATCTTAATGTAAGTAATAATATTCACTCTTTGTTTATTAATTTAAAATCCGAACATAAATATTGCCCACGATGCCCACAGTTATATTGGATTAAACTAAACATAATAGACAAATAAAACATAAAATAAATAAACTGAAACGAGAGAGAGAATTGAGCTTTGAACAACATAAAAAAAAATCTTAGGATCAATGTTGCCAATGCGACTCACCGCTCTCTACTCTGTGATTCTCTCTTCCTCCGATCCTTAGTTTTTGTTCTGGCAGGAGAAGGTGAGGTGGATCTCTCAGACTTCTTGGCTGGTTCTGGAGAGCTCCTTTCATCTTCAGATGATGATCTATAATATTAAACAAATATCAAATTACTTAAATAAATACACCCATATATGTATATGTATAGATATTATTTCTATAGTTTATATTAGAAATTTGTAAGCAACAATTGATGGAATCATAAACTATTGTATATATAAGTGGTTTTAGTTTAAAAAAAAACAAAAGAAAATAAATAAAAATAAGCTCAATAAATAAAAATTAAGTCAAGGAATATTATGCCTGTAGATGCACAATTAGCTGTATTAATAAATGTAATAGAAAATAATGATAAAATATTAGAGAGTAATTTGTAATTGTAAATTTTAGAGTATTCAGCTTACTTAGACAGTGAAAATATTAGTTTAATGATTATAATTAATCCAGGATGATCTTTAGAACTGAATATCTGGTTCTAAATGCTCAAAAAAATAATAAACTTGGTTTGTAAAAATAAACAAGATTATTGATTGCCCCATATTTAAAAAATAATTCAGGATTAATACAATTAATAAATGTACTTACGGGTCTCTTTTGGTTTTGACATCTTTCCTATTCTGTTTCTCCCCTTTATCGTCAGATTTTCGGAACGGTGATGGTGTTAATGAAAGAGACCTAGAGCGATCCTAAAAAAAAAATGTCAATTAAAAAATAATAAAAAAGTAAACACCTTATATTTAATATTTCATTACTTATTAGTTTAAAAGATATAAATTTCAATTTCAACATTTTAGAAGGTAGATATTTTAGGAAGAAAATTGTATCATAGATAGCTCGTTGGACATACACGCTCAACTTAACCACTATAAAGATTTCATATGTGTATGTATGTAGGTATGTGTGTGTAAGTATGTATGTATGTATGTATGTATGTATGTATGTATGTATATATATATGTATATATATATATATATATATATATATATATATATATATATATATATATATATATATATATCAAATATGCACATCTATGTAAAATATAAGGGTTTGATAATGCCTCAAAGAAAGTGTTTAAATAACTTCATAGATAATAATTTATTTAATTAATTACATTAAAAAACCTGTTAATTTATAAGCTATAACCAGTGGGGGCAAATAAAATGGTCTGTTTAAATGCTAGAATACTCCTCCATCAACATCTATCTCAGAATACTGGGAAATAAAAATTAATTCTTATTATTTTAATAAGACAAAACTGTTACTCCTAAACAACAATTAAAGAACAAATACCGATTAATAATCATTAAGGATAAAAAAATTATATACCCTCTTAGTATTGTTGTCAGGTTGAGTTTGGACTCTTTCTGGTGAGGCACTGCTCGAGCTTGATTCACGTCTTTTTTCACGTACTCTTTCTCGACTCCTTGATTTCTCTTTCTTTAACCTTTCTTTTATATCTCTTTCTGGTCTCTTGCCACCCTATAAAAATTATCAGATCAGGTATTAATTTAGTAAGTTATTAATAATTATTATATATAATTTCAAACTTAATAAATAATTCATGAATCAAATATTTAAACAAACCAAAATTTTATGAAATAAATATAAAAAACAGATAAAATATATTTACAGCTCTCATGTGGGATCTCGATCTAGATCGAGACCTGGATCGATGCCTGCTTGCTGATCTTCTCCTAGAATCCCTATTAAAGAAAAAAACAAATCATATATAGTAATATTCTATAGAAATAACTAAACAGTGCAATTGTTAAAAGCACATAACCAACAAATAAACATAAGTTTTTAAGATTAATTATTGGCATGTAGTCACTAGTTTTTATCATCAATGTAGTAATAGTAATTGTTCAATGAGAAAGAAATGAAGTATTATTTTGTCCGTTTAAAAATGTAGTTTTCAATGTTACATATAACTAGCCTAACCATCACAGCATTGAAAAATTAAAAACATTACACATTTAAATTTTAGCGAATCAGAAATGAGACTATCTTACCTTCTTCTAGGCGGTGATCTTCTTGCAGCAGCTTCTCTCCGCTTCCTAGCTTCCCTAAACCTCTCCCGTTCCCTTTCTCTCTCCCTCCTTTCGCGCTCTCTTTCTCTTTCCCTTTCACGTTCAATGGACCTGCGAGAAGGCCTGTACCTCCCAGATCTATCTCTGCTTCTGGATCGCCTCCTTGGAGAACGTCTTCGAGACCTAGATCTTCTACGTGACCTAAAAACATATATTTTACAATTATTAAAATAACAATTTCACAAAAATACAAAATATATACAGGGTTGGTTTTTAATAAAAACCAGTGCATAAATTACAAGTTGATTACCTAGATCTCCGTCTAGATCTTGACCTCCTCCTAGATCCTGACCTTCTAGAAGCGGATCTCCTTCTAGACCCTGATCTTCTCCTTGAGCTTGATCTTCTTCTCCTTTCAACAGACTTATTTCTTGAGCCAGAGCGACGTCTATCTACTCCACCGTCCTGGTTAAAAGAGATAAAACTGATAAAATTAATAGAATTAAATGATAAAAATAAATTTCACTAAACGAAGAACAAATATTGCAAAATATGGTCTATAATAAAAGAGTGAAAAATAAAAAGCTTAACAATACCTTCCTAACTCTCTTTTCGTCTTCGGAATCACTACCTGATGAATCATCCTTGTTACTCCTATACTGGCGTTTCTTTTGAATGCTGTCTTCTTTTTTGCGAATTTCAAAATCATTTTTCTTCACTTCTTTTTCAGCTATAAAAACAGAGGAGAGAGAAAATTGTAAGACACAATTCAAAATATTTGTCAAAACGTATAATCTCTATGGGATAATAGTTTAAGCCATTAATGAGAAATGTTCTCTAACTAATATTATTGATCTAGACCTGCCAAATTAAGGATATTCTATGATATGCTCATCATATAATACCACTCTCAATATATTTAAAACCTAAGGGAAAGAAAATGGGCAGGGTGGAGGTCAGAAAAATAATTTCTTAAATTGAGCTCAACTATTTACTTGAAAGCTTATGTTTAGGATTAGATACACTAGATACAAATAAATTATAATGATATATAATTGTAAAATAATACAACTGTAAAGAGTAAAAATGAAATATAGAAATCATATTGATTCTCTGGCCTCCACTCTGACAATTTTCTTCCCCATATTTGTAAGGCCAATTAATATTATTCAAGAAAAATAGGTATTTAAAATCTAATTAGTCCAAGTTACATTATTATTTGATGATGGCACTATTTTTAATAAAAGGCAATATTTAATAAGGCGAATTACCAGAAGCACGGGAATCAGAACTACTACTTCTTTGTGTTTTGTCATTTGCGGTTTTGGAACGAGACCTGGACCGAGACTGAGACGACTTAGCCATTTCCTTTCCTTTTTCATCTTGAGAAGATGAAGATGATTCTGATGAAGATCTCCTTTTATCTCCGTTTTTATTAGGTGATCTTTAACGAACAATAATATCAATGAAATGAAAAGGTGTAAGATAAAACTAATCAGTTAAAGAAAAAATAATAATAATATTGTCATTGCTAATGTTTGTGGAAAAATGTAATTCATAATGAAGAACTCCTCAGCCCTACAAAAAATAAATGTTAGGAATAACGATATTAAACAAAATAAGTAGTTAATTAAAATTAATTGCTTCTTAAAACAAAAAAGGATGAAAGTATAATATCACAAATTTGTGAAACAAGATAATATAGTAATTTTGTATTCAATACCAATTCTAAGTTTGTAGAATTGCATTAAATATGAAAGATAGGTTTATTTCAATTAATTTATTGTAACGTGTATTGTATACAAAATAACTGAACTAAATTCATAAAATTTCATTAAATATATGAAACTAGAAAAAAAAAAAAATTTCATTAAAATAAAATAATTTGAAAAATTATTTTAGCCTGAGATGTTGCCTTGAAGCTATGTTGTATGGAAGCGAGTTAAATCTCACCAGCCCATACCATCCATGTTGAACAGCTCAAAGCAACTAACAGCCGCATGAAGGAATCTGAAGAGTCTGGCAGGTGTTCTTTAGGATGGAAGTAGGGCTTTCCAGTCAAGGAAGCCGGGGTTCATGGTGATGAAAGATGCCGCACATAGTGAGATACAGTGCAGAGGGGAAGTGAAGTGATCTGAAGATCGTAGCAGTTGAAATGATGAAGAGATGACAGCGACTGTGTTCTGTTACAGCTTACCGTAGAGGTGATGAATGTTGCTGATGCTGAAGAACTAAACGGGAGCACCGAGAGAAGTACCGCCACCCAAGTGAAACAGCAATACTGCAATGGGCACAGCCTCCGATTGAGCGATGGATCACACATCCTGCAGCATTAAAAACTTGACCAAACTGAACATTTGCAATTTGACATATTTAAAAACTATGATTAAGTCAATGGTTTAAAAGAAATGAAAAAAATTAACACTTAAAAATAATATTGTGTATAAGAAATTATACTTACTATCAATCAATAATTTATTAAAAGTCATTTAACATGGTAACTTTTAATAAATTGCTGTAAATTTAAAAAATGTTATTGCACATAAAAGCAGAAGTGAATCTTTAGATGCTGTTCATCAATATTCCTTCTTAAACCATAAAAAGCTCTTCCTATCCTCTTCTTAAAAACACGATGCTTTTTCAAAAATTTCATTCCAACTGCTACAATATACTTCTTAAAAATCGACACATAATTCTAAGAAAAATATTAACCATTTTAAGAGAGACAATAAATAACAGCTCAACTAAATAAAAATAATAAAACATATATCAGTTCTGTAAAAATGACAATTGACATACAATTTAACAAAAATTAATATTTCTTATATCTATTAAAACCTATCAACACACTCACATAAAAGTAAGTTTTCAGGAATATAAAAATTTATTATTTTGTTTAATTAGAAAAACTTACTTATTTAAATGCTTAAACATTCATCATTACACATTATCACTAGGATTTACACTTTCGAAAAGTATCAAAATCAAACTTGTGATAGCAGATTCATAAAAGCCAGTATTTTGTTTTAGGATAAAAAAAATGAATGTTTTATTTGTTTTTCGTAATTAATTAAAAACAACTTGCCGTAATTTTTAATTCAATCTTAGAAAATTGCTTTAAAGCATAAAAAGTACAAGCATTGAACAAAAGGAACTTAGTATTCAGTTTCATTTAAATTTTTTTTATAAATTTATACTCCTCAGATCTTTTTAGCATTCTCACTGATTGGATCCATGGTTCCACTAATGTTAAATGTAAAATTTTATAATTGCAAACAACTTTGACAAACTTAAATTATTTCCATTCCAGTATATCATAATGAGAGGTAAAGGCAACAATACATTTCAGAGTGTTGTTGACTAAAAGTGTGTCATATCAGGCATAAACTTTTAGACATGGTGAGAAAATCCCCACTAGCATGAAAAAGAAAATTAAACCCCAAAGAGATAATTGCAATTTGGAAAAAACTTTTCAGGCAAGTAGAAAATATAAACCAACTACTTTTGTTGACGTACACCTGAAAATTAAACATTTATAATTCACAACAATCAAAAATAAGAACACTCCCATAATTTTCTGTAAAAATAAAATATATGTTACATTGACCACAAACATATTCACAATGACATATAAACAAAATAAATATAAACATTCAACTTTGATCACAATAATTTTAAACCTAATTATAATCACACTAGTTCCTTAATTTAATTATATGAATAAAATAATTTAGGAACTATACTTATGTCAGTATGATTGTCCAATAACTTTGACAAGTTAATTTAACCAATATTACTGTATGATGATAAACAAGTATTTATATTCCTTAACATCTATCCTTGTATTCATACATTCCTAATAAAAGGAAAAAGAAATTTTTCATATGGAATGATTAAATGCAGGAATTAGAAATTTTCTAAGCAATTTATTTTTTCCCTCATAATGATTAATGTTTGCTTTAGATTAGAAATCAGTACTAAAGAATAAATTAACCTAGGATGTTTTGGGGAACTTCTGACAATTTGCTCATCCATTTATTTTTATTTTTGGTATCCCTAACAAATTTCAACTTTGTTATCTCAAATTTCCCCAAAAATCATAAAATAAAAAATTTTCACAAAATTTCAATGTTTTTTATCCTTATTCAAACTAAAGAAGTTTTCAATATGAGACTAACTTTATTGAACTGCAACCATAAACATATAAAAAAGATCCTTTGTTTAATGGAATAATAAATAAAAGATACTGATCTACAGAACAAAAAGCTTTCTATAAAACATATGTTTAGACGAAAATCAACATTTTTAATTACATTATAAATTTGTTCATTTCCCCAGTGAGTACATTAATAATGATAAGAAATATATATAAATATAATTTAAATTTAAATTTGTATAAGTATCATGACCAAAGTTGAAAAAATATTTTTAATTATGGAAATAGAGATGAACAATTCACCTTTGGTTTGATTTTGATCTGGAACGAGATGATCTGGACGAACGTGATGAAGAACGAGACCTTTTATGTCCATCATCTGTTCCAGCCATACTCATCAGTTTAGCTTGAACTGAAGACAACCTGGCAAACAGAAAATTTTAGTTATTATTTGCTGAAATATGGCTAACTAAGTTGTTAGAAGTATAATGTAGTTTTTTAAACTGTTTCCTATGGCTTTCATAAAAATTAGACTAAAAATCCCAATATTTTATAGAAGGAACTTTTGATTCTTTATAATAATTAAATAAAAAATAGAATGATTTATGTAACCACTGCTTTAAGCATCTTATCAGAACACCTTGAAGAGTTAAACTAGAATATATCAGATGTTTACGTAGGCTTCCACGGTCTTCAGTATTGTCCGTATGTTCTTTTTCCGGGATTGACCGTGTGGTGTTGGATAATTATCACCACCGCATCATAAGTGAAGCCATTGAAATTATCAAAGAAACCAATAATTTCAACAAGGTAGACGGTTACAAACTTGGTAAAAACTGGTATCCTGCCATAAAACAAAAAGACTAACACATAGCCTACGACAATACCGAACACACACGAACCCACCCGAACAAAACCTACGGACTCGGCACAAGCGAGCCCATGGGAAGGCAGACTTCGATCGAGACCACGCCATTAAGGTATATATACCCTGACTCCACCATCCGCTCTTCATTTACTGACTAGCCCTGAGGAAGCTCACAACACGATGAGCGAAAGCTTGGCAAACAAAACCAACACCACACGGTCCATCCCGGAAAAAGAACATACGGACTAGAATATTTCAGTTCAAAATTTTCATTTCTAAACAATAATACAGATTGGACATTACCAAAATAAAATTGATTAAGTCAAGTTTTCTATTTAAGGTATTAAAATAAATATATTTTTTAAATAAACTGATTTAAAATATGCAATTATATGTTTGAATATTCAAATTGTTTCTGTTAAACAGTTACATTTTAGAGATAAAATGAAGAACCCTGTAACGATGTAAAAGAATAAAAATTAGAATGTTCTAAAAAGTAAGTAACATGTAAGGTAAATTCTCAACTAATACAAAACATTTTAAATGAATGTTCAAGATATTTGATTTGCAAGCTCCCCACTTTAAAAACTACCTGTAAGAAATTTTGGCTTTTCTTTAAATGTCGAACCTTATAATGATTATTTGTATTTAATTTGTTTTTAGTGTATTTCAAACGTAGTATTGAAATCTTGAAAAAACAGAAAAAGAAATTGTAACATACCTCCCTCGACAGGTTTTTAACTAAAACAGACCCAAACACATATTTTGAGCAACTTTATTCTTGAGACCACAGAAATAAAAAAATAATGAGTAATAGTCAAAATTTAGTTAACTTTTACTAATTATTTAATTAATAATGGTAAAAATGTAAGTAAGTAGCATGAACTCAACCATTGCTCCATTAACCATGCTCTTATTTGTCATTGTTATGGAATAACTAAATTTAAAAACACCACATAACGAAATAAAAGAAATCCACAGAGCAAGTTCCAATAGTTTACTATTTCCACAAGAACACCTGTAAATGTTTTAAAATTCTAAATGAAATTTTCAAATGAATATTTTGAAACCAGACAGCAGAGACCTTAAAATTTTAAGGGTGTAAAATCGTATACTTAATGTACTGTTATTATTATTTGATTTAAAGGCTGAAGAAAATCATCGCTAGGCCTAACATCTATCAATAAAGAACAACCATACCTAAATAATAATTAAAACAGCCAATCTATTATTGCCTAGAGTTTATCATTTTAGAAATCTCAGGATTTTCGTAATTAACAATTAGATATTCAAAACATCCATTTACTAGCCAAATATCTAATAAAGCAATACCATTGTTTTCAATACAACACAACTTATTTATATTCTGCCTATAGCATCCGTGTCCCTTTAATTCTATTAAACCGACTAGAAAAACTGGATAAATGGCTTAGTGGACCGAAACAACCCAAAAGTACAATAAAAAATAATGCACAATGGAAACCTAAACTTCATATTCCTTCCTCTTAAAAATAAATAAATAATACGTAATAATAAACAAAACCAATACTAACTAAACTTTCATATTTCAGAAGAAAAATCAATAAATAGACTGAACAAGTTTTTATAAACATAGCTTGAACCCTAAAGCTAAAATAAATTAGTACAGATAAACTTTCTTGGAGATGTTCAATTAAGTTTGATTTCAGCATATTTTTTAATAATATTAGGTAGTTAAAATTAAAACTACATTCTTATAAATAAAAAGGATTTTTAACTTTAAAAGATTAACTTTTCTCTAAGATAAATTCTAAAAAGCTTAAAAGCACTTCTAATAAATAGACAACCAGATTTATAAGACATTAAGAACACAGATCACAAAACATAATACAATTGAAGCCCTACAAATAAACAAAAAATGAAACCATGCACTTAATTTACAAGGAATGTGATATGATGAACTCATGATAGTATGATCTCATGATAGTATGATAAACTCGCAATATACTAAAAATAATTATCAATAAAATAAAAAGTCATGCAATGATAATTATTGAACATAATTATATTTTGATCAATAAAATAAATTTCAAAAATGGTGAAAAAAAAAATTGTTCGTGTTAACTAATAATTTTGTGCTCCATCAGTCCCAACCTCAAACAAAGCAGAGGACATAAAATGTATTCTTACGCTTTCCCACTGTTTTCTGGCGATTCATTTTTTTCTATTCCATTATCTGCACTGTTATCTGCATCCTTTTTTGATCCATGGTCCTTTTTTTCAGACCTAACAGAATGCACAAAAACAGTAAGCATTTCTTTTTTTTAATGATTAGAGGTGATTTCTTCACTAAGTCTATTTCAGCCCTGAAGGACCATTATAAAATTAAATGCCCACTGAGAAACCACTCCAAATACAATATGAACATTTGTTCCAAATAGCAAACTAAAGGAGAAAATTTTTTATATAAAGGACTATAATAAAACATTAAAGGATAATTAATTAAAAAAAAAAGAAAGAAATTATTCCTAGCTATTCTGCAATTGATTCACCAACTCAATTAACCGTTTTCAGACCATTGTTCCCGTTTGGGAACATAAGATTTCAGAATTTTTTAACAATATTTCTGCTTTACCAAATGCATTATCAATTTAATTACAATTAAATAAAACATTAAATTGTATGAATATATTTTTTCTTTTTTAAAAGAGTGACCGAAATCGATTCCACAAATTTTTGAAATCGTAGTTTTTTGTAGCTATCTGTCAATTTTTCTCATTTTCCCGCTAAGTTTTTAAAAACTACAATTATGAATCCATTAATTTTTATATATTATTAGGAATGTATCACAAACAATTTAAAACTAAATTTATTACAATAAGTTGATTTCGTAAATTGACTTATATATTGATTAGACCCCTCAACAAGCCATTGTTCCCAATTGGGAACATTAAAAAAAAAAATTTACAAAAACAATTTTTTTTTGTAATGATCAATAAAATGTTTAAATATAAAAATAAGAAAGGGAATACTAAGAAAAAAACTTAAAAAATTCAATGGGAAATGAGTTTGGTCTGCAAAGGGTTAAATTACTAATGAATTACCTAAATGTGAAGTCTTCTTAATCTTAACTTTTTTTTAATGCTATTATTAACATAAAGAATTAATAGGTGAAAAGTATTACAATGGAAATTCAGTTATAATAAGTATTACAATGCAAGATAATATAAAATTTTAACAACTTGTTTCATACTAAAGCATTGCAAGCAACACTTAATAAGATACAAATAAATAAAATTTAAGCCTCAACAATTCATCGGAGTTAACTCATATCAGGGGAATGGCAAAAGGTACTATCAGTACTATCAGACCAAAAATGAGTTATTTTCTAAAAATTGAATTGAAATGTTGAGAAGAATGATAATCCTAAACAGAACTTTCACCAATTCCATTAAACTCTACCAGTCCCACAACTTTTAACCTAAAAGTTAGGTTACTTAGGATCTCTTATGGAACGTTAAAAGTGTTGAGTCCAGAATAAAGTACTTGGATTCACAAATAATCAAAATATATTTAATTCCAACTATCATCACTATGACAACCGACTGAATAGTTGCACCTCTTTTAAAAGTTTATAACAAAATTTGATGATGATATACAAGAAAAATAATTGAAAATTAAGATCGACTAAATAACCAAGTCTGATTAACATTTACCATATTTCTGAATTTAAAACTGCTAATAAATATACCCAGGCAAACTTTAAAACAATTATAGATCAGAAAAAATAGTATATTAAATCATTATTTTTAATTAATAGTATCTTTTAAAAAAAAAAAAGTGTGAATAAAATTGATAATATTCCAATATGATAGAAACATGCTAAAATTTATTTACTGGTTTAAAAGTACATGTGCCATAAAACAAATAAGAATTAAAGTATTGTTCTTCAATAATAACACCAAGTTTGCTTACCTAGAAGGTGACCTTGAGGACGATTTTTTACTCTTGGAGGAGCGTTCTTTATCCCTATCTCTTCTATCCCTATCTCTATCTTTATCACGCCTATCACGAGAACGACTTCTTTTCCTAAACATTAATAATTTTTTTTAACTTAACTTAATTACCATTTTTAAAAAGATCATCGTTTTAAAAATAGACAATTTAAATTAATGTGTAATTTTCATAAAGATGAAAAATCACCTGTCACGACTTCTATCTCTTCGTCTATCTTTATCATCTCGATCTTTTTTCTCTAGTTTTTTTGATATTTCATGCATCCTTTCTTGCTCCTCCTAAAAATAATAATAATATTATCAACCACTATCATAATTATAAATAAAATATAATAATAAGTATAAAAGAAAAAAAAAGATATTGATGGTTATAATATTTAAAAACATATATTTTGGGTCTCCAACAATATAATCTGGGTAACCAAGATATAAAAAAAAAAAATTAGAATCCAAATTTAAACAGCATTACTTGTTACTCCAAATCATATTAATTACAGCATACAAAATTGATCAGTAGTGGCATATTTCATTAATAGAAAAAAATGAAATTATAATAACAATGACACACTTGACTGTCATTTAAAATAAACAAATTTATTCTTTAGAAATATTAGAATAAACTATTAAAAAATTGTAAATAAAATAAGGAAAAATAACCAAATGCATCACTAAAGTAAATGAAGGAAGATAAGTTAGGAGCAATATCTGTAGCTATGGTTACATTATTTACACCTGATAATGTAAAATATTTTAATAATAATAATTCAAAATCTGCAAGTATAGTTATAACAACTAAATAAAATTGACTAAGAAACACAACTGTTATGAAATAATTAAAAACGTAAATGTAGAAGTATTTGCTAAGATCATTCTTTCTCTTAGTTAAATAAAATATAATAAGGTAACCAAATAATTTATTACCATTCTTTTTTTTATTTCCTCTTTTTTCATCTCCATTAATATTTCTGGAATTCCAGTAGGTGATTCTTGAGCAGACAGAAGAAGGTCCCATAGGTCAGTCATAAAAACACGAGCATTTTTCCCATTTAAAAATCCAGTTAAGTTAATCTGCATTTTTTTAGGATCGGGAAACTAGTAAAGAAAATAATAGTTAAAAATATGAAAAAAAATTATCAATTAAAAACTTCCAAAAAAGCAATACAAAAAATCTATTAGTTAGTATACCTTTTCATCTTCTAGTTGATTAAAAACAAATTCAACTACAACATCATCTTCCATTCCAAGCACTTCAGTTATTTTTTTTGCAATCCAAGGTTTAATTGTATCCAACTTAACCTTAGACATATCAACCTGAAAAAAACAACATAAATTTTCATAACTTGAAATGACAGAAGAGGGGCATTAATAATAAAAAGTTATAAATAGATGACACTAGTCACTGCTACCGAACATTCTTTCATGAATCACCACCCAAACCCAACCTCTCAGTAACTATTAACTCGGAAAGATCACCTTGTCCCATTGTTTGGTCAACCCCATGTTAACTACTCTGCCCGGCATTAATTTGTAAGTTTGCATTCCTAAAATGCTCAGAGCTAAGTCTGCTCATAAATGCTGAGTGCTAGACCGAGGCTGTAGGTGAGAAGCTTGGCTGGACATAAAAAAAAATAATGTAAAACAATGTATGAAGGATACATTACTAATGATAGTATCAGAACCATAAGCTAGTAACTATCACTCAAAATAAGAAAATCCAGGTCTCTTCAAGAGCCAGCTTAAAAGAAACAATATAGTTGGAAACTAACATCCAAAACTCAACAAATGTGTGAAATTTGGAACAACAGATCTAAAGTACTATTTTGGCAATAATTGGAATTATTATTGCATTAATTAGATATAATTAACATAATTGATGAAGGCCACACTGTTATGTTCATTCAAGAGATAAGATAATGGTTTAATTAAAACACAGCTTTCAACTTTCACACACAAAAGAAATAAATAAACAACAGGTTGTAACCTAACTTAAATAATTACAACTTTAAGTAACATCTCTAGACCAGTGAAAATGGACAGTTATTATCATGGATTAAATTAAAATTAGAAGAAGTAATGATGAAATTAATAAAACTTGAATACATAGTGGAATGGCCCCCACAGATAACAACCATCTTATTAAGTTATACCACATTATTTTTAAAAAGAGAGAATATATAATAAATCACTGAGATTTAAACATAAGTAAATATGAGTTATGTAAAAATTTATATATCTTTCATTTGTATTAAAAGAAAGAACAACAAAAGTAAAACATTAAATTTACAATTACATCATGCCAACAGTAAGAGATTGGTAGCAATTAATCAATTACCTCTCACTCTTAACCAATTTAATGCAAAAATGAATCAACTTATTTGGCCATTGTAACACATAATGCGTAACACCTTAATTAAAATACAGTACAATAAATTTCACTTCCTATCAAATTCAGAAAACCTCAATCAAATTGCAGGTATAATAAGTTTCACTTCCTTTCAAATTCAACTCGTAAAATTAATAAAGACAATAAATTTATTTATAGTTGAAAAAACAAAAATACCATAGAATTAGAAGACAGGTCTATAAAGGTAGGACTGAGAGGAAAAGAATAATCGGTAATGATAAAACTAAACATGAAAAAATATTAAAATGAAACTCAATGCTTTCATGGTTGCAAAATAACGACTTAAGTCCATTTCAACAGCAAAGATACATAAATCAATTTACAAGCAAGTGGAGAAAACAACAACTAAGAAATGAAAGCTGTAATGAATAATTAGTTATTTGAAGATATATCACCCGAGGCTCAGAAAATGTATCTGGTCTCTGAACAATTTTTTTAATACAACTGAGTCACACTATAAATTCAATAAAAAATGATTTAATAAGGAAATGAGTTGAATTTGGTCTTAAGTAATTGGATGACTGGCATTAATAATGGAGAAAGCAACTATTCTTACTTGATAAACTTAAAATTAGATTAAAAAAACTGTAAGCATAACCTAATAGTCATTCAATTGCATATGTCAATGGAATGCAATTAAAGAAAACATCCTTATACAAGCACATACCAAAGGGTTAACTTTACTTACTCCAATCCATTTTGACAAGGAATAACTTAGAACTGTATAAAACTAGAAATAGGAATGATATTCAAATAGAATTAAACACATCAACAGCATTCCTTAGTTATGGATAACAACACTACAAACAGTTATAACTAAGAGCTAATCAATAACCTTGCACATTAATAAAAGTAACTTCAGTTCTACAACATATGCTACAAAATCTAAATAACACAAGCAACAAACCCTTTTAGTAAGGCAGTCTCCAAATTTCATGACTTTCATCAGCTTCTTCTCCTTGTCACTGAATCGGTTATCTTGCTCTGCTGTCGTTCCCTAATCGAGAAAAAAAAAAGCTTAGTACAAATAGTATAGACTTAAGTCATATCAATTCAATGCAATACAGCAATCTGAAATAACACAAAAGCAATGCTGAGCTGAAAATTGAAGAAAATGTAATTTTCATGTTAAGATTAAGAGGCATATTAGTTAAATGTTAGTGAACTTAGTTCAATATAAGATGCACAAAATGAATAAACTTACGGTATACATCATTTTATGTTTAAACCCAATGACTTCAGAAATAAAGTTCACGAGACATTAAAGATAATGTACATAATGTAAAATATACAATAGAGGAATTAAATCTACATTTATCCAACTCTAAAACATATTTTAAAACATAGTTCTAGATCAACAAATACGGACACCAGTCGTCGATAACAAAGCCAAACCACTGACTCAATAAAAATAAGCGGACAAGATGGCGAAACTAAACACAGACCGGGAATTGAACACGTGATTTCAGCGTCTTCATATTGATTTTTAAAATACAGTGTATTACTTGAATAAAATAATGTTTCAAAACCCAATTTAATAATGTGAGAGTTGTATATTTTATTTAAAAATTATTTTTTAATCAGAAATTATTGCTAGTCTAAATAAAGAGATTTTAACAAAATAATTTTCATGAAACTTTAATGTTAATGGCAGTGAAAATTGTATATTCACTTTGAACAACGTAGGTTCAAATCAAATTTAAATTTTAAGTTACTATTAAGTAGTAAGTTTAACTGTTGTTACTATTTAGACATAGAATGATTATTAATATTATTTTACAATTTTTTTGAATCAGGAGTCTAAATTAGAAAAAAATTTGAGATGAATGTTTCAACTACAGCAATAGAATATTTCATACCTCCATCATAAAATTAAAATGTTTGGTCAGTTTAAGATTAAAGGATGAAAAGAAAAATGGATAATAATAATATAATTATCATATTTATTTCTTTGTGTGCACAAGAAAAACTACTTCTACACTGCATATAAAAATATATATAAATATTAAGAGGATGCACAATTAAATATAAACATATCAGGGTTTTAGAATTAAAAGTACTCAAGTCCATATTTTTTTAAAAAATCTTATATTTAATTGAAATATACAGCTCACTGTATCCTATTTGTGGTAAGAACATCCAAATTAAATATTTAAACAAAAATGAAATTATATAAATTTTCCAAATTCAATTTGGATGTTCTTACCACAAATGGGGAACAGTGAGCTGTGTATTTCAATTAAACATAAGATTTTCAATAAAATATGGGCTTGGGTATTTTTACCTCTAAGGCCTCGATATGTGTTTATATAATTAATAAAGTGTAAAAAAGGTAGCTTAATAAGATTTTAAAATATATATTTTAAATATTATATTTAATTTAACCTAAATAATCTTAAACTTTGTATGTGATAACATTTAATTATTTAGAGATAATAAAAAAATCAATTTATTATAATGCAATTGGGAAAAACCACAATGCAAAGCCTTATGTTTCAAATTTCTCCAGTATTTACACAAAAGGTGCAATATATCCCAACAATCAACAGCCCAAACATGAGACAGCACCCCGTCACCAAGACGTTCAACATACAACTGAAAACAACCGGTGTATTACTGGATAAATTTGAAACATAAGGCTTTGCATTGTGGTTTTTCCCAATTGCATTATAATAAATAACAGTGTTTCTTTTTTGAGTTTTTGGCTCTATTTTATTAAAAAAATCAGTTGTTTTACTTTTTTTTTTTAATGGATTTTTCTCTCAGTAATGACTAATAAAATGTTATTTTTAACAATAACTGATATTCGCCTGTACATATTTGTAACTAATAACTACTAATCGTAAGAGTGGTGTAAAATGGTCAGGGATTACAGTTGATGATTACACAAATAAGAATGACTTAAATTGCCACGGCCAATATTTTTATTCCATTCAACACATGTTTCTTCTGGTTTCAACCTTGTAGTCAACTTCTTTGTTTTATTGTGTTCTTTGTTGGCTTAATCTGAGACTGAAAATGTTCTTCTTATTACTTTGGTATTTAAAGCTACTGGGTCGCTGGGCAGAGCCCCTTCCTCCAATCATCTGATTGGTTGGTTTCAGATTAGCTGGGTTCCGACCGTGTAGCCTCTGATTGGGTGGGTCTCAATTGGTTTACTTCCGATTGGTTTGCTTTTTCTTTCAAGTTTTTTGGTTTGTTTTTGGCCACTGGTATGTTTGGAAGCCACAATTTGCTTAATTTGTAACCATCTTTTGTGTTGAAATTTTTGGGATGCTTTCTATTTCGATTGCTTCTAATATCTTTCTTTCAAGTTTAATAACATGACAGAAAATGCCAACAGAGAAGACAGTTACAAATTAAGCAAATTGTGGCTTAATTTATTATAAATAGAAAATAGAAATTATAATATGAAGCACACAAACTTGAAAGAAAAGTATCCAAAGTCAGCCAATTGAGACCCACCTAATCAGAGGCCACATGTTCGGAACACAGCCAATCATAAAGCAGCCAGTCAGATGATTGAAGAAACAGGCTCCACTCATGGACTCAGAAGCTTTAAATACCGAAGTGATAAAAAGAACATTTTCAGTCTCAGATTAAGCCCTGAGGAAGCTTGCAATATGACCAGCAAAATGTCGGAAAAGAATTTGACTTGATACTCGAATAAACACCTGTTGAATGGAATAAAAAGAATGACTTATTTTATTGTTCCTAAGATATAGTCCATCTTCAGGGCAGTCAGGAGATGGATCCAACTCCAAATTTTACTAATTGTAATTAGAAAAGGCAATGTAGCTTCTAGTAATACTTTTATACTGAATCAAGTACACCAGAATATTATAGTGATATCAGTTCACACTAAATATACTAGAGCTATATAGCTAAGAATTTCCTATTCACCAGTGAAATTTGTATTCATTCAAATTATTACAGCTTTAATGTCATAGTATTTAAAATGAAATTACTGTCGGTTTCCATTTGCTCAAGAAATATATATAAAAGCCCAAAGTGATTACTCAGTCAAGGTAAGGCCCTAACATTAATTAAATTTATGGATACAACTGATATCAAATTAAAGCTGTATTCATTTTTAATAATTCAATAAATACTTCTTCTTCTTCTTCTTTCGCATCACCCTTATGGTGCCTTTCAGCGTAGGGGAGCGTTTAACCAGGACTGCCACTCTTTCCTATTCTTAGCTAGGTTCCTCGCCTGGCGGATATTTTTGCCTCTTTTCCTGCACAACCGCTCGACATATTCCAGATAGGACATTCTAGGGCGTCCTCGTGGTCTTCTACCTTCAGGGATGTAGTCCATCGTCTTCAATGGGTCTCTGCAGTCCTCCATCCTCAGAACATGCCCAAACCATTTTAATTGGCGGGCCTCGAGCATCTCCTTCATTGCCACGATCCTGAGTTCCTCCCTGATCGTTTCATTGCGGTTACAATCTCTTTTTGTTTTTCCTGAGATTCTTCTAAGAAATTTCATCTCTGCAGCCGTGATTCTACTCTCCAGCCTGTCCGTTAATATCCAACTTTCGGCACCATACAGGAGCACAGGTAGATATACCGACTTGAAGATGTTGAGCTTCACTTTTCTGCCTACTTCTCGCTTCCCAACAACAGCATTACAGATCTGGTAATAGACCGAGTTTGCTTTTTTTATCCTATTTGAGATTTCAAAGTCTAATTTTCCAGTACCGTTCATTACTGCTCCGAGGTAGGTGAAGTCCGTGACCGCTTCCATCTCTCCTCCGTTGCAGTATATATGGATTTCTTCCTGTACTCTTCCTACTTGCAAGATCTTGCTCTTGCCGGTATTGATCTGCATGCCTTTCCTACGGAGCTCTTCATCCCATTCATTCACGGCTTGCTGTAACTTTTCTGTGGAGTCTGCAATGAGGACAATATCATCTGCATAAAGCAGAAGCTGAATCACTACAGGCAGGAGGTTTCTTCGGCCCAGGAACGTCCTTTCAGTTCGTCTTTTGCATACTGCTGCTATTTCATCCATATAAAGTATAAATAGCAACGGGCTTAAGCTGTCACCCTGCTTTACTCCTTTTGCCATATCAAAGTGCCCAGACTCCTTCCCATTCAGTCTAATGATACCTTTTGGGTTTTGATATATAGACTTTACAGCATCCACCAGGCTTTTTGGGATGTTCTTAACTCAATAAATACAACCTTTAATAATAAATTTTGTCAGATAGCTCCGGTGCAGTGTCTGATAAAGCCAAAGTACTCTGTAATGATTCCTTAAAAATAGAAAGAAAAAAAAAGATAACTAATTATAAAATTTGTTTTTATTTTTTTTGTGTGTGATGTATTCTTTGCATTGGAAAAATGTTAGCAGTAGCATGCTTGAGGAAAGAATAATAGACTGATTCTTAATATGCCTTTGTTTTCCTCTGTCTTATTAATTTACCATAAGGAAATAAGGTTTTTTTTCTAATTATTTTTTCACTTCTGTCTAATATTTATCCTCATTACAGTTACATATATCCAGTTCTGGTGGATTCATTTACTTTTGAAAAATGTTTTGGGTTTTTTGTAACTGTTGCTTTATTAAGCCCAGCCAAGGAAAAAAGAAAACACAATTCTTTATGACAAGTTGCTGTCACATTCTATGTGATAAGTGCACTCGACAAGGTAAGCAATTATATTTCAATCAGATTTTATTAACAAAACATGTGAGATGAAATAAACTACACAAGAAAATATTTTTTATATTTGTGTAGTGCAGCACATGCAACCACATACATATAAAGAACATTATTAGTCTCGATCATTAGTATAAAACTAAAAAATGAAACATCTCCATTACTTTGTAAAAATCAGTGTCTTCAGATGTAAAATTTTATTTTTCAGTTATGGAACAGTCAATCATTAAAATTATTTTGTCTGTTTTACCCTTATTAGCTAGTAAGTAAAAAGTAAAGTAAAAACAGTTGAGCGGTCAATTACGTGAAGGTCAATTACCCGAACTGTGTTTGTGAGAAATAAGATATAAAGACACAATGAGACATTAACGTAACTAGAGTTGACTCATGGGGGGGTTAACCCCCACCAGTCAACTACTCCAACATATTACTCCTTTCAAGATAGATGCCTCGTAATATAGGTATAATTTATATTATACTATAATCATGTAGCTTCAAATTAAATAAATAGATTATAATTTTTTATAAATGTTATTTATTTTATAAAAACAGTTTATTCATTAAAATAACTGTGTTTGAAATTTCTTTGTTGTGTTTTTGACATTATTGACTCTTACTTCTGTAATCCCACAATAATAACTTTGAAAAAGTAAAATCCTTCCTATTTCTATTTCTTTGAAATTGTTACCAACAATTTTTTTTAAATTTCTTCTAAGCAATGGGAGTTATATCCCCAATAACCCCCTTCGTTACGCCTTAGCATTCATAGAAAATGAGTTTGAAGAGAATTTTCTCTAAAATGTTATTTCTTATTATTTGAACTTACTACCATACTCACAGATACCTTAGGAATTACAGAATTAGCTGCCATGAAGAGGAAACCAATACTAAAGCAAACTAATATTGCAACTTTCTTTCTTTTAAAACCTTTATAAATCTTGTTATGCAGGAACATTTTTATAGGTGTTTGTTAGTTTATGTTGTTTAGTACACAATAAAATAAAGATTTTTTTTTTTTATACAAACGTGGTGATTTTTTGGTATATTCCTTTTTTTTTTGTGAATATCAAATATGTGAAACATATCTGATGACGTTATTTTGGATAATCTCTCAGCCGTATTTATTTATTTTGCACATTGAAAGCTTAATTAAGATATTTGATTTTGAATATACAAAACATACTGATCATTTTTTCAGATGCAAAGACTTGTAAAAAATGTGCTTCTCCTTGCATGCTTGTGCAGTGTAACAATCAGGTATGTAATAACTTAATAGTCAGCTTATAAAATTACAGCCCAATTAAAACTATCTTATCATTGAGTTTTTTAATATGTAGTTTGGGTACTGTTATTTAAAAAAAAAAAAAGGATGCTCAAGTCTTTACATCTTCATCCTTTTCAATTTTTTTCAGAATTTGGTTCATAATTGTATCCTTGAAAGATCTCTAGCATTGCTTGCTAAAAATGCTTTTAGTCTCTTAGATATTGTTATCTTTTTAATAAAATTGGTTTTATGTTTCATCCTAAAAAATGGCTTCTTTGAACAATTATGTCTGCATTTTCATTATTTATAGATCACTGTTTCCCTCATAGATTTCACATACTCCCAGGGCTGAAGCACGAGTTCGTGAGAATATGTGATTCCATAGGTTTTGAACATAGAAAAAAAAAAAAAATCTGATGTGCTCATCACAATGTTCATATACCCCTCTATTTGAAATAAATTAAAAAAAAAAGCATTCAATGTTCATCGAAATTACATTTAGGAACAAATAAAATAAATCTTATTTAGTATAATTTATAAACTGCACCTCCTGACCAGTTTACATTCTTCTTAGAATTATCCAATCAACCATTTCCATTTGAATTATTAATTAATCCTAAGTAATTTAGTTAATAAATAAATTATAAATTAAGTAATTTATTAGTTTATTTAAACCTTTTTGTTATTAGGTATAATAATGATTTCAGATGCCAGAAGAAATCAAAGAGGTTTTTCTAGATATAAGTGATTCCATACCTAAATTAATCAAAGTGCTGGAATTTCAAGAGAAAAATCGTTCTAAATTAATGGCTTATTACAGGACAAATGTAAGAAATTTGCCTGAGTCTTAATTGTCCTCTAAAAAATTAATATTAGGGAAATAACAATATGTTGTCTTACTGTTTGTTTATTGGGATTAAGTATAGAATATATGATCATAACAGAAAGATACGAGAAGATATCTTGATATTCTCCTATTCTAGATTGGTGTAACATCTTAACTGTAATTTGAGATCAATTACTAATGCATGTTTTTGTTTGTGTTTATCTTCCTTGTGTGCTAAACTTAAAAAAAATAAAATAAACTATAAACAACAACTATTTTCCTCTCCAATATAAAAAAAAAAAACAGTTAACTGATCTGTCACTAGTTATTCTGAGATTCATTTAGATTTATTCTGAGATTTTACTAAATGTAGGAGTTTAAACGTTTGATATAACTTTATAAACCATTAATACTTTTGGTATAAATGCTACGTTATGTACAAAATTTTCGCTTATATTGCCTCATGTCAAGAATTTATAAATATTGATTCAAACACCTGTTAATGTTTTTTTTTTGTTTTGTTTTTTTACAAATGATTTCAAAAGAGGACAAATAATAACAAAAAAACTTAAGCAAATTATTTAAAACAACTCATTTTATCAAGATTACAATGATTTCAAACCCACAGAACTCTATGAAACTTCCATGATTTCCAGCCCACAGAACTCTGCATGACTCCACCATTTAATCATATTTATCTACCTCAACTTTCATTTTAAGGTCCTCAAAAGTAAAAATGCAGTTACCACTAAAATTTCAGTAAATTTTAAAACAGTCTTAACAATAACTCTTCAGAAAAAATAACTGACACGCTCTCCAGACAATTCCAGGGTTCTCATAGAACTCTGATTTAAGACATTCTAAGGATTTCTGACATAAAGCATAATGGTTTTCCATAAAAATAATAAATATAATATATTAGTATTTTTACTTATCAAATGTAGCTATTAATGTTATTTTATTTAATTTTTTTAGGTTGAAAAATATAAAACTGCCAAAGCGTATGTTTCCGAGTTAGAACAGAAAGTTCAAACTGCAAAGCAAAAATATGAAGCCTGCAAAGTTGCTCTGAATAAACAGCAAAGCAATATCGAAATTTTAATCAAGTAAGTATGTGGTAATTTGGTATTGGAATTGAGAGAAATTATAATAAATTTTTTTATAAAGTTAAATTTTATAGTAAAATTATTAGAATTATCCCTTATGATAATTAAAATTCAAGGAGATTATTGTTAAATTAATTACTCTACTAATAATACCATTATCACTTAGAATACAAATATTTATACTTTAATTTTGATGAACTTGGAGCAAAATCATGAGAGTTTTCTTATTTTTAGTTTTTTTTAAATATTTACTTCATGTTTTAACTATGGATAAATACAATTTTATTCATTCTACAAAGTTAACCTGTATTATAAGAGAGTATTAACTATTTTCTATTGCCACTATGTCTTTTCTATGTCTTTTTATTATTTTGTTTACAAAACTTTTTAAAATCCAATTTCTTCATTTTTTAAACATTTCAATTTTTATACCATTAATATAAAATTATCTAGGATATTATCAAATAATTCCTATTATAACAGAGTTACCCTAAATAAGTATGTGAATAAATTTGTTTTTTCTATGTTTCAAGAAAATATCAGTGGTACAAAGACAAATGCGGAAATCTTGAATCTTCCTCTAGAACTCCATCTTCCATAAACTTAAATAGTTCTAGAAACTTTGCGAGACAACATTTTGTAAGTTGAAATAACAATTAATTTTTGCTTAAATTAAGAATAACAATCTATATATGGTTTACTTTTTTTCTAGACTCCAGGAAGTGCAAAACAATCAGTTTTCTCAATGAACGCACCTGGTACCCCAACAAACAATGCCTGGTATTATTGATTTATATGCATGAAATATTTAAACAATATTTTATTTACTGATTTAAGTTGAGCTCAGATTTTTTGTTTTAATTGAATATTAATAAAAGTTATACCCCCATTACTGTTGTTAGACGTCGTAAAATAAATTTATTAAAATAGTTTATTTATGTATCTCATAATAGTCATATTCTTTTTCCAATAACTTGTTCAGACCTTAGCTGTTTAATGGTATATAAAAATCAAATACTACTATTAAGAATGGATTTCTTTGGGAACCTTAAGGGAATTTTAAGGTACAGTTAAACCACTATTTAGACCGGTCAGGGTCACTTCCAAGAGATCGAAACTTCATAGGTTGTGCATATGACCTATTTGATGGGAGAGAATGCAATGAAGCCCATTATGAGAAGTCATAAAATGAATGGAAAGAAGTGAAATCACCATACAAATAACATTATCCACCAAGACAAAACGCTAACAATAGGAATATCGAAAAACGACCAAGCAGAAGCCCAAAGGAGAGAAAGTGGAAACCTGAGCAATGCTGTTACGAATGTAACCGAACTGGTCATATTGCAGCCCAGTGCAATTTCATACGTTGCTACAATATACGGTAAGCAAGGACATCTAGCAAGAGAATGTCCGAGACTACAGTAAATAGAGAATCTAATATCTTTCTCTGGTTTCTTGCTCCAGAACGAAGGCTTCTCGCTAGTACTTGCGATCAACTCATCTCCGGCCCCCGTCTTCATTCTGAAGACCCCACCTGCCGTCGGTAGAGGTTCTCTACTTCTCCAGGCCTCGAGAGGAAAACCGTCAGATACTGAAGGCTTCTCTGAGCTGTCGTCAGCATTCTTACTTCTTCGTCTGACAGGTGCTGTCCCTGGTGGTCATCATTATCCCGAGAATCTAATAATTATATTTAAAGTTTCTAAGATTCTAACGGAGCTGTGAATTATTACGGTGGGAACTGCTGATTACGTTCCTGCCTCGTGTTTGAATTGGATATACGAGCTGCTTGGCTCAGCGTCTCCACAAACAGACGTCACCCTCTATTAAGGATTAACTTTTAATAAAATATTATTAAAACTAAATGTTAAGGACCTACAATGCCTTTAACCGAAACCATATACAAATAAAATTGATTTGGCATAGGATAACATATACCTACGTAATAATGTACAAAATCCTTACAACCTAAAGTCTTTTTAAAACCTATTAATGAGAAGAAGCAAATAAATGCTAATCATTTTCTATAATACGTAAAACTAAAAAATAAACTTTTGACTTCAAATGATAACATATTTCTTTTTGATCACAAAGATGAGAGTACAAAATTTGTTAACACAGATTACTTTCTTTATATACACATATTTTCGCTAACAGTTTTAGCATTGAACTACAGCTGTAATTAATCCACATTAACTATCTATATTTGTAGCATAAAAAAACAAAACAAAAAATTCTCAGTCCGTTACAACTGTATATCATAGTAACATGACACCCATAGTTTCATTAAACACCAAATAAAGCGATCCAGTAAGGTGAAACCATTGCCAAAGGACATAATTTATTTTTCATATACAATGTCTCCACATCATCTGAATTTCGCAATGGTCAATAAATAATCTCAAATTATATCATTCCAGCCAATTTTTTCCACAAATTACCTTTAAGCTCCTCTAAATCCACACTTATCTTACTATTACTGAGAGAAAGGATGACTCCTCGAGTGTACTCAAAGACGGATTAAAGTTAGCCACAAATCATATTTCATCAACGAGGCTCTTTCTACCCACCTAAAAATCAAACCTTCCTAAATCAAACCATTAACTCTCACCATCCACCATTCACCTAATGTTCCCAAGTTGATTATTTATCTTTCAAAATGTTAGGCATCACTACATTTTGGAAAGCTATACAAAATTTCTATAATAGCAGTATAAGGAAATTGGATAAAAAAAAAATTGTAAGAAAGATTAATCTTATATTACTTTTAAAAGTCCATGGTCAATGATAGTCAAGGGTTTACTATTATAGCCAGAAGGGCTTGGCTTATTTGTAGAATATTTACCCTGTAAAAAAAAAATACAAATAAATAAATAAACAATTAATAAAATAAAATATCTAAGTAGCATAGACAGTCCATCCTGTATCAGGCAAAATATAAGATATCAGGAAAAAAGACTAAGGAGAGATTTAGGGTCAAATTAGGATTTTGATTGATTCAGGCTCAGCTTACTTAGCACTGAGGTGAAAACGGAGTTTTTCAGAGAAAAAGTTGTGGATGTGTAAAAGTGAATAAGGAGGGAACCGTTCTTTTTTACTGGTATTTAGTTTTGGCCATAATCATTCGTACTGGATTGGAGTACTGAAGCTATTAAATCATCAGGATTAATATGAAGGATACAAAATCACAAAAGGAAACAAAAGATCAAGATTAAAAATTAACAACCCGAGTTTCTTGAATAACTGCATGATTTCTAGCAGGATGCTTTGGACAAAGAACAGACCTTTTGGTATTGGTCTTGGTCTTGGACCTCTTGGTTTTATTTCCTGTAACATATTTTAATGAAGAGTAAACTTGCTGAGGCTGAAATACCTTCATCTAACAGACCAACAAGTGAAGATACAAGCCCTAATGTTGATATTTCGACATGCAAAGTAGAAATGCCAGTTGGCCAATGTAAAATAGGAGACACTTCGGTGGAAGAAGATCTAAAAGAGAGCCGTCCTACTTATCGAAGCGATTGTGAGGTACTCACAGATAATGACAATAATGACTTTGTAAACAATGGTTTGATTTCGGCAAGGAAATTAGAAATGCCAGATGGCCAATGTGAATTAGAAGACAATTCGTTGGAAGAAGATCTCAAGGAGGATAATTCTAATCCTAGAAGTAATCTGGAAATGATCATAAATACAGATTCCAATGATAGTACCACATATGAAGAATCTTTTAAGGAATTTTGGTCTCTACATGATACAATAAATGTAGTGGAACAAAATGAAAATAGGTAGCTGAGGATTTATAATGACAATAGAACTTTAAACACAGATGTTTTAAAGTTTAAATCGCCACCACTAGCTAAGGATCAAAGAGAAAATCAAGGAACAAAGGTAAAAGTGGAAAAAATGTGTCGATTAGATCTCATTTTATGGTTTATACCACAACTAAAACAATTAGCTGCAACCAGTTTACACTGCACTTTTTATAAGAGAAAATGGTATGGAATATATAATTATGTTATGGAAAATAAGAATACAAGTTTTGATAATGTTTGGCCTAAATATGAATATGGTAGCACAAAATGTTCTATTTGGGACTGCAGATGTCCGAAATTATCTCAGGGATAAGTGAACAAAAAGTTTTAAGACCTGTACCGCTGGATGGAATATCGTTTATCGAAAAGGAATGTCTCTTGATTTTAGATATTGATTAAAGGAGTAGTTGAGTATTTTTAAATGATGGAACGATTCGAAAATTATCTATAAATAAGAATAGTCAACTGCATGTAAATAATATAAATAATATTAAGAATTGTTATTAATAATTTATAAAATTTAAATATTTTTGGACGCCATCAAATGGAAGACCATAAATATGTTAAAGGTATAGTAAGTGGTTAGGGCGAGCAGGTATAACTTCTATATATTAATCTTAGCCATGTATACAAATTATATTATAGTAAAGGTAAAAATTGTCATAAAAGTAAAAGTAATTGTCAGAAAGATAGAGGTATACCCATATATGAATTTAGTAAATAATAATATTGAGATGTGTTAAGATGCAGTAGGTTTAGCCTGCACTATGCAACTAATTTAATAAAACTAGTGGTATTATTTTTTAGGTAAGGTTCATTGGGTATTCCCCTAGTTAGCCGTTTTTATTATTATAGTTAGTATTAGAACTATTAAGTTCAACATTACAATAACAAGCCTGTATACTCTATAACTATTGAATAATGATATTGAAATATATTAGTAAGAATATATATAGACCCTAGGTTCAACTAGTCCATACTATTGATTTAAACAAAACTAGCGGTATTATTGTTCATGTAAGGTTTATTGGGTATTCCCCTAGAGGCTTAAAGATGAAATCTTATTATTCTTTACTCTTGACATCTTCAGTTAGCATCTCGTAACAAAAAGAGAGAAACATTAGATTAATCTTGTTTACACTTGATTTTTGTTAAACTACAGTGTGGGTGTGATATACATGAGTATTTTGTATTTATATTGATAGGTATCTTCTTGAGAGAAGAAATAAAATGAATTAAATTTTAGCAATTTATATGTTTAGTTTGCTATTTATAATTAGTATTTATCATTTAGGCAAAGTAAAGTTATTTAAACAGTTATTTTTTCAATAGATACGATTATACATTTATTTTTTTTACTTCTCTATTAGGCACAATCCTGCCAATCGCTTCCTGACTCCTGAATCAATAGTTTCCAGCCATAAGTCATCTTACAGCTCTGGAAGCTTAACTTGGTATGAATTGAACTTTTTATAATACAGTATAATTTATTTATTACAATATATTCTAAAGAGATAATTGAAAATAATTGTTTGTTCAGCTCAAGCAAAGCGGCAATGCGTGGTTTGACACCGCCTTCCGATAGTTTTCAACTCCTTTCATTACTAAATAAAAATAAAATGTAGATATTTGCATAGATATTTCCAACTATTGAATTGAAGTAAGTTTTAGATTGCTGTTTTAAAAATGTTTTTTTTTTTTCATTAAATATTCTTCATACATATTAAGTGATGTAATTAATAAGTAATAGAAATTGAAATATAAAGTATTTGTTATCAGGAATACGTAATGTAATTATTTGTAGTTGTGTTTGAAATTTTTGGTTTTATGTCTAATAAAAAATATTTGCATTTATATCTTTAGTGAGTCTATTTATTTAAGTCCACATAGCTACCTACCTACCCTTATATATGGAAGTGAGAGCTGGGTCCCGATGGACAAGCACTGGAGTAGGGTACCGCTGCTGAAATGAAATACCTCTGGAGAATGGCAGGAAAAACAAGGAGGGACAGATTTAGGAATGAGGGTATATGGGGAAATTTCGGAGTGCCTGCATTGAGGGAAACAGTGGACAGGAGAAAGTTGGGATGGTTTGGTCATCTGTGCAGAATGGATGAGGACCGGGACCCAAAGAAATTTTTAGAAGCCAGGCCTAACGGACACCGTCCTCGAGGAAGACCTAGACTGCAATGGATGGACCACATCTCTAGGATTGGTGAAAGGAAGGGAAGGAATTTGAATGAAATGAAAGCGCTGGCTGGAGATCGAGGGGCTTGGCTGTCTTGGATTGGGGCACCTCCACGCTGAGAGACACTAAGGAGGAAGATAAAAAGAAGAAGAATGTCTATAAAATGCATATATTTGGATTTACTTATAAATATACTTAGAATATGATGGTTAACAATTATGGTAATAAGGATTATAAAACAGATGTCTGTACTGTGTAAATACATCCCAAAGCTGCTGACACTAAATATCTACTACTTGGCCTATATCTGCCCACCCCAAACTACCCCTTGTGGTATACAACTTAAATTATGTTAAAACTAAAGGCGGCTTTTCTTATGTGCTCTCTGTAAATATGAAAGAAGTAATCAACAAATGAAGACTTATTTTTTATTTGTGTCGAAGTTTCGATTACCTTTGTAGGTCATCTTCATGGTTATGAGAGAAAAAACAAACAAAACAAACATAACTATAAAAAACATTACAGTACCAAATAAGAATACTATAACATATAAGAAATAATAACATATAGAGTAATAGAAAAGTAAAAAATAATGATGGATATATAATTAAGGATAATAAACAAATATATAACAAAATAAATGTACAGAAGGGTGATAATGTAAGCAAAACAAAAAGAGAAAGAAAAATGAGAATGTAAATCGAAAGATACAAAATGAAAAAGTATAAATATAAAAAGGTGAGATATAAAAGTATGGAAAGCCTAGTTTAATTACAGATAAAATATAAAATGTATGATAATAGACTCCTAGAGTGTTACATAAATAAAATGTATGAAAATTGATAACAAATATGACGTCAAAGAATAAATACAGAAGAAATATGTAGAAAGTAATGAATAGGAATCTCATTGAATGACAGGTAGAGATGTAAAATTTGAAAATATAATTATGGGATGTAATATAAATGTATATAAATAGAATGAAGTTATATTAATACAAAATATGATGTAAATATAGAAGAAAACGTATAGAAATAAAGAAATAAAATTCCAGTAGGGAGAGAAGATAAATTTAAATTAAAAAAAATTATGATGCTCATTAATTATGAACTCTTAGATTACAACATATGATGGATGCCAAAGTGATGAAGAGAGAAACAGGTGCGAAGAATGGAGATGGAGAAGAATGAAGAGAAGATATAAATATTAAAAAGTGTAGAAGAGGCGGCTGGGTGAACCCTGTAACTGACAATTAAAATACGTTAGGAAACAAGACAGAAGCGATAACAGCAATCTCTAACGGCCAAACATATTACTAAGAAAAAGAGTATAGGAAAATGAGGGAAAATGAATAAATAGGTGAATTTAATGACACGTAAATAATGTATAAAAATATTAAAGTAACGATAAAAGAGAGACAGCAAAGAGTATTAATGACTAAATTAATGGGAAATGTTACAAAGATAATAACAATAAAATTTAAGTCAAGAGCAGGGGTCGAAGATTCGTTCCCAAAGAATCGTTCCTAATCGATCTCATTCAAATCGTTCGGAGCAGGAGCAATATTTTATAAGGAAAATCGTTCCGATCTGGACTGGAACGATATCATTTTGTTATAAAACAACCACTCCCGAACAGAACAGAATCCGCCAGGAGCGATATTTTTGGATCCCTTGAGGATTTGGTCCTGCGGAGCAAAGAAATATCGATCCCACATGTTTCTTTCTGAACCTTGATTTGGCCTTCATACGAAAATACCAAACCGGAATGAAAAAATTGTGCCTAGAGAGGCATAGTACTTTCTTTTTTTATATAAACACTTTATTGAAATATTACAATCTGCCACTTGTGGGCAATAAGTAATAGTGCTGTGTAGCTTACAGTCATTCCATAACAAAACAATAATATAAACAAAATAAAATAAATAAATATATACATGCGGTAACAGAAAGAAATTAATGCGGTAATAATAATAATAAAGTAAAAGTACTTTCTCATCGTTAAAAAAAAAAAAAAATTCTGAGAACTAAAATATTTTTTTTTACTGCCTTAAACTTAACCGATCCTTATCAGGTCTTCTTTAGGATCAACTAGATTATAAACCAAACATTTAGGAAAAAACTGGTGGAAGTCCGATCTGTAGTTTCCACGTATTGGTTGGAACAAACTTTTCCAGACGGACGGACCGACACCACTGAGATTTTATGTTTTTTGGATTCTACACCCTATGAAACGTCAAGAAACATTAAAATATCCAAGTAGAATTTTTTTGCGATTTCAATACTTTCTTCATCTGAAGGATGAGAAAGTAAAAACAAAGGATCGATATTTATTGTTCCGGCCCAGATCGAATCCTCAAAAGATGGAAAAATTTCGCTCCGGTCGGGATTGAATCACACTTGGAGCAGAATAAAGCATCTTTTGCGGATAGGATTCGAAATAGAGCATTTTAGGAAAGAACGTTATTTTTTCTACCTTAAATAATAGTTTCATTCAGAGCAGCAAAAATATAAATATATCGGTTTCATCCCCTGGTCAAGAGGTCATAATGTGTCATAGAAAAAAGGGAGAGAGTATATATAAATATAACGGAATAGGGAAAGTGGGAAGCAGTAACAAAGTAAAAGAATTTAAACATTTTATTTGAAATTATTTTAGTTGTAGTTGAATGATGGTACTATTGAGAAATCGGGAGAAGTAGATTGTGAGTTGTTAGAGGAGGAAGACAAAAAATGTACGTTCAGTTCACCGGAAAGACTATAGGAGAAGGGGATTTATAAAAGGAAAGTTTCCGAAGGATTTGCCATTTGGATTTAGGATCGGGTGCGGAGGAAAGAGCTTCATGGAAGTATTTGAATTTCGCCTGCCTTATTGTAGATTGTGTTAAGTTGCGGAGAGTCCTGAACACTTGATAATCGTCAGTCAGTCTTGTCCGTCTATAGTGTTTCCGAACTGCGTCGCGCTTCCTTTGCAGTTCTTTTATGTCTTGTCATTTCCAGGGAGCATGCAATCGACGGAGGGTAGAAGTTTTAAGAGACGCATGATTGTCCAGGATACTAATAAGATAGGAGGTGAGTGTATCAACCATGGAGTCAATAGAAGGGCAAGAATAGATTTCACTCCAGTTTAGGGATTCAAGGGAAGGCAGGTTGCTTTCACGACTAATAGCATCTGGGTTGCGAAAGATAAAGGTTTTAGATAGTAACTTCGAAGTATGGATATCAAGAGCGGATCCAGGATTTTTTTCTGGGGGAGGGCATGACGGGCAGACGGGCAAAAAAATTACCAATAACTTAGAAATACACGAGTAGTATTTATAGAAAAGTTTGTTAAAGTATCTAAACAATAGTTTCACTAATGTTATTTCTGTTATTTTAACAACTATCATCACATGATTTGTCTATAAGTATGTACTGTAATGGATTCTCCACAGTACACAAAACACCGTCTGGGAGGGGCCCGTGCCCAAGTGCCCTCCCCCCCCCCCCTGGATCCGCCTATGATGGATAAGAAATTTGGATTAGGTCATGAAAGGAGAGAAACGGGACTGGCAATGGAGAAGAGGAGAGTAGTTTCTGAGGAGAATCGATGACGATAAATAAATCCAACCATGTATCTGATCGGTGAGTATGATGAGTACTAGAAAATGGAACGATGGAGAGGTTTAGTGATTGGAAGAGATTTTCCAGGCATAGAGTGCCATTGGATTTGGCAAGGACGTATGTATTGAAATCGCCAGCAATAATTATATGGCCATAGAAATCCTGCCAATATCCCGGGTTGATAAGTCTCTTTTTACCTTCCGACGCTGAACGAGGTCGTCACGCAAAGACTGCCAGACGAACCTGGCGATAACTGGCGGTGGTCGTGGGTTGTCTTCCGCGGCCTGAGACGCTCAGCGAAGTCAAGGTCATCAACGCTTCCCTCTGCCCGAGACTCGATCCGACACTAACCACAGTACTGCGGGGGTTTCGTCTGATCGGACTGGAATGCCATGGATCTCTACGGACCTGCATAAAAGGCTTTGTTCCGCCTTATTAAAGCGGACCTCCAAGTCACCCACCTTAGATTAGAGGGCCTTGTTTTCTGATGTCAGGTCCTCGATGAATTTGGCCTGCCTTTCGAGGTGGTTCTCAATTTTGGAAAGCCAGCCATTAAACTCAAAGCTGAGCTCGACATATTTGACTAAAGACGCTTTTAGTGACGTAATCTCTGTATTCATTTTGTTTACCGCCGCTAGAATATCACTCGCTCCGATACTTCCTTCTAGTGGGCCTTGGTTTTTTTCCTGCCAAGTGCCAGATTTTTTCAATTGGTCACAATTATTGCAGACCCATTTTTTCTTTCATGGCCTCTAATTCCTTATTGTCGATGTTGCAACATCGACCGTGAAAAATAATGCGACATTTAATACATGATAAAAATAGTTTTTGTCATCTCTGATCACATTTAATTTGGAGATTGAACATTGGGCCATTTTAATTTATAATTTGTAATTAGATATATGCTATATCTTCCTTATAAAACTCTTAAACAAAGGCACTAGCATTGGAATTTAATATTAAGCAGTCCAATCAATGGCGGCCGCTTAAGAGGAAACTACCTTATCTTCCTACTCGTGCCATGTCTAGCTTGAGGCACCTCAATATATCTCATATCCAGGCAGATCTGATTCAGTTGATTCAGAATCTTAGCTCCAATCCTTTGGATTGTATTTGTAGGGATTTTCAGCTACTGCCAATGCTTTTATTCGTAAAGCGGTCGGCACTAGCTTTCCCTGAGGCCTTCCCTAAGTAAGAAGAAACTCTTGCAAGTTTACTCGTACTTCATTTGAGCACTATTCTTTTTTTTTATTTCTAGCTTTTGCCCGCGGCTTCGCTCGCATAAAATTTGGTCTGCCACATAAAGTTTCGTGACAAATCATTTTAAGTAAATAATCTAATTTTTTTTTTAACTATAAGTTACTCGGACATCCAAAATTTCAGATGTCTAACTTAAAAACTGACGGATACCATACAATCTTTGAACCCCTATAAAATAATGGAGAAACCCTTGGGGGATTGAATTATCCAAATTTCTTTGATGTTTATAATATAATTATATATTATCTTACTAATATTATAAATGTGAAAGTTTGTATGTTTGTCTCTCTTTCACGCAAAAACTACTGGACGGATTTGGATGAAACTTTACAGTAAGATAGATTATACATCAGAATAGAACATAGGCTATAGCAAGCGCGGATTCAGGGGGGGAGGGGTGCACGGGGTGCCCCCCGACAGTTTTTTAGGTACTGTGGAGGATCCATTATTGTACATCATTAAAGGCAAATCACATGATAATAGTGGTTAAATAATAGAAAGAACATGAGTGAAACTGTTGTTTTGATATCCTACTAATATTATAAATGCGAATGTTTGTATTTATGTTTGTTACTCATTCACGCAAAAATTACTGAATGGATTTGGATGATACTTATTGAGTAAAATAGGTTATACATCATAGACTACAGCAAGGGCAGATTTATGTGGGGGCACAGGGGCATGTGCCCCCCGTTATAGTACATAATTAAAGGCAAATCAGTAACTTAGCATCTTGAAATTTGTAGATAGGTTCTTTGTATAGTTTAAGAAAGAAATTTGAATAATTCCATCCCAAGGGTCTCCCCTTTAATATAATAGGGGTTCAAAGGTTATCCGATAGTTACATAGAACCCGTCAGTTTTGAAGTTAGACATCTGAAATTTTCGATGTACGAGTAACTTATATTAAAAAATAAATTTAATTATTTATTTAAAATGATCTTTCACGATACTTTATGTGGCAGACCGAATTCCACGCGAGCGAAGCAACGGGCATAAGCTAGTATATAATATATTATAATTTCTTTAAAATTATACAAAGAACCTATCTGCAAATTTCAAGATGCTAAGTTTCTTATTTTTTAATTATGTACTATAATGGATTCTCCACAGAACACAAAAAAAACCTAACGGAGGGGGGCACGTGCCTCCGTCCCCCCACTAAATTTGCCTTTGCTATAGCCTATGTGTTATTCTAATGTATAACCTACTACCTTATGCCCGCGGCTTCGCTTGCGTGGAATTTGGTCTCCCACATAAAGTTTCGTTTAAGATCATTTTAAATAAATAATTTAATTATTTTTTTTTTAAATATAAGTTACTCGTTCATCCAAAATTTCAGATGTCTAACTTCAAAATTGACGGATTCTATACAACCTTTGAACCCCTATTATATTAAAGGGGAAACCCTTGGGGTGGAATTATCCAAATTTCTTTCTTAAACTATACAAAGAACCTATCTACAAATTTCAAGATGCTAAGTTCCTGATTTGCCTTTAATTATGTACTATAACGGGGGGGGGTGGGGAGGGGAGGACATGCCCCCGTGCCCCCACATAAATCTGCCCTTGCTGTAGCCTATGATGTATAACCTATTTTACTCAATAAGTTTCATCCAAATCCGTTCAGTAGTTTTTTTGTGAATGAGTAACAAACATAAATACAAACATTCGCATTTATAATATTAATAGGATATCAAAACAATAGTTTCACTCATGTTCTTTCTGTTATTTTACCCACTATTATCGTGTGATTTGCCTTTAATTATGTACAATAATGGATTCTCCACAGTACCTAAAATACTGTCGGGGAGGGGGGGGCACGTGCCCCCTTGCACCCTCCCATAAATCCGCGCTTGCTGTAGCCTATGTGTTATTCTGATGTATAACCTATATTACTGTAAAGTTTCATCCAAATCCATTCAGTAGTTTTTACATGAAAGAGAGACAAACATACAAACTTTCACATTTATAATATTAGTAAGATATATAAATAGGCTAGCCTATCCCAGGGTAGAGCTCTCAGTTGCCGCGCCGAATTGGGTTCAAATCTGTCTGTGGCAGATTTTATTTGATCTGATAACAGTCGGAGATGGAACCCGTGGGTTCTGGAGCTCACCTAGTCACTATAAAGTGTGTACTCTTAATAAAGGAAAAACCTAGTATATATGCACGGCCGTTTTCGTTGTGAGGAAAAGTACAGTCTTGTTTATCCCCAGATCTGCCACCAATGGGCCATACTGCTGAAGATATTTCTGACATTTTCTTTCATAATTTGTTAAGCGAATAACGATGAAATAAAGATTATTCTATTGCTATGATACTTGAGTAGTTTTAGATAGAAGAAATACCGAATTTTTTTCTCATTTGTTAATTGGTTTTCTGATGAAATAGTCAATTTAAAATAAGAAAATTAATATAAGTGAATTTTGGGAAATATCAAAGAATCCTTAGCGCGAATGGTTGAAGAGTCTTTTTGAGTTTAAGCATTGCAGAAAGGAGTTACAACTCCATCACGAAACTAAATCACGTAAGTAAAAAAAATTTTTTTTTTGTATAAATATTTAAGCTAACTGGCTTTTTAATTTTGTGAAAAGTAAGGTTTTAACGCCTCTAAAATAATGTTCATGATTTTGTATATGGTTCTCTTCTTCAACATATTAATAATGCTTTTTCATAATCTAGACAAATTATAATCATTCGGTTGTTTAATAAGTTTCTGATCACAAAAATATGGTCTACAGTAGAATAGTTCTTCCTAAAGCCTGCTTGATGTTTTTCGAGTTCTACATCTAATTTGTCTTCTATTCTTCTAAGATAATTTTAGAGAATATTTTGTACACAACTGAGAGCAAACTTAATGGGCGATAATTGTTTAGATCTCTCTTGTCTCCTTTATTTTTTGTCGGATTTCCTATTTGCTTTTTTTGGATATGTAAATACGTTTACAAAATATATTGAGGTAATAATAAAAAGAACAGATACTTTAATAAATTTGCACGGAAAAATGAGTGAGGAAGAATCTGTCCTCCAGCTTTTATCCCCTTTTTTATCACTTCTTCTGTCGTAATATAGTTTTTCATAATATTCTTTTATTCTATTAATTATCTCCAAGTTATCATTTAATTCTTATCCTTTTTCATTTAAAATAACAGTAATTTTTGTTTTAGCAATTCCTCCCTCTTTTAATTTTCCTCCTGCCTTTATAGCTCTCTTGATTTTTTCTACCTTTTTATCTCTTAACCAATTCTCAATTTCTTTCCTACTTAATTTGTTGCTTAATTATAACGTATATTTATTTAATTTTACAAAAATTAATTTTGGTAGTAAATTAATAGAAATTAAAGTGGTAGGTTGATTGATGGAAAAATGATTATATTAATTACAGTGATACAAACTACAGTGACGGGAGTGAAATAATATAGTTTTTTTTATAAATTCTTTATTTCCAGATCGGCTATTCCTAGCGTTATATACAGTATAACCGCACTCTATCGAAGTCAGATGCAAACTGAAATAAATTTAGTGAAGGTTATTAACAGCCGGGTGACCAATGAGGATTTGTGTGAAATGGATTTGCCACAGCCTCAACGATTTAATTTATTATATTAATAAATTAAATTAACACCAGGTAATGCCGGAAGTCTGCGTCATGGACTTTTAAAAAAAAATCTGTCTCATAGCAAAAATCAGGTCTTGTGTGCTCACATTTTCACGAAAGCCGTATTGTTCCTCTTAGAGCAATCCATCGACTCGTCTTCTGATTCTCTTTTCCAAGATTTTGGAATATATCTCAGAAAGTTATAAAAGAAAACTTATTTATCTCATATTAATTTGACGTACCTAGGTGATAGAATAAACATTCCTAACATTTGTTATTCAAAATTCGTTGAGCAGCCGTCTTGTGAGCATAGAATTTATTCGAGGTTTAGGTTTTATTGCTTATAGACGCACAACATCTATGGTCATTAGCGTCTTTCTTCTTTTTGTTCAAATGTTTATTTCATTATTTATTTATTCATTTATCAGCCTCTTTCTTCTTTTGATTCAATATTTAGTCCTTTATTATTTTTTGGTTTAACTTTTACTTCCATTTAACTTATAATTATTATATTTTACTGAAAATATTATTTTCTTTAAGAAAGGTTATCACCTTGTCTATATTTGCGGCGTTATTTCCCAGGATAGTCGAGGTTTTCCTATCAATCCCCAAGCCATGAAAATATGTTTCATACAGGGGGCATTCTTCCAAGATGTGGGTGATAGTTAGTTGCACCCTGCAACTTCCGCACTTTGGTGGTGCGTCTATTTCAATCAAATATCCGTGTGTCATCCGCGTGTGGCCGATTCCTTGTCTCGTGATGACTACTTCCTCTCTTCTGTTGCTGCGGCAAGAACTTTCCCACGGTTTTATTTCCGCTTTAATATTTTTCAATTTATTATTTTTATCAGTTGCCTCCCACAGCTGTATCCACGTCATGAGTGCTTGGTGTTTTAGATATTGTGAAATGTCCGATATGGTATAAACATTTGTTATGGTCGGGGATGATGCTGCTTTCTTGGCTGCTCGGTCTGCCGCTTCATTGCCTTTTATTCCAACGTGAGATGGTATCCAGACGAATACCAACTCCTTGTCCATGTTTTTGATCATTGTCGAGCAAGCTTGGGCATTTTTAATTACTTTGTCTATATTGTTGAAAGCCATTATTGCAGATAATGAGTCCGTGAAAATAACGAATTTTTTTTCTTGACATTGCATAATATTATATAGGGCTGCTTTGATTGCGTAACATTCTGCGGTGAAATTACTGGTTGTGTGTGGCAGCCTATATTTAATTGTGTTAGTACCAAAAATTACAGAACTTCCAACGTTATGGTTTGATTTGGATCCATCTGTATAAATGTGTTGGCTATTTCTGTATTTGTCAAAGATTTTTCTAAATTCTAAAAGATATGTGTGTTCTGATGTGGTGTTCTTATTGTGTTTTTTGAGACTTAAATCTATCGATGGAAGTTTCAAGGTCCAAGGTGGGTAGCTATTTTCATCTGTGTTTGTTTGAAGATTCTTGATTTCTTCTATATAGCTTCTTGCTCGTATTCCAAGTGGAGCTGGTAGTCTTGGGTTTTCTGTATATCTTCTTGTATTAATATTAAAGATATATTTCCATGCTGGATTATTATTATTGAATTTTAGTCTTCCAATGTATCCAGAAGCGAGTTGGTGTCTTCTGACAGCTAGCGGAGCAAGACCGGCTTCTACGCATAAACTGTTTACAGGGCTAGATCTGAATGCACCTGTTGAAATGCGGATTCCCGCGTGATGGACTGAGTCTAAAGTGGAAAGCAGTTTGAGATTTGCTGATGAGTAGACAAAACTGCCATAATCCAATTTTGATCTTATTAAACTGGTGTAAACCTTCAACATGCTGGATCTGTCTGCTCCCCAAGTGCTTCCAGCCAGAACTTTCAGTATGTTTAATCTTTTTACACACTCTTCTTTCGGCCATCTAATGTGATCTTTCCAGTCAAGTTTGTTGTTAATAATTAAGCCTAGAAATGTAACTTTTTCTTCAAAATTAAGGTTTATGCCTCTGTATGTTAATTTTGGAGGAGAAGTTGGTATCCTGCGTTTTGAAAAAAGGAGACATTTTGTTTTTTCGGTTGAAAATTTCAATCCAGATTGAGCGGACCATGTTTCCAGTTTTGAAATACAGTTTTGTATTGTTGTTTTGATTCTACTTTGATTTCTGAAAGGTAGTAAGAGGGCTATATCGTCGACGAAAAGAAAGGTCTTAATAGATTTTGGTATTATATTGGTTACTTTATTAATTGCAATAGCAAAAAGGGCGCAGCTCAAGACACTTCCCTGTGGTATTCCATTTGTCATTAATTTTATTGAGGAAAGATGGTTACCCACCCTAATTTGAAAGGTACGTTCCCTCAAGAAGTTTTTTATTAACACGAGAAGTCGACCACAGAAATTCCATTCTTTTAGCTGTTGCAGTACTAGTGATGGATTTAAGTTGTCGTAGGCTTTTTCTATGTCAAAAAAAATACCTACGCATTCTTTTTTCTCAGCGAAGCAGTCAAGTACTTCATGTTCTAAACTAACTAGATGATCTAACGTAGAGCGACCAGTTCTAAATCCACTCTGTGCTTCAGATATTAGGTTGTTTTCTTCTAATATCCAGGTTAGTCGTTTAAGCAACATTTTTTCCAAAAGCTTACACAAACAGCTGGTGAGTGAGATAGGCCGGTAACTAGAAGGTTGTAGTTTATTTTTACCTGGCTTTAGGATTGGAATTATGATGACTCTCTTCCAGATGCTTGGAAAGTCTCTAGTGCACCATATATGGTTGTAAAGGGCAAGAAGCGTGTTTAAAGCCTGGCTTGGTAAATTCTTAAGCATATCATTATGGATCTCATCTGCTCCAGGTGTGGAAGATTTCAGCTCTTATTTATTCGATTATTTGAAGAAAATATTAAAAGAAAACTTATTTTGGAGTCAAGAGGGAAACCTTTTAAACGTATATTTTAAATTTTATCATTTTTCACCATTTACAAGATAATAGAATGATGAGATAATAGAATTTATCTCATCATAATTTGACTTATCTATTGTATAGAATCATTTTTCCACAAGTCTAGTGGTTTCATAGGGCTACACTGATTGCATTAGCAGGTAGCCATTCCTGCTACTGGATTCAGTGCGGCGAACCATCCACTATAAAAAATGGGTAACGAAGCCACAGGCACAACCTCAAGGGTGGCTTCGGAAAGGTGCCTATCTATGTATTTTCTTCTTATTTTATTTCCTCCTTCCTTTCTGCTTCGAGTTGTCCTACCCCAGGATCTTCATTTTTCTCTGCCCCTCCCTCCCACGGGTACGTATCCCGCCCTTCCTCCCTGGAGGTCCATCAACCCAAGTGTACTTCCGAGGAGGTAGGGGAAGCGTAGGGGACTTTGGTTCCCGGGCCAGTGACCATTCTAGGCCTCAGGGGCTATACCCCAAAATGGTACTACGGGAGGGTGGTGGCCGGTTTAGCCCGTCGCAGACGTAGTGGCGTGGTCAGAAGGTCGGAAGAGGAGTAATCCAGGAAACTGGTGACTGCTCGACCGGCTGGAAGCTGGATGGTGGGTAGTCCTATTTCCGTGGATTTGCGTCCGCATGCTGGCGAGATGTGCATGAGCGAATGAATGTGTCAAGAACTCTGAAGAAGAGAGAGTTCAGGAGTGTGCGAATCGTGGGTTACGGGGAAAGACCCGAAGCCCCGAAATGAAATAATCGCGTTCGCGGTTGTGAGATGCTATGGACACATCTTTGCTGGCATGCGGCCGCAAATACCAAAACATGATATGAGAAGTTGGTTTGCCTTGGTGTGGGAGAGGTAAGGCCGAGAGGCTAAGTATCTCTCACATCAATAGCTGTCAGCTTAGTATCTCATATATACAATGTCCCTCCCTCCCCATCTTTGTCGTCCCCTGAAGTCTTCTCAATTACCATTCGATAGACTTGCTGTTCTTCTCTTACATACTTATTTTTTATATTCAGGAATATGATGAAGATCAGAGGCCTCTAGTTTCCTTTGCCCATCGGCAAGTATGCTTTCACTTTTAAAAATCTCTTACTTAAAAAAGCTATTAAATACGGATAAAAATGAAAAGGAGTTATTGTTTATATTACAATTCCATTTCAAGCCAAAAACTAGAAGAATGATACGATTCCGGTTATCTGAAAGCAGCTAACCCTCTCTCGACATAATACGACTTCACCGGGGCTCTAGATTTAATGCGACTCACTCAGGCACTATTAACCTGTTAACAGGACGAAATATATTTCTATTTAACTATTTATATATAAAAAACCTGCGCACATGGGCACGTGCCTCCCGAAAGTTTTTTAGGTGCTGTGGAGAATCCATTATTGTACATAAATAAAGGCAAATCACATGATAATTGTTGTTGAAATAACAGAAAGAACACGAGTGAAACTATTTGTTTTGATACCCTATCCATGATCTATGTGGGGGCACGGGAGCATGTGCCCCTCCCGTTATAGTACATAATTAAAGGTAAATCAGGAACTTAACATCTTGAAATTTGTAGTTAGGTTCTGTATATAGCTTAAAAAAGAAATTCGGATAATTCCACTCCAAGGGTTTCCCCTTTAATATAATAGGGGTTCAAAGGTTGTATAGAATTCGTCAGTTTTGAAGTTAGACATCTGAAATTTCGGATGTTCGAGTAACTTATATTTTTAAAAAAATATTAAATTATTTATTTAAAATGATCTTTCACGAAACTTTACATGGCGGACCAAATTCCACGCGTGCGAAGCCGCGGGCATAAGCTAGTTAATATTATAAATGTGAAAGTATGTATGCTTGTCTCTCTTTCACGCAAAAACTACTGAACAGATTTGGAGTAAACTTTACAGTAATATACTTTATACATCAAAATAACACATAGGCTATAGCAAGCGCGGATTTATCGGGGGGGGCGCACGATTGCATATGCCCCCCCTGCTGTTTTTTAGTTACTGTGGAGAATCCATGAAAAGAACATGGGTGAAACTATTGTTTTGATATCCTACTTTCATCCAAATCCGTCCAGTAGTTTTTGCGAGAAAGAGACACCAACTTTCACATTTATAATATTAGTAAGATTAGTAGGATATCAAAACAAATAGTTTCACTCAGGTTCTTTCCGTTATTTTAACACCTATGATCGTGAAATTTGCCTTTAATTATGTACTATAATGGATTCTCCATTGTACCTAAAAATCTTTAAGAGACAACATACAAACTTTCACATTTATAATATTAGTAAGATTAGTAGGATATCAAAACAAATAGTTTCACTCATGTTCTTTCTGTTATTTTAACAACTATGATCGTGAAATTTGCCTTTAATTATGTACTATAATGGATTCTCCATTGTACCTAAAAAACTTTAAGAGACAACATACAAACTTTCACATTTATAATATTAGTAAGATTAGTAGGATATCAAAACAAATAGTTTCACTCATGTTCTTTCTGTTATTTTAACAACTATGATCGTGAAATTTGCCTTTAATTATGTACTATAATGGATTCTCCATTGTACCTAAAAAACTTTAAGAGACAACATACAAACTTTCACATTTATAATATTAGTAAGATTAGTAGGATATCAAAACAAATAGTTTCACTCATGTTCTTTCTGTTATTTTAACAACTATAATCATGTGATTTGCCTTTAATTATGTACTATAATGGATTCTCCACAGTACCTCAAAAACTGTAGGGGGCACGTGTCCCCTTGTGCCCCCCCTAAATCCGCGCTTGCTATAGCCTATGTGTTATTCTGATGTATAACCTATAATATTGTAAAGTTTCATTCAAATCCGTCCAGTAGTTTTTGCGTGAAAGAGAGACGAACCTACTAACTTTCACATTTATAATATTAGTAAGATATTACTGAGAAGTTTAATCCAAATGCGTTCAGTAGTTTTTGCCTGAAAGAGATACAAACTTTCGCATTGATAATATTAGTAAGATTACTCTTTTTTTTTAGTAAATTAATTAATTCTTGTAATTAAAATTAGTTTTTACTTTTGTTTTGATCAGATTTACTTTTGAAAAAAGAGAATCACACTTTTGATTTCATTAAATCTGTAACTTAACTTAATCAAGATACTTTTGCAGCACCTGTAACTCTTCTTATCTGCTGAACCAATTGTAAAGGTTAATATTTATACGACCCTATAAGATCTACAACTTTTATCTTATTAGGTTTTCCTTTCAGAAAACTCAAATATCCACATGTAGAGAACTACACTGTTTTTGACAAAGTTTGAAAAAAACGATATTTAATGACTGGTTTACGACCTTACAACCTAATCGTAAAACTGATTGAAAACAGAGTTTATTGTTATTTAATTATGAACTATATAAAGTTGTATACTGAATACGTCGTTAAGAAATCACAGGTCCGAAATTTTCCATGTTTTCAAATCCTGAGTTAGAAATTTTTTATTTGTTTGTGTTTGTTGTGTTTACATTAGTTATGAAAAAGTTGAAAAAATGAAAGCTTCCCAACCTTTTGCACCTTGAATCCCATGTTTGTCTGGCACAGTTGGGAATTCCCCGCGGAAATAAGGCGGCCCTTTGGCGGCAAGATCAAAGCATTTAGGGTGGAAAAACTTATAATAAAAGGAATAGCTATATATATTAAATCATACATCCATTATTAAGTTCGATATTTAATGTATTTCAGAAGTACAGCATGCACATGGTTTAAAGGTGCTACAAAAGTATCTTGATTAAGTTGTTACCGATTCAATGAAATCAAAAGTGTGATTATTTTCTTTTTCAAAAGTGATTCTGATCAAAACAAAAGTAAAAACTATTTTTAATTACACGAATTAATTAATTTACTTAAAATAAAGAGTAATAATAACGAAAAAAAGATTGAAAAGGCCCAACCAGGCCTGGCAAGGCAAAATAATAGTGTAATTACTTGTTTGTTAAAATATTCGATAGCTACTACTGTGGAAGAGTTGCTTGAACGTGCGATTTAATTATTAGAATAAATTGGTAGGAGCGGATCTATCAACGAATGTGAAATGAGTGTAGATATGTTGTATTTGTCGATGTTTAGAAAACAATGTCATTGTGTAAAATAATAATAGTTTCATAGAAAATTCAATTCTCTCCAAATATCATTTTAACATTTAAAAGTTTGAATAAATAAGCAAAATAATTCGAAAATAAAGAGAAAATATTCAACTTCTGAATTGTTATCGTATACATAAGATGCTGTAGTTAGTAACTTTTTTCAATAACTAGCAATAATTTACTACTTTCTGTTTTCTTTAATATTAATTTTCACCATAACAAACTTCCAAGATTAATTTTAGCTTCTTACATAATTAGTTTTGACATTTATTGATGTCCTTCATCAAAGAAAACTGGGGACGGAAAATAAGAGAGGGAGATATACCATGGCAATAAATACTAGTCAAAATCAATAAAAAATAGGATATTGATTAAACAAAACAATAATTTATTATTTATATTTATATTTCGGACGTTTACTGTCCTAAATTATGCCTTCACAACACGTTTATAATTCCATTAAAAACTATTAGAAACCAATATCATATACGAACTCCAACTAAAACATTTCGCAGCTATTATTACGCCCAAAATCATTCAGGAATTGGAATTGATCTGGGCTTGAAATAGGTTTCCTTGTAGATTGAAATAATTGGACCATCTCGCGAAAAAATAATTGAAGAATAATTAAGAATCAATAATTGATTATACTAGACCTTGCTTTTGTAATTTCGTAGGGCAAATCCTTAAACGATTAAATTTTAGCAATGATCATACACATCTCTCTCTATTGTATAAAAAGTTTTGGTGATGTAGAATTTTATCGGCGTTGTCTGGCAACGGATAGATGAACCATTTTTTTTTAGTCTTTTGTCGTGTTTTGGTCAGTTAAATTATAAATATTTTTAAAAATTGACAAATCATAAAACCACTGTTTCTGACTGCTTTAAGCCATTGCGCAAGATATGGTACTATTTTTGGATTTTGATGGAATACATAGACTGAAAAAATAAATAAGCAATAGCTTATTTCAATATTTCTATATTAGGACTATTATTTAAATACACAGAATCCAGTGAAATAAGATTAAGTCATTTTTCTATAAACTATACGTTTTGTTTTATCTTTTTTTTTTAAGCAAGGAAAATCAATTAGCAGTATCCATCCTCGGCTGTTAACAGACCAAATAAATTATCTGCCACAGCCAGATTTCAGCCCGCGACTTTCAATATATACTATACATTCTATATTATATATGCATGCACATACATTTACATAGTAAACTAATTTATACATTATATGTAATTAACTTTATTTTCAGGATGAAAACTACTTTATTCAATTTAGATTATATTTTTGATCAGAATAAAATTTCCGGTTTCCTAATTTCTTCCAACTTGAGCAGTAAGTACTTTTATTGTGAGACAATAATGTAAACTAATTCATAAAATTGTTATATTTTCAAATTCTAGTAGCCCTAATATTTAATAGCTCAAAGGTTAGTCATACGAAATTAGTGAAGCAAGACCTCATTATACATATATAAAGTATGAATGAACTTGGTAACAATTATTTTTTTTTTCTGAATGTCTCCAAATAAATTCATTCTAGCGAATTTCATAAGATTTTATATATTTTTGCAATTTCTTTAATTTTTTTTTCCAGAAATGTCGGCCATTTTCTTGTTCAAGGTAGCCAATGAAATGTCTGGAATACCCTAAAATGCCCGAAGGTCTGTGGAGGGAGGTAAGGTACCCCTAAGAAGTAGGGGGTTGTACCTGCCTACTGCATTATTTGAAATGTTTATTTTCCTAGAACATTTGACTAGTCTTGTTTCACAAACACCCTGGTAAGTTGGCGTTTAGCTCAAATAAAGACAATTTAAGTTCAAATTAAATTAGTTGATATGTTTTCAAAAATATAATATTTTTATTCTTATTCTTTAACACATTTTATTTTTTATATTAGATTTTTTTATGGATGTCCAGTGATACAAGCTAAAATGAATCCTCCAGGATTTGTGCCATTCTTCGGACAAGGTCTAAGAGCAAAGGAATCTCAGTTAGGAGCGATTGGTGAGTGCCCTAATTTTTCTATTTAAACCATTAATTAATCAACTGAATAATTGTAAAAAGATATTTTCTTAATTACTCTATCGGTGAACTTTCAATACGAGTTTTATATCGCACCTGTCATAGAATAAAATTATATTAAAGAAACTATATTATTTGAAAATCACCATTTAATTTTCTACATTTTTGAACACCTCGGATTACACTGAAAATTTGTAATGTTCGTTCCTTAGTTGTTCTGAAAAATATAAACATATTTTTTTAATATAATCAAAATTAAGTATTTCGATTCATTTAACCTATGAGACAGATGTAATATAATAAAAAAAATTTATGAACCAAGAAAATGGTCCGGGTGGAGGTAATACGATTCTCCTAAATTTGGTGAATTGTTAATTATAATACGCAGTTCTTTTGATTATAATTAGTAATAATAAATAATTAGTAAATAGTTCTCCCTATTTAAGAGAATTCGTTTTTCCCCACCCGGACAATTCCATTCCTCATATATATATAAGGTCAACTAATATTATTCAAATATTATATTGTTAAAAAAAAAAATCAAGTCCAGAATTTTGAATTTATTAGTAATACCAACAGCTAAAATGATTGTTCTTAATGATTATTCTTACAATATTAAAGCTATCTTTTAAACGAAAAATGACGATTACATGACCATTTAAATGTTTTAATTATTTTTAAAAAAGGTTTTTTAAATACATCTTTCAATGAAATGCGGTATCGAAATGTAACATAATGTGACAGATTTTAAAAAAATTAAAATTGCTTGGCATTAGTTATTTTCGAAAACTAATTTATTTAACGATTTCGTTAGTAATATTTAAATATCTATTAGATTACAATAACTTCTGAGTGCAAACAAATAAAATAAATAACTCAAACTGATATTAGTTTATATTTATGAATTATTTCCATAACACAAATTTTCATCTTGGATACATCAGCAGGAATAGTATATTTTAGTTAAAATTCAATGAAAATATTAACTAGAAGTCCCTTGTTCTCTTTGCCAAGACATATATTTCTTTTCAAAAATGTCTTGGCAAACGGTCTTTTCCCCGAAATTTGTAAAAATATCAAGTAACGTTTTTTGCAGGTACAAAGGAATGGTTAAAGTCGATCAAGCTGCACAAATACTTTCTCCAGAGGTTTCATTGCATCGGCTTAAAACATTTAAAATATCTGTTAATGACTTATACAATAGCTGTTTCTTTTATTAAGAAAAAATATTTGTGTATATTTAAATATTTAGTTCTTTATAATTATTGTTAACTAATTTTCTAAAAAATTTTTACTAATAAACAATAGTTCACTCATAATTTATTTACATTTAATAAATTACTTTTAATACAAATGTGCAAAAGTATATTTTCCATTTACTTTTATAATTAATTTAATATAAATGATCAAATTACTCAAAAACAGTGTATTATTATTCTTAGTAATTTATTCTGATACTTAAGCTCATGTTTCTATAATCATATTTTAAGAGGACTTATACCCACATAAATAGATAAATCTAGTATTATTAAATATTATGAAAAGCGGGGGATGGTAACATTGAGTTCCCAAGCCATAGCCTCACCAGTGATTTTATTGAACTCCTTTCTCTTCAAGGGTCGTAGTGAGATTTTTTAAAAATCATACTGGATATATTACTATAGGAATAGATAATAAAGTATAAAGTAAATATTTACTAAAAATACCAAATTATTGGTATATATATATATCTAATCGTACTTAATTTATTTTATAGTTAAGTATATTTCCTCCTCTCTCATATCTCAACCGGCCATACTATTGATAGCGATTTCCTAAATCTGCACTCTAGAATACTTTCGCCTAGTCTTATTTGCTTTTAAAATTAAAACTTTTAAAAAGTATTTAATAATATTTATTTTTTGCAGGTACGAAGGAATGGCTAAAGTCGATCAAGCTGCACAAGTACTGGCCCCTGATCTCCCATTGGTCCTACTGGCAGATGATGGCACTGACCGAAGATAACATGGAGTACAACATACGATTTGTCGGAGGTACTGAGATAACTTGCGGTGCTCAGGGGAAATTGCTCCGCAGCATCGAAGAGCTGAGGGAGAGGAAACCGAGGCTGAAGAAAATAATCGAGAATCTGGAATCTTACGGGTCGTCGATGGAAGCCGTCCTATCGTACCTGCTGCAAGTGGTCCACACTCCTTTTCCTACGTCTGAAGAAGACTCCCTTCCGACATTAGTAGTTCACTGCGTACAGAAAAGTAAGTATTAAAGTTATTTTCATTTTACAATAACCATTGAGTATCTCCCTAGATATTATTCAACAGACCTAACATTCATATCTTACGTTTCAGTAAAAGAATACACAAAACTCAATGGGAATTCTTCTCAGGGTGTGAAGATGATTGATAAAATCGTTTGGGCAATAGAGCGAAATCCTGTTTTGGATAGAGCTGATAAACACCTGAAAAGGCTGCCTTTACTTTGGGAGATCGAATCGTAAGCATAATATTATTTTATTTATTTAAAAATATATTTTTATTTATAATGTAATTCTTTTAGGTTTTAAATAGCCTTATTATTCAAATCTATGTCAAATGTTCGGCTGTTTATAATTGGTACTATGTCTTTAAATAAAAAACCTTAACCACTACATCCTAAGGTTTTGGGTTCAGTAGATGGTAGGGACTGAACTGTTTCTTGAACAACGATTGTGCAGGGATTTGATTTTCCCTCTATTATTTTTATCTATTTTATAGAGGCTAGATGAGTCCCAGGATGGTCCCAGATCCCAAATAATCCAAATAAAATCTGCCACAGCCGATTTTGAACTAGGGTCGTTCGGCATGGCAAATTTCTTTAAAAAAGTGTTAATTTCTTAAAAAAGTAAATTTTTAAAGAATGATAAAGTCTACGAACATTTTTAAATGTTCATCCAATAAATATTCGAATTATTTAATTCTAATAGTTTCTCTAGTGCATCAATTAATACTTAATTAAATTATTTTCAGAATAGTTCTTGAGTACACAGCCACATCTTCGAGGATTCTTCCCGGTATTTTGTCTGAACGTAACAGAAAGTAAGTAACATACAATCTCCTAATTTTTGTTTAATGTATTATTATTATTGTTAATATGAAAGTATTATTATTACTTAAATATTTTTATTTTGAAGAGCATTCGAATCCCGGCCAGGACAAATCATTTCTCTTCAAAACAAAAATATTTGAATAATCACCATCAAATAAAAATCAATAAAAAATAATTTAAAAATATAATAATTGACTACGTCAACGAGATCTTAATTAAAAAGTAATGTTCAATGAAAAATTCGTCCCCATATATGCATCGCAAAAATTGCGAGAACTGGGGATATAGTGTCGGTGAAGAGAAAGGATTTGTCTGGCGTGGTTACGAGTCCTGGTAGCTTATTTAGAAGAGTGCCGCACTAGGTATGCGGAAGACCCGGGTTCGAATCCCGGCCTGGACAAATCTTTTCTCTTCACAATAAAAATGTTTAATAATTATCACGATCATAAGAATAATAAAAATAAAAAAAATTATTATTATCCTTAATTTTAAAGAATTATTATTAGGTACTGTTTCTATATTTAATAAATTTCCATTAGTGTAGTAATAATTTGGTGTAGCTATTTACAAGTAATTGATGATACTAACATATATTCTGGTTTTAGTATATCTGTCGACTCAGGCTTTGATGAAAATTCAGGCAGGAGTACTTCAAAAAAAGAGTTTTCAACTGTTTGGCCGACTGGAACTAACTCAGTTATGGTGAGTTATGGTGGTTATAGTTCAAATACTGAAAAATAAAAATATAAATAGCACTGTAATTGGATCCAGCACATTATATGAAATTACACTGTTTCTAACGAGACTAGGTCATTTTATGTCCTGTTACCCATTTTGTTTTCTATTTTCATTTTATTTTAAATAGGTGAGATATTGTTCCACCATTCTTATTAAACTTTTATAAAACACTCCTGCACGCATAGGCGTAATGAGGGAGGTTATTGGGGATGTAACTCCCCCCCATTGCTTAGAAGAAATTTAAAAAAAAAATTGTAAGTAACAATTTAAAAGAAATAAAAATTTGAAGGATTTTACTTTTTCAAAGTTATTATTGTGGGATTACAGAAGTAAGACATATAATGTCAAAGACACAACAAAGAAAGTGCAAACATAAAAACTGTTTTTATAAAATAAATAACATTTATAAAAAATTATAATCTATTTATTTAATTTGAAGCTACATGATTATAGTATAATATAGATTATACCTATATTACGAGGCATCTTTTTTGAAAGGAGTAATATGTTGGAGTGGTTGACTGGTGGGGGTTAACTCCCCCATGAGTCAACTATAGTTACGTTAATGCCTGCATGCATATCTTTAATTTTTATTTTTTTCTGAAATATTAATTAATTTTAATATTCCTTTGTTATTGTGACTTTTTTTCTTCTAGTAATATTTATCTATTTTTTACAGCTTAATGTGAAAAAACGGATTGAATGTAAGAATGCGCTACTTTGTTCGCCGTTCTATCCTGTTGAAGATGTGAAACATGAAGACCAAGCCAAGGGGACTAGAACAAATTTTGATTAAATAAACAATTTGTAAATAAATTGATATGTTAATAATGTAAATGAGCCAATAGTACTTATTTTTGTCTACTTTTTTTTTAAATATATTTATATTTTTAACAAACTGTGTGAGATTAAATCTGAGTAGTTGCCTATTGTTAATACAATTCTATCTGTTTCCAAGGTAAATAAATTAATAATATATCACAACTTACACTTATATATTGAAATATTCTTGAGTTTCTATTGTGTAAGTTTTGCTTCAAAATTCCAGTTAACGTAAATAAAAATAAAAATTCTCATGGATGTTATGGGGATACCGTCCCGTTCCAGGGTACAAAATACATCGTCTCATAAGTATAATAGTACCATATAACATCCAATAATAGAATCATATATTATTTTATGACGAATTACCTTTATGAATGCTATATTTCTAGGCTAATTAAAATGTAGATAGAACCAAATTATTTTAGCATGTAAGAATGATATTGAAATGAATATACAAAATTTTAAGTAAAATAGTAATGAATTGTATAATATAAATAATTGTATTTTTTTAAGTGCAAACGCAGAACCACCTGAAAGATCTTGGGTACACAGACTGGTGATTCACTACCAATCCCTCTTAAAATTATTTACTTAATTAGATTAATAGTAAATATAGAATAGAAAAATTAACTTTATCTGGTGCTATGTTCCATTAAAATAACAAATGAGCTGAGAAAAAACGGAATATACACCTGACCAAAAGGCTACGATTGTTAAAGAAAAAAAAATTATAATAGATAAATAAGAAAATTATCATTTGTGAAAACTATTTTTCTTTGGTATTAAAAAATTAATTATAAATACTTTATTAATTTATCTTTCCATATCTCCTTATTTGAGAGTACATTTTCCTTTTTTTAGTTAGCTTTAGTTTGTAAAGTCGTTATGAATTGAATATAATGCAGGTTTTCACTATTTATCTCATTTCTGGTACCAGTCGAAATCGTATTTATCTAGATAGAATTTACCTACCCCCGATTCGATATTTAAATAAAAGACAAAATTTAGTAACGCTCTATTGTGTTATTTTATTTTAAACACATACAATAGGATCTAGTATTTTCATTTGATTCCATTATAATTTTGAAAGATATGAAAAACAGTTAATTACAGTTCCAACTCGGTAAACTATTCAGTTAGTCAAGTCCTGTTCTTAGGAATCCTATAAAGTAAATTGGACATTAAATATCTAATATATCTTCTTCCGGAACGTAATGAAGAACTGCTCAGAAATTTTTTTCCTTGAAAATAATAAATTATTTAAAATCTTTACCGTTTTACGATAAGATAATTCTAAAATAATACGCAAAGTTTTCAAAATAATTCTTTTTACTATTTTAATTATTTTTGTTGTATATTTCGATTTTTTTTTCCTTTTCTTTTTGCTTTTTCTTTCATTAATGACTCATATCATTAAATATGTAGTCTTATTTTGAGTGGCGAATATATCAATTACTGAATAATTTTAATACGTAATCTTATAGTTATTCTATAGATATAATAAAGCTAGTAAAAGTTTGAAATATTTGAGCACGGTTAAAAGATTCGCGAAACTCCAACCAATACACTCTCTCAAGACACGGTTGTGCGGTGGGTTTGGTGAGTAGTGTTTTTATTGATTTCTATTCCAGGTTTTTTATTATTTATGAATTTGGACATCTATGGACCGCTTACAAATTAAAACTTATAATTTTTAAATCTTTTCTCTTCAAAATAAAAATATTTAAAAATTATAACATTTAATAAAAAAAAAAAATTATAATGTATCTTTTTCTTTCTTCCTTCCCATTACTTCTTCATGTTCTCTCCAACCGCTCGTCTCTGATCTTCTGTCCACAATTTCTTTGATCAAGGCTTTGGCTTGTCTTCATCACAGGTTGCGTTTATCAGCAGCCTTCACTGCTTCTATCGGTCCTGATTTGTATAGGATAGGATATATATATATATATATATATATATATATATATATATATATATATATATATATAAATACTATAAATTATAATACTTCTTTATTAAAAATATCTTTCTTTTTTTGGTTCGTTCAAGTATTTGTATCAGTTTTGTTAAAACATTATAAAATACAAAATTAAATTGAAAATTGTAAGCCTAGAACCACAATCTTATGCTATTTTACGTGGATCATCAACGCCCTTACAACTAAGTCCTTTCGAATGGGAGAAATGTAAAGTTTTCAAGAAAATAAATGAGGGATGCAGGTGGTGGGTTTTTCCAATGTCGGAGCCTACTTCTTCCCTAACTGACCCAGTGCAGCGGCACTTTGAGTTTCTTATCTTGACTTGCTTACCAGAAAATTTATGAGTGTAGTGTTAAGTGAAGCCTGTCGGCATATTGTTTCATAAATAAAAAAAAATATTAAATATTGTTTAGCAAGGGAAAAAAAAATAACACATAAGGATGTACAGTTGCAGAGAGACTAGAAGGGAAAGGCACAACACACACAAAAAAGTAAAAAATATTGTTAGTAATCTCAATTAAATGTTGAAAAATAATCAAACAACAAAAATCTAAGATCGTAAATTTTAGAGGTAAGAGAATAATTCCCATGACAAAATCTATATATAAAAAAAAAGTTCTTTACCAAACAAAAAGTTTTTGAGATTCAGTTTATAAATAAAAACGATAAATTTGAGTTGGTCTCAGATTCAGGCCTAGTAATAGTAAAAACAGTTTTAATGTGAATTTATAGTAAATAGTTATTCGAAACTAAGATATAGATATATAAAATATATTTACAATGTATTACTTCTTGTTTTTGATTGTAAATAAGGTATAAAAACACTGAAGGTTTTCAAATATACAAAAATAGTAGTTCACCATAGCAATAAAAATATTTTTTTTTTAATATTGAATTAAGGATAGGGTAGAATAAATAAACATGTTTTAAATTTGTAATAGACACAATAGCGATAATTTCGTATTTATAAAAAAACATTCATATAAAAATGTATTAACTTATTAATATTATCCAATAAAAAAATATTACACATTAGAGACTAAAAAACAATTATTAAATTGCTTAAATAAAACTGGACGACTTATAACATTTATTACTGAATGACGTAGGACTAAGAACTAGAAAAATGTACTAAATCTCTTAAGGCATAAGGCATATTATTATGTTAATATAACATATTATCATATTTAATATAAAAATTAACTAAAGAGGGAATGAAATCACAACGGACTTAATTATGATTAAAAAAATCAAGCTTAAATAATTTGTTATCAATACTTTTTTGCTTTATTTAATTCTTCATTGGTAAAATATCAGTTTTTGAAACTGAAATTTTTACATTGATATTATGATGAAATGCTAAAAATATCGGTCATAAATTTGGAAATAATTCTTTTGAATCATCAAAATTTTCCACCTTCCATAAAGAACTTGAAAGAATATTGATTAAATTTTGTTTACAAAATGAAAGCAAAAAAAAAAGAACTAATTTGTAAATCAGACTATTAATATATTTTTGCAGCCTTTTAAACTATTATTTCTATGTATTAGAAAACTTTGCATAGGGTACTTATCGATTTTTGGTTATAGATATTCATATTCTTATCTTAACATTCGGAAATTCCACATGGTAGAAAAAATTTGGCTTATGTAGATATAATCCTCCTTATTTTGTAAGGATATTTTCTTTCATACTAACCAAAAATGATAAGATTATACAAGAAACAGAGAATTTTTTTTTTCAAATTGGTGTTTATTTTATTTTAAAATTAAATAAACTGATTTTAACAAACTACAAAAAGAAAAAGGTGCTAAAAGGGGCAGAACAGTATATACATTTTTTTAAATCAGTCAATGATATACTTTTTGAATAAGTGCTCTTGGAAATGTGAATAAAATTTGTTTACAAAATGAAAGCAAAAAATTACAAAAAATTACAAAAAAAAAAAAAAAACTTATTTCGATACATGAATTTCGAATTAGTAACGAAAAAAGGGTATAAACACTATGTCACAACCACAAATATTTGATTGTGCAAAAATAAAATTGCAAATAAAATATAATCGATTAAGTTTAATTAAAGAAAAGGGATGAGTTCCAAGCCTTAAAATCTTATAAAGCCAGTTGTGTAACAAATCAGTGTGACAGATTTTTATTTTTACATAGATGACATACATTTCATATCACTTGGACATACACATAATTGGTATACCAACGATTTAAGACTCAGTTTCTAGTTAACCATCCCCGACAACATGGCTGCAGCCGAATAAGTGAACTGTACGATCTGAAAAAAAAATAGGGCATTAATACATAAATTTTAAGTTATCTTAAATTTTTTCATACTGAGCAATATTACAGATAATAATTTTGACATCATAGCAAATCAAAAGTTTGAAATCAGCGCTGGTGAATATCCTGATGAGTCTAATTTTTTCCAAAACGAGGTTCTTGTACATAGAAAAATAGATTCGTTTTATTTTTGTTGCGAGTAAGGGACTAAGTCAGGCATTGGTTTGAGATGGAGTCATTGCTTATATTAAAACTTCTAAAATATGTTATAATCCAGATTCGTAGCATTGAATGACCTTATTAAGAAGTTTAGTAATTTACAGGAATGGCTCATTTACCATTATGAATATAAAGATTTGTCTTTCATTATTCATTATTTTATTAATTAATTATTAATTATTATTCATCTTGTATGTGCGCTTTTTAAAAAATATATACTTCCTGATGTTATGTACTGAAATAAGTTAATAAAATATTATTGAAACAGTAGTTTCAGCCGTTTGTCCAAAGTGTTCCTTTGATTTTGAAATATGGATCACAGGTCATCTTTAGATTAAATGTCAGAGGTAGTGTGACTTTCTGAGGAATTCGGTGGTCGCTGTGTTTTGTCTTGTGTTGATTTAATCGATTTTTAAAAACTGAGTATCTTGTAAATTTGCCCAAGGGAAATTGTAATGTCAGTGGAGACAGTATGGGATACTACTGTGTTATAAAAAGTTGTTTAGCCACTAAAGGTAGCAGTCAATGCCTTGGAGTTGTAGATATGTCATGTTCTATATCATATATATCGTATTGCATAGGAGCCAGTATTAATCCATGAGGTACTCCTGAATGTATAAGTTAGTATGATGATCGAGTGTTTAGAGAAAGCCCACGAGCGACATCTAAGAAATTGCCTCTAAATTAATTGTTATTGAATTTTATAATAATAATCATACTCTTCAATCTAATACTAGGCGACGGGAGTGTTGTGGCATCAACTATTAGAAAGGTTATTTATAAGCAACTAAGATGAATTATTATTTTTAATTATAATTAATTTTTTTTAATCTTGTAATTTTTCCTACTTTTCCTTTACTTACCGCTCCTAAAGTCTCCAAGTTGACCGGGTACATGACGATCGCAGTGAGGGTGGAGCTCCTCCTTGTCCTCACCATCAACATCTGGGCAGCTCTCCTGAACTTAACGTCCGCCTTGTACCAATCGCAACTATAGATGGCAAACTGGAGGTCAGAGCTCTAAAAGAAAAAGAAATGGGTTGTGAGAACTAATTTTATGAAATAAGATCGCATTGAGTGAAGAATAATTATAGGTTAGCTTGTAACAGTAGGGTTTAACTTCATAGGCATCATATTGCTCCTTCAAAAGAACAATGTCATAAAAGAAAAATGAATGTTCCATGTCAGTTAAAAAAAAAAATGGGTATTCGTAAAGCAAAGGATTCCTCTTGGTATTCAAGTTATGTTATTAACAGCTGAAATTTTCTAAAAGTTTTTTTGAAACTTTTTTATTATAACTTATATTAGTATTACCAAATTTAAATTCAAACATGATACAACTAAAAATAAAACTTAAATAAAAATAATTTTGGAAATAGAATATCTGCTCTGTCGTTCCTTTATTAAGAAGCTTCCGTTCAAAAAATGTCAATTGCTTTGAAGGGGCGATATGTGATATCTAGATTTTGTTTATTCCTCTCCAAGAATTTGTATAAACTAACAATTGGAATAAAATACTTATAAATTATCCTTTCTATTTATAAATTAGATATTTATGGTAATAAAACGAATATTATATTGTTAAGGATCGGTTAATGTATTATTTTTTAATTTGTTGAAATATCCTTCCTTGCTTTACGGGAAAGACGGGTTTTCGGCATTAATATGATAACTCTATAAATGGTTTATAATCTTTCCATTATATAAAAACATAAAATAGCTGTAAAAATAAATATTGGTTAAAAGATCCTAATAGTGTCAGTCCAACCAAAGGTAAATATCAATGTCCAAATAAAAATAGTTAAAAATTAAATTATCAAAAAAAAATTTAAATATCAATGGTAGTGAAATAAATTATATTATACCTTTTATTGTGATTACATATTTTTATGGTCTAGTTTCCTACATAACGGCAATTTTGTAAAGAAAAGGCCATAAGACATCCTTAACTTTTGTATGAATGAGTTGTGAAACAATCAAAGTGCATTATTATCATTAAAATATGTCGCTAATAATTGATTAAATAAAACGAATAAATATTGTTTATAGTGGAATAAATTACAAAGTTTTAAAAATAGCAATCCTCTTATGGGAAGTGAGGTGTGAAGCTGGATTTTTAAAGTGAAACTTTTTTTCTATCGCCCCAAAAATTTTCGTTCATCTATCGCATGTCGCATTACAGTGTGGTATCTATGGTAACTGTGTATACTATTGGTTTATTCTCGAAGTGTTGAAATGCGGTAATTTTTTGTAAAGGAGTCTTTTTTAAGACACCTAACTAAACAAACACTATGACTACTCTTATTTAGATTCCGCCTTAAGCTGTTGGGGGGTTGGGAATTATTTTCCAAAAATTGTTAGTTAAATGCCTACAAACCGAAAAAAAGTTTCACTTGCATCGTGGTTTCATAAAACCGCACAACTTTTTTTCTCTAAGGCCTATATTTATTTAATGAGTTTCATCTGAATCTATGAGACTAATGTCGGATCGCCTGTTTGTAACCCATTCAAACCTTTCTTTTACAATTAAATAATAGCAAGATATTAAATGTTTCCAAAAAATATTTGGATCAGTCATTTCCCTGAATTTATTTACCAGCCAGATTGAACGAAATATTCAGTTTTCATATAAAATGTACAAAAGCTTAGAGATAACTTACCGCCGTTTCGATGAGTGAGGATCCAATACAGAACAATGCCACTTCCATAAATTGGAAAGAAAATATTTGAAACAGTTGCAATAAAAAGCTTGGATCGCTTGTTTTCCCCTAATAAAAAAATAATCAAGTTTTAATAACAAATTTCGATGAAAAATAAAATAAATTATTATCTTTATAAAATTAATATTGGATTGTACTTACTAGCAAAACCTGTGCAGTTCCCATGATCAAAAGGAGAGTACTGATTCCTAGGGTCACAGTCACGAGGGGGTTGTAAAACTTCCTCAGGTCATCTGTGTAACTGTGGAGGAAGGGATTCAACAATTTTTTAATAAAAAAGGAATTCATTTAAATACAAGATAGGGAATTACTAAAGAAATAGTTACCTCAAAAGTTTTTGGTGATCCCGAATGTTTTGAAATATCTCTTCATAGATATTTTTATTAATTTCTTTCTTATATCCATCTTTTGCGCCAATTTCAGAAAAATCGACCTTCAAATTGGACAAACAATCTCCGAGTGCTATTAATTGCGCATAAAGACACATCAATATTTGATAGAACATGCAGAAATAGACATTGAGAAGTGTCGCAGCCCACAGCAGAACAAAAGTTTCGTAAGCATATATCATATGGTAGTAAGGGTATACGTCTATCGGGCCTGGGTACCAACCGCACAAAATCTTCTTTCTCCCCGTCTTCACCGCTGCCATGCTCCCCGTGTGGTGTTGGACGTATTCCACAGAAACTAGTGGGAAAAAAATCATTACAGATTCAATAGTCGCATTCCACATAAATATTACCAGACAAATTATGTTGAAATTCCTATTCGTCTTGATATAAAGATCCCTCACACGGTCTCTCATATAATCGGGAATAGTGATGAAATCTTTCCTTATCATTTGGTAGAGCCTGCAAATCCTTTCCATACTGAACCAAAAAGGAAGCATCCTGCAGTACATCTGCAAAGCGGGCAGGGAGTGCAAATTCAGAAACATGATCTTCTGGACGTCGAATTCTATCGTGAAGAAACTTTGAATCTGAAAGACTACATACGGAATGGTTATCATGAGTGATCCAAATACGTGCAGCTTGATGATCGTACTCTTCTTTCCGGTAGTCCTGAAATCGTTGAGAGCATTCCACATGCCGAAGATCTTGAGGAACCTTATACTGAGACCGTCGATGACATCTGATTCCTTAATGGCATCCTGATGACCCATCTTAGTCGGCTGTCGCTGCCTAACTAAAGTCCGTGCTTTTTTTTTCGTTTAATAAGAACTACCTTTAATGTCTTATTGATACGCCAATTACCCAATAGATGAGAATGGTAATTATTCATCACTGGTGGAATGACAGTGAGTTAATTAATTGTTGTTTTTCTTGAGGTGGATTCATAATCAATGTTGGGGAAAAACATTTCATCCAGTGGAACCCTGAATGTTGAATGTGGAAGTGAATCCTTTATATTAGAAACAGAGTCAGTGGCTTTATCATTCTGTGTTAATTATAAAAATGAATTGACACATTGCTACATCTTGCTTTGTTGTTTCTAAACTGTTTTAATACTTGTTTATCAATTTAGTTCATCCCAATATAACATAACCCTTTTAATTAGCCTCACTTATACTAAAAAAAAGTCCTCTGTGACTTCTTTGTTGGTCACTAAAACAATGAACCGATAGCTTCAATAGGAAAGATAATTTGGAATAGTAATATATATATATATATATATATATATACCAGAAGGAACTTATCTACAAAGAAAATAATATGTACGATTGCCAAATTATATATTTTTTAGGTTTGATTTTTTTTTTTTTAAATTATACAAATGCCATTTGGCACATATTAAATTTTCAACCTCCTTTTGAAAACCTTCCCTAAGGGAATAAAAATATTTGAGGTAAATTTTTATTTTTTTAAAGTCGCACTGATCGCAGACTAATACAATCTAGCATACTTAAGGGCAGCAAGTATTATAGATGTAAGTCTTCATTCATATAGGAGAAGTTGAAAAATAATTAAAAGAATAAACTTTGAAAAAACTTTAAGAATCCTTCCAGATTTTAACTCTGCTTCCAAATTCACTTACTTCTTGTATGGGAGAGTCTGGAAAAGTTTAACATTACAGAGAAGGAAGTGAATTTGGAAGCAGAAAGAAAAATCTGGAAGAGATTCAGGATGAAGAAATACCAGAGAAGTTTGGAAGAGGAAGGGCCAAAAAAAATGTGGCTTAAACGCGTGAAGGAATATCGAAGATATAAAAATAAAGTTGTGACGTGATCCTAAATGGTCAATACGAAAAAAAAAATTAAAAAGGAATAAGATATATGTAAATAAGAACAAATAAAATGGTTTAAATTGAACACATTCAAACTTGATGAGATGATTTCCTGCACGATTTCTATAACGCTCTTACCATGATGGAGGTTAAAACAGTTTAAAATTACGATAAAGTTCTTTTAACCGACTATATTTAATATTAAATTAATCTATTAAAACATTTTCATTACCACACAATGGTTAAATTCTGAATTTAAAACGAATTGAATAATATTTGTGGATGCATAAAAATTTGATGGATATAGTACCACATCTTGTTAATCTTTGTAACCTAAAATGAATACGTCTTCTCTATGGCATGCATTTAAAACGAATTACATACACAATTTAAAATGAAATAAAATATGTAAAGTTGTTTTTCCAAAAAAATTTTAGAGCTTCAATTAAAATTCCGGTTTGTAATTTTCATCTTTAATCAAAATATTATATTTTATGTGTAATGATATATTAGCACAAAACTTAAGAATCTTTTATTATAGTTCAATAATAGCTAAACCCGCGTTCAAAAAGTTCAAAGTGGTTAATTATTGTAAAAATGAATTTAAAAGGCGCATATTATACTCAAGTATTGAATGTGCAAACAAATAAACGGTCTTTCCAAAGGGTTACTTTGAAAGGAAAAAAAAAAAATCTTATCTTTTTTTGTTAGTTCGGGTTGGATAAAAAAAATTAATATAAAAGTCGAGACTAAACAAATTTCCAATCACGCAATTCATCTCAGTTTGGTCTAAAACTGCCGAAGAAAATCTGTTATAAGACCGACGAAGAAATACTTTGTAATTAAAACCAATTACGACCTGTTGGTAATAAGTATTACTAATATTCTCAAATATGTGAAGTGTCACTTCCGGTCTTCATATAGTCTATAAAAAATGTAGTGTACAGATCTTACATTATTCTCAAATACACCATTACGACATTATTTATCTTCACTTCGTAAACATTTCTTTAATTCGTTGGAGTTATGTCAAAACTAGCCAAAATGGACTCAGGGATGATCAAATCGACGTTTAAAATAAAAAAGACAATATGTTGTTGTGTTTTTTATTACATTACTTTGCTCATAAGGAAGTAAAAAAAACTGTTACCTATATATAATCTACAATAAATGATCACACACATATATAAATCGTATTGATTATTGAGTATTATTGAGTGAGCAACCTGCCTATGATTGATGAGACTGTTGATTTGGGATGTGCTACATTTGCTCTGATTTGCTGTCATTGTTGTTTGTGTATGCCCTGAATTGGCAGGTTGTTTTTTCCATTACTCTAGCGACTTATTGCATTTTTTAAAATGTTTTACGTTTGAATAATGTTTATTTTAGAGTTGATGCTCATTTTAATATGTATGTGTGTGTGTTAAACTGCCATCATTTATGCCTCATTTAATAAGGATTTAGTAAATTATTCGAGATTTTATGTAATTAAATATTAATAAACTCACATGTGGAGACATTTTTCAGGCATATTTAAATGCTCATAATGTCTTAAAACGTGTCCAGGACCAATCATGTCTTTTTGAGGCATTAGTTAGAATTAACAAGTTAAAAAATTTGTAGGTATGAAACAATTTGATCTATAAGTTATGTTGAGTCAATTGAGCTTCCATTTAAGAAATAGAACAATAATTAAACTTTAACTATTGTGAAAATACTAAAAAAAAAAAAATGTATAAGAATTAACACATATTAATTAATGAGAGGAACCAGAGTTGAATTATAGTTGAGAAACTGTTGAGAGACGCGGCAGAGGTTAAGAACCAAGATATCAAGAAAGAACTGGTATGACAATGAATGCGAGGCTGCAATAAAACAGAGAAACACAGCTTGGATGAGGAATTTGAATAAAGGAACGAGACTGAGTGATGAAATGCACCAGGAAAAACGAAGATTAGCAAAGAAGCTATGCCGTAAAAAGAAAAGGCTAGAGGTATTAGAAAGGCTGGAGAAAACGGAAGATTACTTCAAGGAAAAAGACAGTCGAAATCTTCTTGGTTGCGAAAGAGAAATATTGGAGACATGGATAGAACATTTTCAGGAAATCCTAGGGGATGGCCAGTAAGTAGAGAAGCAAGAAAATGCCCAAAGGGTGATTGCAAATGTACAAAGTGAGGTGGAGGACTTAGAAGAAGCAGATATACCTCCTGAAATGGAAGAGATCAGTGAAATTATATCACAGCTCAAAAGTAAAGCGCCAGGGATAGATGGTATGCAGAATGAAATCCTCAAAAATGCCGGGAAAGAGATAAAAGAAGATATCTCCAATATACATTTTGGTGTATGGAGGTATGAAAAAATGCCTCCAACTGAAGAATGGTCCGAATTCGTTTTTTTCCCAATATACAAAAAGGGGGATAAAACGGAATGTGACAATTATAGGGGTATTTCATTGCTGAATTGGGTATTTAAGGTTTTGTCGATAGCAAATAGTAGGGGAGTGACAAACTGGTCAGAAACTGTTCTGGGTGATTACTAGAGTGGATTTAGATCGGGAAGGTACACCACAGACCATATTTTTACAGTGAGACAAATACTGGAGAAGACATACGAAAACAATATTACTCTTCACCATCTGTCCGTGGACTTCCGACAAGCGTATGATTCAGTGAAAAGGGGAAAATTGTACGAGTGTCTTGAGAAACTGGGAGCTCCAAAGAAAATAACACACCTGGCTAAAATTACTCTGGCAAATACACACATTAGAGTGATGGTAAATGGAAAGTCCTCTCGAAGATTCAAGATAGGAAAAGGACTTTGGCAAGGAGATCCACTATTTACCGAATTGTTCAATCTGGCCTTAGAAGCATCCGTAAGGAAAATACTAACGCATGGTGGAGGCACTATTTATAACACAACATCGAGCATATGCAGGTGATGTTCTCATTACAGTCCGATATAGGTATCAGCACTTGCAGGCGCTCTTGAAGAATTTCTCAGGGAAGCCAGAGATCTAGGCCTAGGAATTAACGAAAAAAGAGCATTTACATGCAAACATCAAGAGATGGCCAAATGGAGCTTCAAGATATGCGACAAATTCAAGTACCTAGGCAGCATGATAACGCATGAGAACAGAGTTGATAAGGATGTTAAGGTACGAATTGCGGCGGTAAATAGAAAACATTGTGCAGTTAAAGGATGTCAAGAAAAGGCAAAGTGTTTCATATATAAAACAATTGCGAGATCAATTGTGACTTACTGATGCGAGGCCTGGCCACTGACTAAACATTGCAAAGGACCCTTGAAGTATGGGAAAGAAGAGTCCTGCGTAAAATTATTGGAATTTGGACAGAGGCGAATGGCGAAAGAAATTAGCAGGGACCAAGGTTCTTCAAGGACTGTAGAGCCCAGTAATAGATAAATAAACAGATAGTAATAATAATAATAAAAATTAGCATAGATATTATGAAATTTTATTACTATTTTCAGATTACAGATCCAAAAGATTATTTCTATTTCTTAAAGACATTAAATAACAGTTTTTAGAAACAATACACATCAAAATATTTATTCAGAAAATTTAAATATCTGAGAAATCAGTAATATATATATATATATATATATATATATATATATATATATATATATACATATATGTATTTTCGGAGACGATTTTGAAATGAAAATTCCACATAAAACATTTCAGAGACATACATTTCTTAAATTTATTTTTTCAGTTAAATACGTAGTTTCGTTTTTGAGCTGGATCGAAATTGCAAAGCTTTTCCTTACATTATTTGGTGTAAAATTAATGATGGTAAACAAAAATCATTGACAGTGTGAAAGAAAAATAATAATCATAATTTGTTTTTTTTTAAATTACTTTAATTTTAATTATAAATTAAGATTCAAATAAATGCCATCTAGTTGAGGTCGGTTTCTACCCTGAAAAAAGTTAGGTAACATACTTTTAGCATTTTACTTTTAGACGCTCCTTGTAAATATGAATAATTAATAATTTTGAATGATTTACTTATATTAATATTTCATACAAAGTACTAAAATAAATTATTAAAAAAACCAACATTATTTGTATCGGAGCAAGAACTATAGAGGGCAGGATAGAGCATGGAATTTCGAGAAAAACTTTTTTTTTCGATGAGAAAATTATATTTCGGTTGAATGATTGTGATGAAATTAATTCAGTACGAAAAATAAACTGATGGAAAAAAATGATATAGAAATATCTTTCCAGCAACACTATAATAAAATTGTTGAGTGTTATTAGGGAAAAATGGGCAAAAATACCAGGCTGTTATTTACAAAGATTGTATTTCTGGCCCTAACTATACTTTATGGTGTATTAATAAAATAACAATGCTTAATTATATCATTTAGCTGTTCTATAAAATGAGTTACTTTTTGTCAGGTTTTATTAAGGCGTGTTTCATAGGAAATACATTATTTATCAATTTATTATTATGAACAGAATGTTCATACACCTGAAGAACAAGTCTTTGTAGTATCCGTCTGGAAAAACCCATAGTTTCTCTGGCACTTAGGGGGCAGAAAGACCCCCACGAAACTGATAAGCTGGCCCAGTTTCGGCTAGATCAAAGGATGGAAATTCCAATGCTACAAATGTTAAATATTTTAAACCAAGAAATATTGCTAAAGGTATTGTAAGACTAGATTGTCAAGTGATTTAATTTTAATTATTTTAGAAAACATATTAAAGTCTTACTTTAATTTCTTAGGAATTAAAATTTTATTTCACATGGATAGTAGTAACAACTTTAGCTCCCTTACAATATAATAAATATTAATATTATTGACGAAAATAAAACACATGAAATCTATCAGCTAGTCAGGCATAGTCTAGATCTGCTGATCCAAGATGAAGCCCCTTCCTTACTGGTGATGTTGATGTCCTACAGCTTAGACCGAAACTTTGGCACAGTAAAATATTTTTTTTTCATTTTGTGTAATCATAGACTGCACCAATTAATTGTAAATATTTTGTATAATTTATCGACTGCGCACCTTGATCATTTTATACTCTTCTTTTTTATTATTTTTTTAGATTATAAAATATTATGAAACATAAAATCTCTGATTATGAGAGAAGTTAGTTTGTTTTTTAATTGTTGATTACTAAGGTTAATTTTTGAAAATAATAAAACGAAAATCTACAAATTATTTTATTTCTATATTGCTATTGTTACTGTTCAATTTTTTTCTTGCATGTATCCAACTTTTTTTGTGATTCTGAGAGAGATGCCTTTTTTTTAATTTTGTTTGCGTTGATCGAAACTGAGACCTTCTTTCAAGCTGATCTAATTCTAGGAACCCAAATTCTTCATCTTCTTAAAACGTCATGATAAGTGACGAATTTCAATCCATAAATCCAGAAGAGAGTGATGAGCACTTAGCTCAATAATAGGTATCTAAGAATTGTAGAATCGTCTTTAATGATATTATTAATTACAGGCTTATTGATAAAATGCCACAAATTTAAATATTAAAAAAAATCTTGTACAGATAATATTCATATTTATTTTTACGATAATTTTAAATTGAATGAAAGGAGAAGGTTAAACTGATAAAATATTTGTATAACTAATCATTGTCTCATATATTTATTTTTCAATACATAAAATACATTTATTAATCCCTCTGACCTATACATTGGTTGTAAACAACGAGAGTGACTCAGTTTTTAGTTAACCATCAAAGCTGCGGCTGAATACGTGAACTGGACAATCTGAAAAATATAAATAGGCACCAATTATTACATTGTCCATAGAAATTATTATATGAATTAACGAAAAGACCGTTCATAGTTTTTAATATAACAAAAAACAGGAAAATTCTAAATCATTCATTACCAAATTTTAAATTCATTTTCAAGGTCTACAGATCTATAGCAATAACCAAATCAGGAAAGCTGTTAAGGAATAACCAAACTTTAAAATTTTAATAAATGGAAAAGCACGACATATATTATTATATTATGTTAATACAGTAGCAATAAATTAAGAATATTTTAGTTTTAAAAATATTGTAACAGAATTATTTTTTTTTTTACACTTTATTGAAAAATTACAATCTGCCACTATTACTTAGTGCTAAGTAGCTATACAATCATTCTATAAAAATAAAATAAAAATAACTAAATAAAATAAATAAATGTATTAAGAATATACATGTGGTAATAAAAACCAAATAAATGCGAAGATTATAATAAAAATAAAGACTAAAAATAAAATAATTGCTTATATTGATACCATAATGACACTATTTACAATATGCCTGGGGTCCCCGAACTAAGCTTCTTCCCCAGGAATGAGGGCAAAGCTTCAATGTCCGGGAGACGGGTCGTGAGTGGAGAATCTGGCCCGTGCCATTACTCCAAATAACATTATTATATCAGGTCTTGGGGCCATTGACGGTTTAGACGGCGGGGTGGGTTGTATGGAAGTGTGGAACTGGATAGTTACTGAGCTAGGAGATTGGGATGACAGGCAAGGTTTTGGTGAAACATATCGGATTGTCACACATGAAATGACCGTTTCTAGAACCAGGAAGAAAATAAAAATTTGAGATCAAATCTAACATATTTTTTATTCAAAGTATTTATAATCATTTTCGATACACTTTTGCTAACGGCTTGATCAAATTTTGTGCCCAGGAGGCTGATCGGCATCTAACTATTGAACAGATCGGCGTCGATTGTCATACTTGATCTACTTTTCGTCACAAGTTATTGAGCGGCCGAGAAATGGTTCGTTTCTTTGACGAGCAAGCAAAGAAACACACGTCTCTAGACGTTTCAACTGCTCACGTTCGTTGAGCTCGTGTGGCCAAGGAATCGAGATTTTTTGCCTTTGCGATCAATTTTAAATGCCTGGAAACTGTCGTACGACTTGTACCTAGCTCTGACGCATATTCTCTTACTGTTTTATGAAATCTTTTTCGACAGAATTCTTAAGATCTTCGCCCTCTATTGATGTTTGAGGCCGTCCACGGGGCAGATTTTGTAATGTCGTATCTCCCGAGGAAAATTTTGTAAACCAACGACGGATGGTTCTTTCATTACCACTTCCTTCACCAAACGCATGATTAATATTTATTGCTGCCTGGGCAGCGGAATGACAGAGTCTGTACTCATAAAAAGAATCGTTCGGAAATCGCGTGTTTCCATGGCCACGGTAAAAAATTATACTAGAAATCTTTATGTCTAATTGGGAAAAAATAAACACAGTTTGCAAATAGAGGATTGTATGCCACTTGGATGGAACAAGTGCTTATTATAGATAGTAAATATTTTGCTATGAATCAACAGGCAACGCTTTAATCCTCTATAAACATTAAGATTTAAAAAATCTGACATTTCATGTGTGACAACCCAATACAAATGTTTTATATGCGGAGGACCAGGGTTCGAATCCCGGCCAAGATAAATCTTTTCTCTTCAAAATATAAAAATATCTTTATTTATATCTAATATTTTAATTGTTTAAATTACCATGAAAATATATATATATATATATATATATATATATATATATATATATATTTTCAATATGCAATATTTATATAATTCAATAGTTCTAACAGGACGCTGTTAAACATTAGTCATACTATATTTTAAATACAGTCACTATTATAATCAGTATTCCATCTACAATGTTTATAGTGGTGTTGTAAAATTAGTATATTTTAAAACACGTAATTTAAATTTAATTTGCATACGTAAGACTGTGTCCAAAGTGTTTTAATGTCAATCATTACTCTTGGTACAAAAATAATTATTTTTTAATCAATACAATTTTTAAACAAGATATTACAATTATTTGCTGTTGAATGAAAAACGTATTCTTCTCTGTAGTAGAACGTCTGTACGTAAAGCATAAATTATTCAATTCGGAACGGTTCGAAAGGTCAGATTCTGGTTTAACAATTTAATTAATAGAATTTTTGGAATAAACCCTTAAAATTCCGATTCGCAGTTAACTTAAACTGTAATAGAACTTAATATTATTCGTATTTAAAAAAAAAATTCTCACCTTCTTGTCAAGATGATTAGACTTTAATCAAGGTTATTGATATTTAATAAATATAAGAGAATTGGAAATTTCTCTTCTAACGAGCCCTCTGAAGAAATAGTTTAAAACTGATAAGAATTTTTACGGGTTTAAATTTTTCAGCATTTACTTTAAAGTTATTTAATATTATCAAATTATAATATTATTTGTGGGGAGAAAAAAAACAAAGTGCTAGTTTACCTAATGATTTAAACACTTTATAAATTTTCGATCAAAAAATCATTTATTGCCCTTAAGTTTGTGGCTTCTTTATTTGTTTATATTCTTTTTAATGCATTTCTTCAAGCCCTTACCGCTCCTAAAGTCTCCAAGTTGACCGGGTACATGACGATCGCAGTGAGGGTGGAGCTCCTCCTTGTCCTCACCATCAACATCTGGGCAGCTCTCCTGAACTTAACGTCGGCTTTGTACCAATCGCTACAATAGATGGCGAACTGGAGATCAGCGCTCTTGAAGAAAAAAAATGGGTTGTGAGAACTAATTTTATAAAATAAAATCACGTAGAGTGAGGAATGGTTGTAGACTTGTAGCAGTTAGATTGAGCTTCATAGGTATTATATGTGCAATCTCGATTTAGTTTATTCCTCCTAAGATATTTATGTTATGTGACAATCTATAATACAATATAGATAAATTATACTTTCGGTTTATGATTCAGTAATATGATTTATGTGTGTAATGTATTCCTCAGATTGGTTGAATTAGCTAATAGTCAACTTCCTACAATGAATCCTATTTAAGAGGCAACGCTTTTAGTATCTTATTTCTAGTTTATAATATTTCAATAATCTCCTAACTTTAAATATAAATATTGTACCCACAAATAAATACCCACAAAAATAAAAATTGTTCAAAAGATGAAAAGTATATGACCAAAAAAGATTTTTCTAATCCATTTCCAATTGTAAAAGCGAAACAATCACACATACCGATTCTACAGAAATTGAACAATATACTTTAAAATTTATAAAAATATTAACAAATATATAGTAAGATTTAAAAGATCTACATCTTCCCTAGCATTGTTTTATCCAAATCTCGACAATAGCTCACCAAAGATTCATGATTTAATTTCTGGTAGTTTCCACAGAACAATATCTTCATATCGTTGTCAATTATATAATTAGATGAATATAGAGGTATATTAATCTATAATTATTTGACTGTCATCCTTACACTCTTTACTTCTGTAATTTTACTAAACGCATATCTACATTTATCAATAACTATAAAGTTATATAACATAAACATTTCTTAAGTAAATTTAATTCAATTTAACATTCAGGACAAATCTTTTCTCTTCAAAACAAATATATTTAAAAATAATCACCATCAAAATAACAATTAATAAAAATAAATTAAAAAAAAAGATTTGTATTTATTTATTTACTTCATATCCCATATCATATAATATATGAAGTATATGTATATAATAATGTAATATACACCTGAATTATTACTCTGAATTTATTTATTGGACTCAGACATGAGTTTTGACGAAATATTTAACATATTTATAGTTAAAATTTTTGTTAAACATTCATTTGTTTGTAGTACATAAGATTTACCTATTTTATTTATTGTATTTGTTTAATTTATTCATTTATTTAGTATGTTTTATAACATTTAATTATGAAGCATGCTTTTATAAAACATTTTTTACTAAACGTAACTAAAGCTTCGACGGTTTCCACATTCATGTTTAGAAAATTTTATATTTATTTATATTCCACCAAGTTTCAGTTGGACGAGGCATATTTTGATAGTAATAAATATACTTTCCACCTCAAAACAGTGGGATTTTGCTACTTATACAGCTATTTTACGGTTATCCGCATCAAATACATAAAATAAAATATATTTTACTACTTCCCGATAGTTTTCCAGAGTTTTTAATGCGTTTTTGGAGAAAGGTTTTTTGTTTTTTTTTCTATGGCCTATATTTCTTTAATGAGTTTCACCTGAATCTATGAGACTAATATCGGATCGCCTGTTTGTAACCTTTTCAAGCTTTTTTATTAATAAATAACAGTTAAATGTTTCCAAAAAACATTTGTAACAGTTATTCAATTGAATTTATTTACCAGACAGATTGACCGAAATATTCAGTTTTCATAAAAAATGCTTAGAGATAACTTACCGCCGTTTCGATGCGTGAGGAACCAAAACAGAACAAGGATACTTCAATAAATTGGAACGAAAATATTTGGAAGAGTTGAAATAAAAAGCTGGGATCGCTCGTTTTCCCCTAATAAAAAGGAATCAAACTTTAAAGCCCATTTTATAAAAATAGAAGTTGATTAAATTGTAACTTACTAGCAAAATCTGTACAGCTCCCATTAACAAAAGGAGAATACCAATCCCTAACGTCACAGTGACTAGAGGGTTGTAAAACTTCCTGAGGTCATCAGTGTACCTGGAAAAGAGAGGATTAAATATTTTAAAATAAATAGTTTATTAATTTAAATATTTGTTATTGAAAAATTTTAATTTAAGAAATTGTTACCTCAAGAGTTTTTGGTGATCTCTAAGGCTTTCATATATTTCTTCATACATTTTCTTGTTAATGTTTCGAATACTCCTTTTATACCCCTGCCTTGATACATTTTCTGAAAATTTAATATTCAAACGAGCGCCGAGTGCTATGAATTGCGCATAAAGACACATCAATATTTGATAAAACATGCAGAAATATACATTGAGAAGTGTCGCCGCCCATACCAGACAAAAAGATTCGTAAACATAAATTATTTCGTAGTAAGGATATTCGTCCATCGGAACTGGGAACCATCCACTGAGCACCTTCTTCCTGCCCGTCTTCACCGCTGCCATGCTCCCCGTGTGGTGCTGTATGTAATCTACAGAGACTTTAGGAAAAACAATAAATATGAATTCGATCCCCGCGTTCCAGATAAATATCAAAAGACAAGTCAGATTGAAAGTCTTATTCGTCTTGATATACAAATCCCTAACACGCTCCCTCATATACTCGGGAATAGTGATAAAATCGTTCCTCATCATGTCGTAGAGCCTGCAGACCCTGTCCATTTGAAACCAGAAGAGGAGCATCCTACAGCACATCTGCAGAGCAGGGAGAGGATGCAGATTCACAAACGTTACTTTCTGGATGTCGAACTGTATCCAGAAGAAGCTTTGGACCTGAAAGACCACGTACGGAATGGTTATCAAAAGAGACCCGAATATGTGCATTTTTATGATCATACTCTTCTTCCCCGTAGTTCTGTATTCATTCAGAGCATTCCACATTCCAAAGATCTTGAGGAACCTTATACTGAGACCGTCGATGACATCTGATTCCCTGATGGCATCCTGGTGTCCCATCTTAGTCGAGTGTCACTGCCTAACTAGAGGTCGTACTTATTGTCCGGTTAATAAGAACTATCTTTAATGTCTTATTGATGCTACAATTACCCAATAAATTGGAATGGTAATTATTCAGCGAAGGTGGAATGACAGTGGCTAATAGGGAGTTAATTAATTGTTGTTTCCTTAAGAGAGATCCATATTCAATATTGGGAAAAACATTCCATCCATTGGAAGCCTGAATGTTGGATGTGCATTTGAATCCTTTATGTGGGAAGTGATGGCAGTTGCTTTATCATTTTGTGTCAATTATAAAATGAATTGACTAATAAGTTGCAATTTCATGTATTGCTTTGCATCTCGAACTCATTTTAAATGTTTTTGATCGACTTAGACTAGGCTCCTCAAAGTATTCCTTGACTCAATAGTACGAGACCATTTTACTTGGAAAATTATATACCTGTGCATTAAGCATAGACAGGAAATCGCTGCCTTAGCAATAGAAAATATATCTAAATTATTGCCATTTTTCAGAAATGAATAAAATGAGCTATTATATTTGAAAGTGGTATAAGTTCATTTGGATCTAAAAAAGCATTTATTCTTTTAAATGGTTTTAATTATTAATATTTCATACAAAATTTTTAAAAGTGTATAGTGTTTGAAACATGACTCATTGCTCTGTGCTAAGGAATAAAATCATTTTCCCGTTTGTCCAAATATTTAAAGTAGTTCAAATTCAAACCTTATGATATCACGAATATGAAAAATGAACTTATACCATGTTCATAAATATAATTGCTCAAATTATGACTTATGAGTGAAAACAAAACACTTATATCCTGTCAAAGCAATTGATACATCCTAACTGCTTATAAAAAAAGATCCTGTGACCCTAAAACAGAATATAAAAAGTAGTGTATACACGTGTTTTTCAAATACGTAAATTTTGTAGATACGTTTTTTTTGTCACTAAGGCGTGGAAATGAAGTCCATCATCACAACATAACAAAATAAAAATATAGAATGTAAATTTGAAATTTAGTGTATTTTATAACTCTATAAGTATTTGTATATTGCTCTAGTGTTTTTAATGTTATACAACTCACAGATGGGAACCTCTTCTTACAGGCATAATTTATATTGAAAGCATTCTCAAAAGTAGACCCCTTTATGACAAATGGTATTCGTCTATAGTAAGAAATTTGTCGGGTGTAGAATTAACTGTAAAAGAGAATGAACTATTTCCTCCATATGATCTGTTGAGACAATTTACGTGTATCTAATTAAAGGAATTATAAACATATAATAGGTGATATCTTTATAAACAGTTAGGAAAACCAGAACATGTTACCTATTTTGGTCCATATTAACTGAACACATACACTGAATTTTCCTTTAAAGTTAATATGAAAATATAAATATGTGGTTTATATAAAAAATTAAATATTGTTTTCTTGAAACTATTTAATGTCCTATATATAAATAAATATCAGCGTTAATGATGTTTTGAAATCGATCCTCAATCAAAATTCGAATTAAGAAACTGGAATCGGAATACACGAAAAGCTAACAAACGATATCATAAACAATTTTAACAAAAGGATAAATTACGTGTTTTTAATGTACGTTCTTCTTTGTGTATTGAACAAGTATTGTCATTGAATATGTAAAGTGTTTATTACATATATAAATATATGCAACACTAACGAGCAAATATGTTTAACGATAATAAGAGGTATTCAGTAAAATACATCAGGGAAACAATCTTTGCATGTTTCCTTTAGACCAGTTCTCCAAAATAATTATAAAGATTTTTTCACATCTTGATAGCTTCTTCAAATACGACTTTCTCATAATTCGCCATAATAATTTATATAAGAAGTGTTATAATGTTCTTAAATCTGTAGCTAATATATTAATAAATTGTGTTTGCTTATCTACAAAAAACATTAATGAGTTTTAGCTATTACGTCAATAACACCTATACTTTTTGACAGCATGCATTAATTTAATATATTATTACTTATTTTCAATTATTTAACATATAAATAACAAGACGCCGTGTCAGACTACTCCAACACTCACTAGACAAACGTTCTGATTTCCCAATTAATTACAAAGGACTCATATACATGACAATAATTAGGGCCATCTGGACTTACTGAGAACTACCACTAAGCCATCGAATTCCTCTCGTATTCAATCCTTACAATCCAAAATCCTCAATGCTCCTTAATTTGTTACGAGCAAAGTAATCCATAATGACCTTAATGTCCCATTTGTTGCTGATTTGGCCCGATTCCGATTTCCATCTTTTCATGACAAACTATTTCCACTCAAACCCACTAGTTTCAAACTTAGAGAAGACATTAGTTGACTGGAACTTATGAATGTAAGGATAGAGATAGTTGGGGGTGCAGTCAAATGAAACACCAAATAAGTAAATACTTATTTATTGTGTGCCGACGTTTCGACAAATTTCTTTCAGTTTACTTATGTTAACTCTCTAGGAGTCAATTATTTTACATGTTATATTTTATCTGTATTAAACTAGGTTTTACATACCTGTATACCTCTCTCTTATATCTCACCTACTCTTTGTATTTTGTTTGCATTATCATCTTTCTGTACAGTTATTCTTTGATAATTTTTATTCATATATTCCTTCACCATTTCGTTCTACCTTTCTATTTCTCTACATTATTATATTATTATATTCTTGGTACTGTAATGTAATTTAATTTTATAGTTATTTTGTATTGTCTGTTTTATCTCATAGCCCCGAAGATGAACTACAAAGTAGGTCGAAACGTCGGCACACAATAAATAAGTATTCACTTATTTGGTGTTTCATTTGGCTGCACCCCCAACTATCTCTATCCTTACATTAGTTTCAAATTTGTAATTCGATTACTACCGCTGGGTAGTTTCTCTAATTGTCTTTACCCATGCCATAGTCTAGCATTTGCTTGTATTGTTATTACATAGCTATAAATTTCAATGAATAAATTAATAAAAAGAAAACATAAATACACTATACAATTTGGAGAAGTATTAATCTCGATCATCATTCTATATCTGTAGCATTGATTTATTAAGCTTCATCTTTTCATAAATAATTTACATAACGTATAATAATGTATAGCGTAATTTATATATTACAGGTCATAAATAAACTTTGGGCATAGTAAAAGCCGACAGTATGGCCAGACTTGGGAATTTCCAAGGTTCGGAATGGACAGAGGTATACTAAGATCAAACAAGTCGGCAAGATCAAACAAGTCAATTCTTATGTTGTCTTCAAGTACTGTACAAAGAGGCTGTCATATGTACTTGACCCAATAAAAGGTGAAAATGACAACCTTATTTTGTATTATTTAGGGAAAACCCAGTGTTTACTTCGTTCCCTTTCCCTTATGGCCCGAATTATAATGATGTAGGCTTTGTGGAAAAACAATAAAACTTACTTGTGTTATTTCTATAACAGAATTATTTCCATCCATTAAAAGCATTTACTTAGGTCACAGTAGAGCGAAATGGCTCAGTCATAAAGCGCTGAATTGCCATGCCGAAGATACTGGGTTCACATCCCGCTCCCTAGTAGACTTTTATTTAATCTGTGCCGGAGATGGATCCTGTGGGATTATGCACCCTCCTGGGGCTCACTCAGCTTCTATGAAGTATCTAACCAAAATAAGGAGGAAAAATCTGGCGGTTGAGCCTGAATTAGCACAAATCACCACCCTGTACAACCGTCCTCCTAGAAACAGTAAAGTCTCTAGTATGTGCTGAGCCCCAGGCCCTATATGAGTTTTAGTAGTACAGGTTTTTTTTAAACTTCGTTAACTAGTTCTTATGTACCACACTGTATCTGCATTCCCGGTGAATAAGTGTCTAAGTCGAATTTTGTCCAAAATGTGTTTCTTGTACTTAGAGAAGCATTACCGTGTTATTCTCGTAGTATATAATTGAATAAGTCAGACTTTGGCTTGAAATGTAATTATTGTTTCTATATTACAACTCCACTTCAAACCAAAAACAACTTCAATACAGTTAACTCTCTATTTGCAAAATTCGACTTAGCCACTTATTCACCGTAGCTGCTGATATACTTACATAGAATTGTGAGCAATGAAATAAATTTAGACACAGACAATACCAAATCAAGACTTTCAAATAAACCTATATAAAAAATTTGTTTGTTAATATAGGCCAAGAACATTTGAGCCTAATTTTTCTTTAGCTTTAGTCACAACCATGATCATTTTTTGGTGTTCAGAACTATTGAAACAAGAATGATTGTTTCAAATTTTAATACACTGTAAAATTATTTTATTTCTGACGGTATAATAACGCCCACATGCTTAAATAACAAATATTAGTCTTAGCAGTTCATATTAAAAATCTTTGAAATGGGTTTTTGTATTTTACGACGAGAATTTACTTTTGATTTTATCAAATTTTTACGTACTTATCTTATAGCATATGGTTTTATGTAGCCTCTTGGATATAACAATCTTCTATATAGCCTCTTTATAGTAATAATATATAATAAAGATTTATAGTATACAGTACATACTTGTTATTCTAATGGGAATCTCACAGAGACCCAAACCTAGCAGCTATAGCTCTTCAAAATCATTATTTGATTTAGAAAAGTGGTTCTATAAATTGAAAATCAGAATGAGCGCCTCAAAATCGAGCCACGTAAGCTTCTCTCTACGCAAAGCTTCGTGTCCAGCAGTCAAAATTGACAACGACGTTATTTCGGACTATACTTGGACAAAAGACTTACATGGGACGTACATACGAAATTAAAAAGACAAGAACTGTCTAGACGGTACAAACAACTATCAACATCTTCTGTACTACAACCTCAACTACAGATCTTCACTTGACTTCAGGAACGAACAAACGACTTATCTATAATAGTAAACTAAAACCTCTTTGGACATATGGAGCATAACTTTGGGGTTCAGCAAAAAAAGTTCACCTACACAAGACACAAACAACGCAGCCCAAAATTCTCAGAAAAATTATTAATGCACCACTGTATATTTCGTATCGCACTATACACAACGACATGAGCATTCCCACTATAAAATCATATGTTCATAACAAATACATAACATTTCACTCATCGATTCAATATCACCCAAACCCACTCGTTCTTCCGCTTTCCTACTCCCTGTTACCTGGACTTGATAAGAAAAGATTAAAAAGACATTGGCCAAGAGACCTACTTAACAATTGATATTTTTTTTTCAATATAACTCGATGGTCATGTAGAAAAGCGAAGAGAAAGACACTTCGATTAAATATGCTGGATGCGCAATTGCGCAGGTGCAAATGAAAATTAAATATTAAATAAAAAAAATTCCTATATTATTATTATTAGAATTTAAAAAAATAAAATATTTATCATTCCTAAAGTTAATAAATTATTTAAATAATAATAATAATGTTATGTTATAGATTTACTTAAAAGCCATTCCTTCAACAGCCAATGAAATGCCTAGTTAGGTACCGATGTACCTGAAGGGCTGGAGAGGGGGAGTAAGGTAGATCCATAAAGTACCTGCTTACGCTACTTAAGGAATGGCCAATATTCCCAAAAACTTATTTCTTCAACAACTCCAAGTGTACGTACACATTCGCTCTGGTAAGTAAGAATGAATTTTCTCAATTATTTTATATTTTTATAAAACTAGTCGAAGTATCCGATGGAGTTTCTTCAACATTTGAGCGTAATTTAAATAAATCTCGTTTTTTGGTTTTAGATGAATACCGAAAGAAGTTCTGTCAACAATCCACCCGGATTCGTACCTTTTTACGGGCAAGGACTGCGTGCGAAAGAATCGCAGTTGGGAGCAGTCGGTAAGTTTTAATTTGTTAAGGCTTGGTTTTATTAATTTTTAATCAGTGTTTTGACGAGTTTTCAATTTGGGGGAATTTCCAAAATTTTATTATTATTAAATGTTTTTAGGGAGAGGAATGTAAGAAATATTTATTGCACTTTCGTAAAATAATTAATTCGTTTTTGTTTTTTTCTACTTTAAAACGAAGAGGTTTCATTGCATCGGCTTAAAACAGTTAAAATATCTGTTAATGACTTATACAATAGCTGTTTCTTTTATTTAAAAAAAATTATTTGTGTATATGTAAATATTTATTACTTTATTCCTTTATAATTATTGTTAAATAATTTTCTAAATTTGTTTACTAATAAACAAGAGTTGACCCATGATTTATTTTCATTTATTTAATTACTAAACGTATATTTGTCATTTAATCTTATAATTAAATTAATATAAATGATCAAATTACTCAAAAATAGTGTATTATTCTTAGTAATTTATTCTGTTACTAAAGCTCATGTTTCTATAATCATGAGCTAGATTTATTTATTTATACCCAAATAAATAAATAAATCTAGTATTATTAAATATTATGAAAAGAGGGGGATGGTAACATCGAGTTCCGAAGACATAGGGTCCCCAGTAATTTTATTGAACTATTCAAGGGTCGTAGTGAGATTTTTTAAAAATCATACTGGATATATTACTACAGGAATAGATAATAAAGTATAAAGTAAATATTAACTAAAAATACCAAATTATTGGTTTATGTATATCTTATCGTACTTAATTTATTGTATAGTTAAGTATATTTCCTCCTCTCTCATATCTCAACCGTCCATACTATTGATTGCGATTTCCTAAATCTGCACTCTATAATACTTTCGCCTAGTCTTATTTGCTTTTAAAATTAAAACTTTTCAAACGTATTTAATAATATTTATTTTTTGCAGGTACGAAGGAATGGCTAAAGTCGATCAAGCTGCACAAGTACTGGCCCCTGATCTCCCATTGGTCCTACTGGCAGATGATGGCACTGACCCAAGATAACATGGAGTACAACATACGATTTGTCGGAGGTACGGAGATAACTTGCGGTGCTCAGGGGAAATTGCTCCGCAGCATCGAAGAACTGAGGGGGAGGGAACCGAGTCTGAAGAAGATAATCGAGGCTCTGGAATCTAACAGGCCGTCGATGGAAGCCATCCTACCCTACATTCTGCAAGTTGTTCTTACTCCTTTGCCAACATCTGAAGAAGAATCCCTTCCGCTGCAACTGGTTCACTGCGTACAGAAAAGTGAGTAAGATAATTTATAATAATATTTACTTTTAGCCTGCTGCTGGAAGATTCCAACATAAAACATATAAAATCATAAATATCTCAAACAGTAGTGATCACTCAGTAATTTTGCTGATTTTAGCATTATCAGAACTTACTACATCATGTAGATACTAGACAATATTTCTCATCAAATCTCACATCATATTCCAGTTTCCTTATTCCTACAAAATTTGAGAATGGCATGCATGTTCTCTTTATCTTGAATATTATTATTGAAAACGGTGGCGCAAGCCAGCAGTTCTCCCTTTTGAAGATAATTTATTTTAAGTCCATCCGGATCATTTTCTTTATATTTATACGGTTTATTATTACTATTATTATTAAACTATAATCCGGTGATCTTGAATAAAATTGAAATAAGCATATGCCATATAATGACTTATTAAATTACTTATTAATAATGATATGTGTTATTTCTATGGAAAGCGAATTTTATTGAATCAGCTGTTTAAAAAAAAGAAACGATTCTTAGCATACCTGCACCTCCAGGAGATTAAAACAACTTTATCTAATATTCATATGTTCTATTCATTAAAAAAATGTTAAGTATTAAATTTAAAAATAATTTATTATGTTAAAATTTATCTTTGAAACAAAAATTGTTTGCATCCTAAAGTAAAGAATCAGTTCATAACTAGCTGCAAACATTTAAAACAATTTTTCCTTTAGCATAAAGGTCCTAAATACCAAATTTAATAATAATATGTATTGATTATTTTAAAATTTAATTAATTTTTTAAGTGAGGGGGTAAGCAACTGGCGGTTGAGTGTGATCTTGGGCAAATCACTTTTTTTTTTTTCAAAGTTTCCAGATCGTTTATTCATCACCAAATGGCTATTAAAATCATTATAGCAATCAGATTTGGTCATTTGGATATTTAAAAAGTTTTCAACATTGAAATTAGTTTAAATATCTACTATGACGTCCAATGATGCAAGGTTCTTAAACATGCAACTATTATAATTAGTATAAAAATATGTATTACTTTTGATTAAAAAAAAAACCTAATATTTTAATTTTGATAATGATCATAGTAGGAAAAATTATATTTTCTGATTATAATATGCATTTTATAAATATTAGAACTTGCTTAGAAACCTACCATATACATGTACTGGATCTAATATCCTTCACGGGTTTTAGAGAAATATATTATTTTTCTAAACAAAATCTTGCTTTTAGTACTATTTTATATCTATATCAACAATATAGGAAAGATACATACTAAATTTAATAAGTTTTTCATTTTATTTTAAAATATTTTAAAAAAAGAAAGTATTATGACCTTAATGCTTAAAAAGTTGAATTATTTTGACGTAGAATGCAAATTGATCTTTTGGTGGGTTGTACTACCTCTTTTTGGTTTATCTTTCTTCAATTCTTGATGTGAGATGTACTACCTATATATTCATCTTGTGACTATTAACATAATACATCTGATCTATAGATCTGAAATACGTTTCGATGTATCTTATCTATATTTAATTATTTTTTCTCATGTTTCAGTTAAAGAATATATTGTGCTCAATGAAAATTCAGCGCTATACAACAGAATAATTACAAAAATCGAAAGAATTGTAAAACAAAATCCTATTCTGTGCAGAGCAGAGGAACAATTAAGATGTTTGCCTTTTCTAATCGAATTCCATTCGTAAGTAATAATTACATTTTTTATTAATCGCTAATGTTTTTGAAATTCTTAATGTTTAACAAAGTTATATACAAATAAAATATATTCTTTTGGACATAAAAGAGCTGAAGAATGTTAATAGTTAATAAGAGTTAATATTGTCGTGAAATAATTTTTAACTTTAAAATTAATTCTGTTATCTTCACACTTTGTATCATTCATCATAAGATATGGTAGATTCGCTTCATTTATATGTTTATTTCTTGTTTTTTAACAATAAGCAATTCTACTAGTACCTCTTATCTAACTCCTTGACCTCATTTTTGTTTTGGATAATTTAAATTTAAATAAATGATAAAAACGTTAATTGTATTGATTGTAAGTTTTATTCCTTATACTTACTTTAATTATATTATTTCTATTTAATGGATTTTTTTTTTCAGATCACTTACAAACTATGCAGTTAGATGCCCGAGAATTCTTTCTTGTATTCATCCTGAACGCAACAGGAGGTATGTTGACTGATAATCTTCTTAGCATTTACATTTTTAACTTTTATTTGATTGGTTAATATTATTAATAATATCTTAGGAGATAAGAATGTCAATAAATAGCAAACGCTTTCTTACTTAGTCACTGTTGTGTCTGAAAAATTCAAATGACATATTTTTTTAAATGTATTTTCAGTATCTCTGTTGACTCAGGCTATGAAGAAATATCCGATTTCTTTATGTCGATAGACGATTTTTCACCTGCGTGGCCTGTAGAAATTAACAGAATTCAGGTAAGTTCATTTTTTATGATAAATTACAAATTAACGAGTTTCTGTCGGCTTATTTATTTTTTTTGTAAATAAGCTTTAAATTATTAACTTACATTTTATTTAAAAAGTGTAGAGTTTCTGGACTCCACTAAGCCACAGAATTCCTCTCGTATCCAAATCCTTACAATCCAAAATCCTTCGTAAAATCCTCAATGCTCCTTACTTTGTTGCGAATGAACTATGATGACTTAATGTCCCATTTGTTGCTGATTTGGCCCGAACCCGATATCAATCCTTTCCTAAAAAACACACATAATATAAGTACTTCACTTATTCGGTGTTCTTATTGACTGCACCCCCCAACTATCTCCTTTCCTAAAAAACTTTATTCCCACTCAAACCCACGAGTTTCAAACCTTGCTTCCTCTTCAATTCCCAATAAGCTTCCGAGGTGTCGGAAAAAAATATGGCCTCATGACCTTCTAACTTAAATCTGTTATTTGAGTACTACTGGCGATTTTTTTTTTTTTTAAAGAGTTTTATTCCAAGCAATTTAACAACTTACAATTACTGGCGGTTAGTTTCTCTACTTACAGTTTAGTATTATTTATAAAATTTACTTGTTGTATTATAGTAATAAATAAATAAGTAAATATATATATGTTTCTTAAGTTCCCAATATTATATTTAGTATCATTATACCAAAAATAAATTCATCTTTTGTTATAGTTGGAGCTACCTACTGGGAATGAATATTTGAAGTTATTACGATCACCAACCTACCCCGCAGAATAAGAAGAATACAAAATATAAAGAGATGGAAAGATCAAAAAATATTGTTTATATTAATAATTAGTGATATAAATTTGTAAGCCTGATCGAGATAATGTATAAGAACTAATAATATACGATGTGATGTTATTTTTTAGGACTTTTTGTAATAAAACGTAAATTTGTATAAATAAAGTAAGTGTTTAAGTATATTTTGCAATTTGATAATCATGCATATTATTACCTCATCCATCTACTAGAATTTTTTTAACAATTTTACAATTGTCTCTTTAATGACAATAGGTTAGACAGGTACTTTTGAATACTAATACGGAACAATTCAGTTGTAATAAATATTTTAAAAATCACAATCTTATAATAATACATTTATGTCAAAATAAGATGAATGACACTGGTACTAAAATTGTTGCTTTTCTTATAACTAGATGTTGAGTAATATATAGAACTATATGACAACTCGATAAAGCTAAATAATGAGTAATGAAAGTATTCCTAAATATCTTTACTTTATTTTCTAAATGCTTTCTATGGTTATAATCACTAATATAACATAATAGTATTATGCACTCATGGTTATAATCATAATTTTGAATGCTTTTCTGAACTATAATTCTTAGCTCTTCAACAAAATCCTATTTTTAAGAACTTTTTTTTTTTTTATATTTTACTGTTCTCCTTCGCATTTCATTTGTGGCCTTACAGACCTTTGTTCTTTTTCAAACTTTACATTATAGGGTAAGGGTTTTTTAGGATTTTACTAATGATCATAAATTGTTCGTGGTATTAAAAATGGTCGTACAAAATGTTTTTTTTTTTTACTTTTTTGAAGCCTCAAGTATGATTTATTTAAATCACAACAGTGTCTCATAGTTCATTCTCCATTGAAAACAATAATACATCTTGCTGTGGGAGTCCTATTTTTTTTTTTTTTTTTTTTTAGAGGGGATTTCAAAAAAGTCTGGATTGTGAATTTTTAACTAGAACCGGTTATGGTAATATTTTAGAACATGTATTTTTTCTTATTGTTAACATTTTTCATTTTTGTTAACATGATCAAGATTGGTTAATATTCCTACACAGAAATATATTTAGATTTTCGGTAATTTAAATTAATTTTCATCTAATTTGTTTAATATTACTAAAACTGAAAAACTTATTTCTTAAGACGTAATAAAGTAGTAAGTAATAACTTTTTAAATGTTTTTCTAAAAAATACCGGGGAAGAAAAAAATCGCCCTATTTTCGGAGAAATGAGATAATTGACTGAGATTATTTTGATTGTAGTAGATGCAGAATGTAGATTTAGAAACAAACCATATTTTTAGTTTAAAAGTCTTAAATTTGTTGTTATTATTCTATTTACAACTATTTTTATCCTTAAAAAATGATATACTATTTATTATTGCAGTAATCAACGTTTTGACACACGTTGCAGGTGTTCTTCAGGGCTGGATAAACAAGATACAAAAATATTTAAAACTAAAATAATTGCAATTAACAACAAAATATGATAAAAATGAATCTATTAGGATAAACAAGAATCAAAAACAGAAATAATATAAAATAAAAGTAATTTTAAATACTGAACTTAAACAATTGGAAATAGGTTAATAACAATAATGGAAAGAACAATATGTAGGTAAAAGAATTAGAGAATAATCTAATAAATGATAGTTACAATAACTTATATATATTCTAAACTATATAAAATGAATTCTAAAATTTGTTCACGCTTGCAGTCATTAATGCCCTATAAAGGCGTACAAGTCCATGTACCACTATGAGTAGTTTTTATTTCATAATTATTTTTTATAAAGTAAATAGTATGGTTTGTTGAATTATTTTATCTAATAACTGATAAATTCCAATTCCATATGTGAACATAATTATCTATCGTGTTAAGTTAAAACACTTATTACTATATTATTGTATGGCTCTTCATTATTTTGTTAATATTAATTTTATTATCATATCTAATAATTATTAAATAGTTATTAAATAATTCTAAGGTTATTAAAATAGTGAACATTAGTTAAGTTAGTTGATTGAAGATTATTTGCCTGATTTGTATCCCTTTCCTGATTATCGATTATTGATCTGGGCAACATGTTACCGTCTCCGATAATTAATAAATATTCCTAATTATTAGTTTCGTCACGCGACATTAAAGATTTAAAATAGTGTTTAATATAACATTTCGATTAGGCGGCAAGGCGAGCTACCATATTAGTTTATTGACAAAGCAGAAAAATATTTGTTCTTTTTTTGTTTCGACGATTGAGACTTATGGTGAATATTTAAAAGAAATACTAAGTAGAAATGTAAATCGCTTATTTAAAAAATATTTGTAAATTTGTCAACAATAAAATTCATTAAAAGAAAATAAAAAGTAAATTATGTGTCAATAATACATCTCATCATTTTGGCTTTGCCAACAATAACAAAATTATTTAATTTTAAGCATTATTTTATGTCAGTAAATATGTATATATGTAGTGGATAAAACAATAATTCTTCCTTATTTAACCAACTATTATTTAAAAAATTTAGACTTAATAATAATATAGTTACAATATTATTTTTCGTTTTCAATAAATGTGATTTAAGGAAGATAAAAAGTAATGAAAAATGTCACATTGCAAACAAGTACGAAATTATTTAATTTTGATGTATTGTTTTCATTCTGTAAATAAAAATGAACAGATGTGTAGTGGATGAAGTAATAATTCTTCTTTATTTAATTAGCCATATATATAAAAGAAAAATATAAATTTATTAATAATTTATATTATATGATTATTACGATACATAATAATAATAATAATGTATGTATCAGTAGTAGGTATTATTATATAATTAGATATATAATAATATACTATATTATTTATATTTTACTATATTCATTGCCGTTTTCACGGCACCTGACCGTGATATTAAATAAGTAAAAAGTAATTCTAAATATCGTAATATTTATATATTTATTTTAAATTAAGGTCTTTCCAATAGTTCCACAAATTGCTATTTTTAAACCTGTCTTGATTTTTTGGTTAAATGAAACATAAAAAATATATATTATAAGATGTAGATGAATAAAATATATTAAGATAATATATATAATAAAAGAATAAGATAATAAAAGAAAGGTTTACTAATTCGCGGAAAAACATTAAGCACAGAGTCTTAAATAGACGAGCTGTTATTTTTGAAAGTGGTATAAGTCCAATTGAATCCCAAACCATTCTTGGTTAATGGTTAATATAATATTTAAAAGGTATATAGGATTTAAAACGCCATTCTTGGCTGGATGCTTAAAACCTTTGCCCGTTTGCCATATTTTAAAGTAACTGATATGAAAACCTTTAAATATCAAGAATATGAAAAAATGGACGAAATATCCAAAATGGAATCTGATAAAGTTAGAGAAAATCCCTTTCAGAGGGGACAGTTTCAAAAGAGACCATGATTAATGCTTGTTTTGTTTTTAATTTCTGAAACAAAAAATACTTTATACTTAGACTTAAACCCCCACGATTTTATAATTGTTTACGGATTCTAGAAGCGGCGGAAAAATGGGCTCAACGATGCCTAATTTTGCCCCTCTAAAGTGGGTCAGGTCGAGAGAGGTATCGGTTCCAAAATTGGGAAATCCCTGGCCTCGAACCCTTGGGATTTACTGTTCACAATGACTTCGAGCAACATCATGGAAAGACGACTCTTTTTACTCGGGAAAGTATAAAAAAAAAGTCCTAATTTTTTTCACTACATACTATTTTTCTTTGACTTGGTGCTAAGGCCGCAGCAATATTTCCCATACTCAAAGAAATACGGTTTTACATTAAAAAAAAATCGGAGATTCACAAATTTAAAGATTACTAAATAACAAAACTATATATTAAATGAAATAAACAACAAAAAGAAACAAGAATAGGGACAAATATGACATATTTGAACATGCTTATTTATTATTTTTATAAATGTTAATGTAAAGAGTAATTTAAACAGAAATGTGAAAAATAAAACGACATTTCTAAACTTTAAAAACAGTTTAGAAAAGAATTTTTCAAAATAAAGATTTATAATTTATTTTATTTACTAAAAGAGTGGTAATTTTTTACTGATAAGGCTTACAAATATAACAAAGGAGTCAGAAACATTTTTTTGTTAATATCTATTACATGGTGAAAAAATAATAGTTGATTAAAATTCCCTAAAACTATTATCAATAATTGCAACTAATGATACTTCTTGTAAGGAACAAGGTAGTTGAGTGTGTTGAGTGTACAACATATACTGAATGCACTGGATTTTAATCAGTTTATGGCAGATAAATTATTTCTTCTGTCAAAAGCCATGAATGGACTCTGGAACTTACAGACCCTCCTGGAGCTCACCTAGTCTCTATAAAGTGGGTACCCTCATTTGAAGAAAACACTTGGCTGTTTAGAGTGATTTCGGACAAATCACCTCCCACCACAGCCATTGTCATATAAACAGTTAAGTTTCTACCATATACTGAATCCAAAACTGAACATGATTTTATATTAAGACCTTGTAGAAGCTTTAAATAAAATATTGTAAAAAATCAAATTTTTTTATACTATAAAAATTGTATTGTTTGCAATATTATTTTTTTGGGAGTAAACAGGCACTCTTAAAAAAAAAAAAATGCTGAAAGACTTCCAAGATATTGTTTTGATTTAAAATAAATATATTTTTATTTTTATTTTTTAAAGAGAAAAGATAGGCCCTCGACCGGGATTTGAACCCGGAACCTTTGTCTCACCGTGACATGTCACGGTGAGACAAAGGTTCCGGGTTCAAATCCCGGTCAAGGGCCTATCTTTTCTCTTTAAAAAATAAAAATATTTATAACTCATAAAAAATGACCAATAATTATAAAAAATTATAAATATATTTTTAATTTGACAAAGATGGGGATACAAAATTTTTATTTATGGATTTTATTATTATGATGTTTCTAATATGTGACTAATATGTAAAGATTTAATATAAAACATTATACCTAAAGACAGGGGCAATTGAAACATTACCATTGTTTTAAAATGGGAAATAATATAAAAATCATCCCATACTTAAAAAACAGGTCTTGAGGGATTATATTTCGCAATTTTTTTCAGACTTCTTCATGCCTGACTTAATGTGGAGTTAATTAATAATCTTCTCAAATTTTATTAAATATTTTCAAATTCAATATTAAAGCACTTAAACTAAATATGTTTATGCCTCTTATATATGATTACAGGCCATGAAAAAAGCAATAGTACTCTTTCAAAGAATCAGAATTTTAATTAAGTTAAATTTGAGAGACTCATGCTGTCTCCATCAATTATAACAATGCTCTTTAAATGTAACAAATAAATGAGCTGTGATATCCAAATCACCTGCAAAGATCCTGATGATTGTAAAAATCTGTTGTAAATTGCCTTATTGGTTTGTATTTATATTAACTACATTTTAAAAAACCGCATTAATTCACGCTCAAAGCATCTCTCTGCAAAAGGCATCTTAAAATATTGAATTCTGTTGAGAGATTCTTGCTTAAACTACAATTGGTTTCCTTCATAGTCATTGCAACAAGGTTGACCAACTCAGTAGTATTCCTTACACACTCATTGCCTGATAGAGTTTAGCTTACTTGATATTAGTAAGTATCAAAACTATTGTATAGCCTTCTGAAATCAATAACAAGATAATGCATAGGAATTTTGTATTCTATTTCCTCATTAAAAATAATCCTATAACTTAAAATTATATTAAGAATGGTGCTATATCTCGCTTATAATGAATAGAACATCTGGTGCCTTTTTCCATTACTCATCTTTTATTCAACACTGCATTATATCATAAATTTCTTTGTGAAGGCTTTTGGCTACTTTCTTGAGTAACATTACAGGAATTCCAAGACACCAAAAGACTTTTATTGTTTATATTTTCAATCATCTCCTTCATGTTCTCGAATTCTGGTAGGTCTTGCCGAACTATGTTGTTTCTGTTCTCCTCAATTAGCATCAATTCATTATCTTCATCCTCAGTATTCTAGTTTAACATTGTATCAGTTGGCTCCACCAAGACATACTCTTTTTATCAGTCTTGAAAATACTTTTAGTACTCTATTGTGGTTTGGTTAAGTTCTTTGTGTTATATGATTTAAATGTACTTACAATGTCGCATAGAAAATGGATTTTAACTAAAATAAAACTGCTAATTTTAAATTAAAATATGCACAATTTTATCTATTGTACGTTTATTGCTTTGTTTCGTAAAAATGAATAAAATTTACATTTATAACTCACTTGTAGTTACTCTTAGTTTAGAGAACTATAATCCCTATTATATATAACATAATAATTTAAAAATTAATTAAAAATAAAAAAAATTCATGGAGATATATGTATAAGAAGAAAAACAATGAAATTATTTTTTTTTAAATTTTGTGAGAACATGTGTCCCACGAATATGGAAATAAAACCTCCAAATTCAATTTGGAAACAAAAATAGAAACTATAAGCATATAGCGACATGAAAAATATTCTTGTATAGAGTTTTTGGGCTGATTAATTACAATGTTTTAGTAAATTTCATTTCAAATTACACTAAAAACAATTATTTCTTTAATTATTTTTAATCCAATTAAATAATTATTTACTTATTTCCAATTATTTATTTCTAAAACATATAGTTCTGATGTAGCAGATGTATTTATATAGAATTATATTTACTTTTGACTAACTGTGTATAAGGTTAAAATTAAAAAAGACATTGAGATTTGGAGACCTGGCTGTGTTATATTTGTACTAACCCATCTACTACCTACTGGTAACCACCAAGTTATAATTCAAAATTGAATTTTGAGTTAGCAATGGTCACCAATTGATGCCCTCGGTTTTGTATTTAGAATACAGGGATTTCTCTAGTTGAGTGCGCTATTGCCTAAAAATTATATTTTTCTTTAGATAAGAAGGGTGCTCAAGTTATGGGTATATAGAGAAGCATACAATTTTTAGTAACCAATCACAGAAAAAAAACCAACAATAATCTAAGGCGTTGATGACCAATTGGTTTTAGGACTCAAATTTGAAACCAACCAACAAAAATAATCTCATACTTTGCAGGAGATAAATGCAACTTTTTATGAATCTTAAAAAGTAGTTTTAAATTAAAAGTTTTAATGAATGATCGAACTATTTAAGTTCTAGTTGATATTTTTTTTAAAACTTTATTTTGTGAGCTTACTGTTTAACTGTTTTAGTAAACGATGTATTATGATGACAATAAATTTTATTTTATCCGCTTACATACTTATTTGATATGACAGGATAAGTTGCTATGACCAAAATAATTAGATTTAACTATTTAATTCAAAGAAGTTTCTTTCACCCTACTTTAAATTTTATATACAATAAGGCACATGGACCTCGTTCTATCATTCCCATAAACTATTATGATAATTAAAGACTATACTGTTCCTATAATTTATTGAAAAATTATTATAATTGTACTTGATGTTTCCACTGATCTTTAAAAAGGTTACTTTCTATGTTATAAAATGTTGAAATCGTTATTAAAATGCTTATGCTATTTGTAATTTTTTTTTGCTAATGTATTTAGATCTGAAGATAGGCTGCGAGTTTGGCATGGATCTTTTGAAGTAGCAAATTTGTTTTGATTTCTTTTACTAGCTCGACAAAATAAAAAATAATAACTTACTTGACCTCAACTTAAAGGTCGGGCCTTTTTTCATGTTTTAGGTTTTTAACTGTATGTGAGCTGTGAAGCCACCTTTAGGATTTTCATAAAGTGTTTGATGAATTTTTTTATTTTGTACCACACAGTAGATCACACTATTATTATTAAAAAAATAAAAATTAATTATGAATTCAATTTATAATTTGTTTTCTTATATTAGTTCCATCTTTAATAAAAATATAAATATAAAATATGGTGCTTCTGCAACTTCCGACTAGAGGATCGAAGTTGGTAGATGCTGCAAGCTTTCTATGGTTAGCTGGTTCTGCACATCATTAGGTGCATTTAAACACATAGACGAATCATGAATTTGCTACAGTTAAATATAGACAAAGTAGGATAGTATCTTTCATTTTTATTATGTTCTGCTCTCTTCATAGACAAAGTAAATACTTTTAATAGATAATTTCTAATTGGAGAACAGAGATATTTGGGGGGGGGGGGGGTGCAGTCAAAAAACACCAAATAAGTACTAGACTTATATTTAGTTAGTGCCGACGTTTCGACCTACAATGTAGGCCATCTTCAGGGCGACTGGGAGAAGTGGCTTGGTGAACCAGCTAACCTGCAAGGCATTGTTGGTTAACCAGTTCACTCAGCTGCTTCTCTCAGTCGCCCTGAAGATGGCCTGCATTGTAGGTCGAAATGTTGGCACTAACTAAATATAAGTCTAGTACTTATTCTTATTCTTATTTGGTGTTTTTTTTACTGCACCCCCCAACTATCTCTGTTCACCATTTCATCATCCAGTCAACTATTTTCCTCTCATACATAATTTCTAATTATGTAGAAGTTATTATGACTGACTAACTTTACTAAACGGAAAACTAATATCTACAAATTTAGATAGATTAATTGATTGGAAAATTAACTGCATGAAAATAAGTGCATAAACCACTTTTTTGGTTAATACAACTTTTTTCTTAAACTTAACCTTTTTTTCACTTTCATTTCAATTGTTCATTATTTCTTTGCTATAAGGAAAAATGAGAAGGAAATATTTGATGATAAATATAAATGTTATATCCTATATTTTTCAAATTCATTTCTTTTTCATTTTATTTTTTTAAGCTTAGTAAGGACTTGGTAGGTATTACAACATAATAACTTCACAAATACATCATTTTTTCCAACAAGATTGTTACATATTTATAAGTGATACTTATTAATTTATGCACAATGTTAAAGAAGCTAATGATAGATAATGTCTATTCTGCCATCCCTGACATTAAAGCAGCGGTTGTGTAAGTGAACTGACAAATCTGAAAAGAAAATAATAATTATTTACATTTAAATAGTTCTTGTCCGGACAGAGACTTTTTGACTGTCTTATCATCGTCAACTTGATACTATAATTATCTAAGTATATATAAATAAATAACTAATTGTTAAAAACGTTTTGTTATAAATTAACTAAACTTTCGATGCTGGAGCTATGTTTGCATACTTACACATATTCTTCATCTTTATGTATACGGACTATGAGATAAATTAAAAATCGGATGGCAAAGCCATTTAAAAAAAAAAAAATTAGTTTTTATATGTTAATATTTTTATTTTTAAAAAATTGTTGCTTATATGAAACCATGTTCATATTAACATGGTATAAACATCTTAATTTTTTAAATATTAATGATTTATTTAATTTAGATAACCAAAGTCATTCAGCAACTTTGTCATATTATATTAAATTAGATTTAAATCACATTAGTTTTCTTTTAAACAAGTTCAAAAAGAGTATTATTTTTTTTGTTAGCTTTGAAGCCCTATCTAATACTTCTATGAAAGGAGTTCTCAAAATTGTCTTACTATAGTTTTATTTTATTTTGTTCATTTTTAGTTATATAATTCTTTTTCTTATTTATTCATTCTTAATAAATTTAAAAATTGAAAATAACAGAAAATTTTATAATACCAAAAATCTCTTATGAATTATTACATGAACTAAATATCCTCATTGACCCATATGAATAATGTGCAGTATTTAACATTGACTGTAATAGTACTGGAACTTGTTAGTAATGAGAAGTGTTATTGATAGAATTATCGAAAGAATACAATACTTACTGATCCCAAAGTTTCCATGTTTATTGGATACATTATAATAGCAGTGAGATTACTATGCTTCCTGGACCTTATCATCATCATCTGTGTGGCATTCCTGAACTTATTGTCAGCTTTGTACCAGTCGCTGCAGTACACAGCAAAATGGAGATTTCCACTCTGTTTGTAAAGCAGAAGTTTAGAAATAGAATCGGTGATATTTTAATTTTACAGTACCTTACTATGATTTATAATTAATTATATAATATTATTTAATTATATATAACATTATAATTAATTATATAACATTACTTATAATTAATTATATAACACAATGTACAGGAAGTTCCATAATATCAAAATTATAATATTATTAATATAATTTATAATAGTAAAATTATGATTGTATAGTTAATTATTATATAATAATAGGGAAGTAAAAGTACTGCAGATTATTGTATCCAGCAATGGTTTAATTCCTGAGGAAATGATTAAATGTATGAAGGCACTTGAAATAAGTTGGGGACTTGAAGAATTACAGAAAACGGTTATGCTGGGAATCGCCAGCATCGTCAAACAATTTTTGAACATTCCAAATTAATTATAAAATGAACCATAACTTAGACCTTGGTCCAGGATGGTGAATTTATCTGGCATAAGCCGAGAAATTCAAAATAAAAATAATAATAGTTTATTCTATAATGATAATTGTTTAATAGGCAATTATTTTTCTCTGTGTGATTCTGTAATACAATAGTGATAATAACAACAAATAGTATTGTGTCAATTGTATATTTGATATAATGGGGGAATGGTTCAAAGATGAGTTGCTGAGCGAAGATCTCAGGTTCAAATCCGGCATTGGCAGATTTTTTTTTTAATCCAGGGATGGATCCTTTGGGCTCACCCAGCCTCTACAAAGTGTGTACCCAAAATATGGGGAAAACCTGTCTGTTAAGCAAGATCATGGGCAAATCACCTGACTGCACAGCCGTTGTACAAAAAGCAATACAGTCTCTAACACGTACTGAACATAAGACTCTTCATAAGTTCTATTGGTACGGATTTTTAATGAATGAACCATATGCCAGGTACAAAACTGTGATTTTTAATTTTTATTTCGCCAAATAACAATTTCAAAAATCGTCTGAAAGTATTAATAAGCAGAAACAAACATTTTGTACTTAAACTAAAATTAAATATTCACTCGAATATTGAAGTCATTTAAAATTCACCTTCCCTGAATGAGTTAATTATAATTAAATTTATCCTATAATATCATATCGGAATAATAATAAATATTATTATAAGGTAAGCATAAGGTAAATAAGGTAATAAGGTAAGCATAAGGTAGAAATTTCGCAAAATAAAATATCCCGAAATAAATATTATCACAAAACAATCAAATCCACAGGAAAATATTTTTTGCTCAACCTAAAAAAAAATTATTCACTTGAAATCGGAAAAACCGTTTTTGTGTTTTTAACTCCATTCCAGTCAAAAGTAAAAGAATACGGTGGAATGAATACGTTTTTGGCTACAAAATTAAACGATTATAACTACTAAAATGATTAGAAAGTATGACAATAATAATCACCTAATATCAATCTCCAGGGGTGGTTTTAGGGATTGCAGTGCAGAGCGCAAATTTTCAGAAGGACCGAATTGGAACAATATGGAAAAATTATGTCTAAAAAAAAAACTATAATGTTTAATAATTTTACTTCGATAAAGAAATAAAATATTTTTTTCGGCTTTTTAATACTATAATTTTACTGCAAGGAAGGCAGGCTACTAATAGTATAAATCTTCACTAATGGAACAATAATTATCAAGCATAATTTTTTACAGACAATATTGCAATAATCGAAAGTCTTTGATAATAATGATTTTTAATTTAAAAGAAGATTTTTTTAATTTGTCTTTTTTTAACAATAGTCGGAAATATTCGATTAAAGATTCGATAATAAAACAAATTTTTAAAAATGTTACTAGTTGTCAAATCCTTACTAAAAAAAAAATCAACTTAAATAAGATTTTTCGCTAAGCTGTAAAGTAATTTCAGCTTATTTATTTTATTTATTTAACGTCATTTTACGTTATTATTACTAATGGTATGATACCAAACTGGGAGTCATAAATTTTGCGTACGCAGCTGTAAGTTAGGATAAGAATAACGAGTACCTGACACCGCACAGGTTTCGGACCACAATTTTCGTCCCCTCCAAAGGATGGTATAACTAAAGATTATTTACATTCTTTACAAAATCCAAAGAAAACCTGTGGGCATGCGAACCAGTTGGAATTTTATTAAATAATTGTGTTTAAAGCTCACTTCTTGTTAAACTTTTTCTGAGACCTCTTTAGTTTTCATAGATTCAATTTTGGACTAATATTTTCAGCAACAAACCTAGTTAACAGACCAAGAAGAAAAAAACCAATACCTCATCCTCAAAAGTTGAGGTTTTGGAGTTTTTAATATACCAGAATCTGACAATCGAATTTTAAAAAACCCGTCTTTGGCATTCTCCCGAAGCTACTGGACAAATGATACTAGGATACGGGGTAGGCTTTTTTTATTTCTATAATATTAAGCACTAGCATGTCTTCCATATAAGAAGTTCATTTAAATTAAATTTACAATACTGGAACCTATCGCTAAAACAACCTTAATGTGTGCTTATGTAGTTCTTTAACATTTAGTTAGATTACAACAAACTTGATTAGATTATTATTTTTTAAATTAAAAATAGAAATATCACAGTCAAAATAAATGTAACTATAATTGAAATAATTTCTACTAGGAACATTGTATTGTTTGATACCGATAGTGTATAACAGGAGTCAATTTTATTACCAATAATATGGTAAAAATAATAATAGTGGACAGAGTTATGGATATTCATTGTTTTATTTTTATTTTTTTATGTTATTTACATTTTTTTGGCATACAAATGTGTACTAAAATGTTTATATATTTTTTAAAAACAGAACAGCGAAAAGTATCAAAATTAAAAAATAATTTTGTATATTATTTATACACTGTGTATTTTTTTTGCTTTATTAATTAGTCTTTCTAATTCTTACGATCTATGAAATTAAATTCTATAAAGGGGTTCAATTCTTTAAAATACGGGTTGATCGAATCTAAAAGGTGCCGAATGAATTTTACCTACAATTTCATTTCCAAGGGAAATCCGTATAAAAAAAAAAAAATTCTTTCGAAATTTGAAATATCCGTCATAAACGGCAAAATCGCCATAGTATACTCTTGGGAAATACAAATAGATCCAAAATATGGCGTTATTGCAACTTGTTTTTTAAAAATAAAAACGAAGTATGTAGATGTCTGCAAACAGTTGATCAAAAAATAAAATTATTAACCCTTACATTTTCTTAATTTTACAATTTTTAATTGATTTCAGTTTTTTTTTCTTCTTTTTTTTAACCATTTTGAATATTCGTTTCTTCTCAGAAAACATTCGTTTCTTAACAGGAACTTTAACGTGAAAAACGAATTACCGGCCAGGTATTACTTTATGCAAGCAGAGAAATGATTCTTCATTATATTAATTAAAAACTTATAAAATTAAAAAAAAATCGCAGAAAATCTACATCTCGCTCATATTATTATACAATTTTGGATTTAAAATTTATAAATTCTCTGTAATTTTCTTTATAAGTTGTTTCTTCGTCCTCCTCTTGTAAATTGTTGTATGCTTGTAATACACACATATGTGTAGGTAGATATGTAAACAAATATATTTATATAAATTTATAATTTATAATTTAATTTATATTTACTACTAACCGCAGTCTCAATAAGTGATGATCCGAAGCAGAACAAAGCCATTTCAATGAATTGAAAAGAAAATACTTGGAAGAGTTGGAATAAAAAACTGGGATCACTCGTTTTTCCCTGTTTAGCAAAAAAATAGAATACAACAGCTTTATAAAAAAAATAAATAAATGAAATATCTAAATTCAATATAACAAATAAAGTTTAACTTACAAGCAAAATCTGAGCAGCACCAATAATTAAAAGTAGAATTCCTAGTCCAAGTGTCACGGTAACCAATGGATTATAAACACTTCTGAGTTCTTCAGTGTACCTGTTGTAAAAAAATATGTATAAATTATATTTTTTCTTTATTATATAGTTCTCTCAGAAACTTTCTCCATGCAGTAAAAATAGTTTGTTATAAATTGATACAAAATTCTATTTCATTTTTGTTTTGTCTTTTAATACGTTTATAATTTTATTTGATGTTTCAAAACAGTAAAAATAAATTTAATGTTGTACTACAGTACCCATATATATATATATATATATATATATATATATATATATATATATATATATATATATATATATATATACATGAAAAGATTTAAATTTTTTTTAGTGATTTTATAGAAAGAAAATAAATATTCTTGTTAAAATTCAAAGATTACTTTTAATATAATAATACACAAGTAATGAATATTTTAATTAATGCTTTTCTGTACGAGAAATAAAACTTAAAAAAATGATAAAACTGTTAAAAAACATACAATAAGAATATGAAATTAGCATTCCAAAATTTTTAAAATGATCTAATAATAAAATGCATAACCGATTCAAAGCAAAAGTAGCTTGACTCAAAAAATAATAGTTTGGTTTTATTATATTATTTTTATTAGATTAGATTTTATTAGATTTTTATTAGATTTTTTTAATATGGGGTTTAATAGGGTTTTATCATGATTTTGATGTACAGACCAAAATTTTTGTGTTTCTAGCTTAGATTTTATAGACAGAGATAGACTTCGGCAACAAATCTGTATCAGTCTCAGATATATTAAGTAATGAAATCTGAAAAAGCAAAATTAGTAGATTGGGATGCTCCACTTTGAGGACATAAATTTTAATAAATATATTGTATTCCCTACCACAGTCATTAAATATTATGTTAATGATACTACATCCAGTGTATATAAATGACATATATTTTATAGATTATTTCGTTTAAATATGCCAAGAAAAATTATATTATTAGAACTTTTTATTTAAATTTCTTCTTGAAATGCATCAGTATTTTTAATAAGTAACCCGGCATAATTTATGCTTCTTATATGATTAATTAGGCAAAATATGTAACATAAAATAAAACTATAATATTAAAATGATATTCAAGTACTAAAATTTAGAAATATAATTGTAATTGTATTATGGATATATAAATGTTATTAAATTAATATATGTGTGTGTGTTTGTGTATAATTTGGAAGCATACCTTAAAAGTTTTTGGTGATCTCTCAGCATTTCATTCAATTCTTTATTCTTGTTATATTGTTCTGTTTTACTGTCCCTGTTATCAATTTTCAAACTGGACAGGCGAAAGCCAAGTACGTTAAACTGAGCATAAAGGCACATCAGTATTTGAAAGAAAAGAGAAAAATACATGGCCATCACATTTCCTGCCCAAAGCAGACACAAAGACTCGTAGGCGAGGACCATCTGGAATACAGGGAAATCCTCGATGTAAAACGGGTACCAACCGCTCAATATCTTCACCTTCTCAGTAGTTCCGGAAATAGTTCCCTTGCCGTATTGGATGTAATCGACGGATATCGTTGGAAAACCTATGAACCAGATTTGGATTCCCGCGTTCCAGAAAAAAGGGAGTAGGCAGAAAACGTTTGAGATCCTGGTGGTTTTTTTGTAGACATCTGACACCTTGTCTCTCAGGCGTTGCGGGATGTTAAAGAAGTCATACCTCATGAGGTCGTAGAGCTTGCACTGGCTGTCGAAGCGGAACCACAGCACAACAATCCTGCAGCAGAGGGATATTGCGGGCAACGTATGCATGCATATGAACGTGTTCTTCTTTAAGTCGAATTCCGTCATGAACAGGCTCATCGTCTGGAATACAGCGGCTGGCACTGAGATGAGGAAAGATACCAGGATGTAAAATTTCAAAATCGGGTTCCTCTTTCCGGTGTCCCTGTATTCGTTGATGGCGTTCCACATCCGGAAGATTTTGAGGAACTTGATGCTCAGACCTGCAATGACTTCAGATTCCTTGATCACCGCCGGGTAGCCCATCCTCTGAGCCACTCACTCTCCTAGTGATCGTCCGAAAGAGTATTTTCTTTATAAAAACTAGTCTTAATGGGTATGCTTTCTTATTAATGTTCCAATTACCCATAAATGAGAATGGCAATTATTCAGGAGCGATGGAATGGTTTCAGTTAATAAGGATTTAATTAATTGTCGTTTCCTTAAAGGTAAATTCATATTCAATGTGGGGGAAAACATTTGACATGATACGAGCCTTGAAAAATTAATGAAGGAATGCCCGAGGAGGCGTTCTTATCTCCTTCGCAAACCATATTAAAATGTAAATATTCGACATGTTTTCCAATTTAATTATTACTGAATCTATACCATGTTAGCGATGGGGTAAAAATTTATATCTTATTCGATTTTGACGTTTCATTTTTGTATTTTTCTTATTTGAGATGTGTTTATCCTGATAAAAATGACATTAAACTCTTTGTACAATCAGTAAATACTCATTTAAATTATATACAATAATTGATATATATTTTTACATTACATTAGGTAATTAATTTACAGTAAGAAAATATTTCACTAATGATGGAATATTCTTTCATCTTATTTTTTAAAAAGGAAAAAGCATCAATAAAACATTAAAAATAAAAATTAAATTTTTTTAAAATTTGTGAATACATTATGATTTTAAAATCTGCCTCATTGTTGAATTTAAAAGAAATATGAGGTACATAAAGTTTCAGAAATTTCTTTTTAACTAGTCAACTTACCCTCAGTCTATCACAAACAACAACAATTTTTTGTTGAGTATAAAACTGAATAAATATTTTCTAAAATATAATTTTATCAGTCTCATACAGTTAAGTGACAATATTCAATATCTTACAAATAAAAGCATTTTTTTTTTCAACTCAATATGAAATGTAGGAATGTTTATATCTTTGTAAAATAAAAAAAAAATTATGTGGTATATTGACTCCGGCTTCAATCAGCCCTGAAGATGGCCAACAACGTACGTCGAAACGTCGGCATTCATAATAAATAAGTTTTTCTTATTTTGTGTTATATTGATTGCACCCCCAGACTATCTATTTCCCACATTAGGATAGTTTATATTAGTCTTTTATATTATTTTTTAATTAATCAGTACAATCTAAATTAGTAGATGTGAAATAAATTTACTCTAGTTCAGAACTGATAACTAGGGCTCGGGTTTGTACGTTTACATATTTTTAGTTAAGTTCATTAACTTCATCATAATGAACGTAAATATATAAATATAAAAAAAAAAAAAAAATATATATATATATATATATATATATATAATACGTTTTAAGGCATTCTGATACATCTGAGCCCATTTTTATTTCACATATATTTACATACTTTACTATAAACACATATTTCACATTATTGCACATTTTTCTTACATATTTCGCAACAATCACGAATTTGCGGATGGATGTTGAGTAAATAAAGTTCTAATACGCGCAGAATGACAAGTAAGCCAGACAGTCGTTTCCTAGTATTCGGCGATCTGCTAGCAACTGTTGACCCCTCAAAACAGAAAGGCCTGATTTACCTGGAATCACAGTAGAACAGGAACCCACAATGAAGTTCAAATCTGCAACAGACATTCATAACAGCTTCTCCTGGTGGTTTATCACGGGAGTCAACTTTTAATACCGATTTATGTCCGCATTAATCAGAGCTGACATTACCTTTCGCAAAATCAATAATCCTTATTTCAAGAATTTCTTAGAGCGATACACTCACAAAAAAGCTGATGAAACCACATTAAAGAATATTATTTGAAAGGTATTCATATAGAAACTCTTGCTAAAATTCGAGATGGTGTCAGAAATTGTCCTATTTGGGTTTTGATCTACGAAACAACTGATCTTGAAGGGAGGAACGTTGCCAATATAGTAATTGGTAGACTATCTCCTGATTCACATGCACCACAGTTTCTCTTAATTTGTGAACTTTTATTACTACTACTGCACGCTTTTTTGACGATTCGGGGGGGGGGGGGGGTCTTCTTTGGCCAAGTGGTGTTTTACCCAAAAACGTTCTGCTATTTTTATCAGATGCTGCTCCATATATGGCGAAAGCGTGGGTGAAGATGTTTTATCCGAATATGATACATATAACATTCCTAGCGCATGCATTTCACCGAGTTGCAGAAATTGTCAGACTTAACTTTTTTGATGTTGATCTTTTAATATCAAATGTTTAATTATTTTTTTTAAGGCCCCAAGTAGAGTCAACATTTTCAAGGAGTTTTTTCGGACTTATCTTTGCCTCCCCAGTCATTTTTATATAAATTTTATGATCAATAAACAAAATTTTAACTCTTTAGAACAAAATGACAAGGCCTACAACTTATACATTCATATTATGCATTTATTAAATAAAATTAAAAGCTTAACTTTGTCGTTGGAATTTTGTAAAATGGGAATAGTTCATTCTAATTTAATGACTGATATAATCAGAAATTTGCTTATATATTAAATATTGCTGCTTTAGTATAAAATTAATATCAAACAATTCCTTTTTTTCCACCTCTCGAACTTGTTCCGGATTGCCCCCTCGCACTCGATGTCCCATCATTCCTTTCTCTTAGATTAAATCAACAACTTTTAAAATTAAAATATTACTATTTTTAAATTAGTGTTTTTATTAAGTATACTTCTAATAATTAAGTATGAAAAATAATTATACTTATAATTATAATTATAATAAACAATAATAATTGTTTAATTGTTAAAGTAATAGAATAACTTGTAACACAGCAGAAAAAAACTGTGAAACGGTTGAAAATACAAACGGTGGACGAACTCATACGAACGTACTACAAACACTTTTAAGAAAAACCACACGGGCACCTAAACTCATTAATACAACAAATGGCCACGACTCTCATGCCTGAGAACGCTGGGAGAAGACTATAAAGGAAGTGGATGAGGGATCTACTACAGAAAGAAATTAAAGTACTAAGTTATAATAATGACAATGATGATGAAAAAGGGTCACTCTGGTATTGAGGGCAATGAGATAGTGGATAAATAAGCAAAAGAGGCAGCACAAAGTGATTTGTCTCCATCTTTTCACAAAACACCAACTTCGTTCATAAAATTCAAAATTAGGGAAGAATCGATAATGAGGTGGAATGAACGGTGGCCTGTTTCAAATAAATCTCCTAGTTTGCATAGGTTTATTCCAAAACTGACATACCATAACTACAAATTAATAAAATCCACTAACTACAAACTAACTCAGGTTTTATCTGAACATGGACATACCAAATCATACTTACACAGATTTCACATAACCTACGAAAGTACTTACTCAATAGACAAAGAAGAACATACATTTTTTTTTCTCTTTATATTTTCATCCACACCTGTCAAATACATGTAATTGACTATCAGCAGTTGGCTGACTGGAAAATAATACAAAATGACATGGAAAGCATGACGAAGAACAGTACCCAGCGGTACCTCTCCATTGGCTTGCTTTAATTTCCTACTGTAATAGATCCCTCATCCTCGTCCTTTATAGTCTCCTCCTAGTGTTCTCAGGCATGAGAGTCGTGGCCATTTGTTGTATCAATGGGTTTAGGTGCCCGTGTGGTTTTTCTTGAAAGTGTTTGTAGTACGTTCGTATAAGTTCGTCCACCGTTTGTATTTTCAAGTCCGTATGCAAAGTTTGTTATTGACGTGCCATGGTGCTTTGGCGATAAGTCTAAATACCTTTGACTGAAAAGTTTGCAGTCCTTTATAAGTCAGAACAGAAAGTTTTTCAAAGATCTTTTTAAAAAAAAAAATCATACAAATGTTATTTTTCTGCTGTGTTACAAGTGATTCTATTACTTTAACAATTAAAACAAGTTTTTCATACTTAATTATTGGGAGTATACTTAATAAAAACACTAATTTAAAAATAGTAATATTTTAATTCTAAAATTTGTTGATTTAATCCAAGAGAAAGGAATGATGGGACATCGAGTGCGAGGGGGCAATCCGGAACAAGTCCGAGAGGTGGAAAAAAAAGGAATTGTTTGATATTAATTTTATACTAAAGCAGCAATATTTAATATATAAGCAAATTTCTGATTATATCAGTCATTAAATTAGAATGAACTATTCCCATTTTAAAAAATTCCAACGACAAAGTAACACAATTATTATATCAACGCTATAACACCAACGCTGAGCCGCAAAGAAAATATATGTTAATATGTAAAATTTGGCAATTACTTGGCCATATAAACAACGGATGTGCATTTGCACATAACGACAGCCCACAGTAGAGTCAGCTCACATATGTAGAGACACATGACGGACGAACTTAGCGACAAAGAAAAAGAAACTCGTTACACACTCCCTTCCAGCGACTAAGTCCGTCAGGTTGGATAAAATAATTTAAGTTTCGAGGGATGCCATAAGCCTATTATCTTTCTTGATCTCTCAACTTACAGGATCCACCACCCGTAACTGAAACAACCGTATAATTGCCTTCATACTTGGGGTTCAGTTTAGCAGCAAGTTTATCAGCTGCCGAAGATAGCTGAAACCTCATCTTTAAGACCTGATCCCCCGGGTGGAAACGATCTTAACGGTGTCTTAAGTTGTATCGACTGCTCTGATTTATACTTGCCTTCAGTGAGTTTTCCTCGGCTATATGATGAACTTTGGGCAGTCTGCCCACTTTAGAGGCCCAAGCAGCATGTTCATTTGTGCGAGCCACAAGAATATCTCCGTCGGTAGCTTGATGCAGAGGCCTCAGTTCTCTACCAAAATTCATGAAGGCAGGACTGAACTTCGTCGAATCTTGAACGACGGAATTTAATGCAAACTGGATCTCTCCTAATTTCTTGTCCCAGCGTTGGTGTTTCTTCCCTAGGTACGTGACGATTAGTTGCTTGATAGGTTGGGCACCCTGAACACTCTACCTTATGGCTAATGCGCGTCGTTAATCCTGGAGAATCTTGGAGAGTTCGCAAATCTTCTCTGACTATTCTATCCAGATCCACCCTCTCTGAGGAATCAAGTGAACTAATACCGCATATTTTTTATGTTTCACTTTCTACTAATTGAACATCTTGACGAAACAAGAACTTATGTTCAGGATCATCTTGAAACCACCACGTCGCTTCACGATAATTCGTGCACATATTGGTGTTATCGATAAAATCTAACTCTAAAAGAAACATAAATGGAAGCGTGGTTAAAACGTAAAACTTCGTGTCATATGACCGGTATCCATCGGTAATTGAAATAGAGAATTTTTTATCCACAATACAAGAGCTTCCATTAGCGACACAAATATTAAATGCGGGAGTATTCTCAACTTCATATCTCAATTTAAGGACAATTTCCACCCCTTCTGGTCCAACAAATGAGGTAGTGGAACCAGGGTCAAACAGGGCCAAGTAGGAAAGGCCTCCTTTATCATGTTTCCAAATTTGGAAATCGATATAAAGTTGTTTAGGAAACGGTAAGCCATAACGAGATACGGCAGAACTTTCGGGAGAATTCTATATGACACAAGTAGAAACGGTATCAGATTTAGTGGTACAAAAAGGTAAACGATAAGCCACGGTAATAGGTAAATCGGTACTTGGTGGGTCAGCTGAAACCATGTTATCATATGTTCAAAACATATGTTAAACAAAACTAAATCGTTCTATGACCTAAGTCCAAATAAAAAAGTCCAAAACCAGTAGGTTGTATTCATAACAAAGTTCGTAACACAATTATTAAATCAACGCTATAACACCAACGCTGAGCCGCAAAGAAAATATAAGGTAATATGTAAAATTTGGCAATTACTTGGCCATATAAACCACTGATGTGCATTCGCACGTAACGACAGCCCACAGTAGAGTGAGCTCACATATGTAGAGACACATGACGGACGAACTTAGCGACAAAGAAAAAGAAACTCGTTACACAATCTTTTAAACATAAAATAAATATTTTGGTGAAAGTTGCATTATGGTGAATCTAAAAATTCATTTATTTTTAATTAAAAAAAAAAAATCTTTATGGATTGTCCATTAAGAAATCGATCGTGTATTGCGGGTATGGTTGACCCCATCGCCGTACTCTCACAATTGACAGGTGAAACAAGATTTCGTTATTATTTTGTTAATGTGTATATTCAACTCTGAAATTAATTTTTTTTGACTAGTCACAAGGTTGATAATAAACAAATGTGATGTCATAAAATAAAAGTCAATCTAATCGAACAATTATTAGTGTATTGAATCCTAGACGACTGTTATTTAGAATATTATAAATATTTTCTTTGAAATATTCATAATATTTTAAACTAACAAACAAAACGAAACCGGTTCAGTTTTGTTTCGTTTTAAAAAAATTAAAACATATGGGTCATTCCATGAAAATAGGGTGATTTGTGAACATTTTTTGTCTGTATAATAATTAAATCCCAAACAGATCTTCATGTGGTGTACATGGCAGATAATTAAATAACTGTACCGTATTTAAAAGGGCCAGTCACTTGATCTAATAATTTACGAGAAATTAAGGATTTTAAAAATTTAGGCAGCTAGGGACTGACGAGTATGTCTAGGGACTGATTTAGAAGTGGGTTACTACACGAGTAACTAGGGACTCATGAGAAAGCTAATTACTGTAAAAACAAACATTGTAACGTAAAATTTCTTGTTTATTTGTTAACTATCAAAAAGGTAATTTCAATCACAAGAAACCGTAACTAATAATTAAGTTTTTAAAATTCTATCAGTCATTTAGTTATGAAATAATATACACATATTATCAACTTAAATCTGCAATCTCAAGTAGGTAGTTGTGTTATCTTAATCGACGTAGTTTGCAGAATAGTGAATATCCTATTGTCACACCATTAGTTTTCAAAAACTTTTTATGAATGTTAATCAGTGAATCTAACAAATACCGTTTCTGTTTTTTTATTTTATTATGTGTAATGCATTCTTTCTTACCTGCAGCTGCTCGGCTGATGCTGTCTTCGTAAAACTTCCAGATTTATATTTTATACTATTTTCTTCTTCGTACTTTTCTTTTATCTTCAACATCTCTACATTTTTTCATTTTAGCTTTTTTTTGTGTTAAAAAGTTGTTATCAAGTCACCATAATTTATATTTGTCAGAAGTTGGGCCTGAGAGGCGTTCTTTATAGTTGGATTTTTCCTTAGTAGTAGTTGCTTGGTATAATTTTCTGCTAGTTGGGTTCGTAATACTTCACCGAACAGCGCCTTCTTAACCAGTCCCCTACTTTGATTTGGATCTTCTGCCATGCTGTCAATTTTACTTTTAGGAGTGAGCGTTTTCTATACCTTCTTCATCTTTTGCTTAAGTCTTTAATATTTCTTTTCTTTGGTGTTAAGTTTCTTTTTTAACTCAGCGATTTCGTTAAGCTGTTTCTTTAATAACATATTTCTAGACTTTCGCTGGCTTCTATTGGCTTCTATTTGTCTAAAGGCTTGCAAATTTCGGTTTACAATGTCGCTATTCAAAGGCTCTACAGGTTCATTTTCCCTTGGCATTTTATCATCAGATGAGGGGCGACTTTTGCGAAACGAAATTATTACCAGCCCGTTTAACTTTTTGATTTAGTCTATAATCCGTTGAATATTTTTTGCAATTTTTTCGGGGTTTTCTTTGGTCTCTTGCAGTCATATCCTAGATACATTTTCCCTGTCCCTTCTCTTTCTTTTTTAAATACTTCAGTCATTCTTTCTCCTTGTGCAGAGCTAGTAAAACAGAATCACTTTTAATATTCAGTAATCGAGCATTTCCAGCAATGGACTTTTTTGAGGCTATTTCTTCCTTCAACTATTTTTGTCTTTTCTTAGGCGGCGGCATATCTAAAAAAAATTAGTTGATCTGACACGTGACAAAAGAAACAAACTGTAGTTTGTTTGTTATGTCACGTGTAGTTTGACTCTGTTATGCCATGAATAGTTTGACTATTAATGCACGCTCAATATACTTGTTCATCAGTCCCTGGCCTCTCCGTCAGTCCCTAGTCACAATCGAAGCAAGGGACTGACGATTTAAATAAAAAAAATTAAGAATACACTTGTTTAAAACTAAATAATTTTATATATATTGTCATCTATCGAAAATAACAAACAAATTGTTTGTAATGATTAAAGAATCAACGAATATACTATATTATTTTTAACAAAATTACTTACCTAGGGCCTGACACAGTGACTGGAAAAACACGTGCACTTCCTAAACTCGACGCGTAAACAATGTGAAGCAAAATGTTTGATATCCGTATTTTCTTTCTGTTGCCAACTTCATTGTGAAAATATTTAAGCCAACTTGTCATTCGTTCAATGGCTAGCTCATTTCAAATTTCGTTACCAGCTAGGTCATGATGCTCAAAGTTGTGCACAAAATATTGACTTAAGATTTATTTATTAATTTCATTGAAAATTCTAATCAAATGTTTGAATTCAGATGAATTATTTTATGTTTATTAGCCCTTATATCGTTTAAAACTTATTGTTAATGAATTAAAAAATTTAGGGCAACAAATTCTAACTTTTAATGAACGGACATGGCTAGGGACTGACATTTTTAACATTGTATTGTTGCTGAATAAAATTATAGACTTTTTATAAACTGATGCATATCTATAGAAAGAAATACACTGAATTAACTGAATTAGCATTATTGTTTATAAGTTTTATTTAATTAATTAAGCGAAAGGGTCTGAAGACATAGAATTGCCCAATATTCATGGAATGGCCCATATATATCATTGGGACAATAATAGATTTCTAATTGAAAGGCCATTTCTTCCATTTAGGTGAAATTCTTTTGAATTTCGTGTCAGCTGTCTCAAATGTCGGTAAGATCATCTATTTAATAAAATAAACTATTAAAGGAATTGTGAAAATGTTCCAGTTTTCACTCACCTTTTTTATTGAACAATGTGATAATAAATAAATACATACTTACATTTTAAGATCCCTTTTTTTTTCAATTTTTTTCCTTTTTTAGGTCGGAAAACTGGTCTAGAATTCATTTCCTTGCCTTTATTAATAGAATTTTTATGTTTTTTTAGTTTAGCATTAAATTGGCTACTAAAGTTCAAAACATTATCATTATTTGGATATTCTGTATTTCTACTTCTAACTACTCTTCATTTCCTAATAATGATAATTAATTAATGTTAGAGAAGAATTGGTTGACTGTAACTTCTAATATAAGGAAGAAATAGTTGGGGGTGCAGTCAATAATTATATAGTCAATAATAATCAATTATTGACTGCACCCCCAACTATTTCTTCCTTATATAATTAATTAATAATTAAAAGTACATTGAGTATACTTAGTATACAATTTGAGCATGTTGCTGACTTATGATACAATTACTAATCAACTATTTGGTCGCTTACTTCTCAATGAATTTGTATCAGAAGTGAAGAACTATATTATCCATTTAAATCTTAAATTGAATGAAATCTTTATTTCTCAAACGTACAAGTGATAAAAAATATCACTTAATTCAAATTAACATCATTATTTAAACAAATTCTGAGTATGACTATTTCCTACTGCCTACTAAAATTAATTATTTAAACAATAATAAACAAATAATAACAATATGGAAATAAATATTTATATTTACAAAAAGTGAAAATCAAATAAAAGGAAAATGTTCATTTACAAAATATTAATTATTTTATTTACGATCAAAATAAATACTCTTTTAGTAAAACAAATAAACTATCTGGCCTTAACATAAGGCTAAGACAAATTATTCAATCATCCCAACGGTCACTGCAGCGGCAGAATATGTGAAGTTTAAAATCTGAAAAAGAAAAACCAAATTGTTAACAATTTTAGATTTTATGCCCAGTCTTATAATCGTGGCAAGATACAAAGTCAGAGAGATCTGTCATAGTTAACATAATTTCTCTTATATTTAATGGTTTTCAATTACATGAAAAAGCCAGAAATAAACATATAGGTTATTACATAGAAACTCTGCTATATAATAAACGTATATCTGAATTATATAGCAGAGATGCTATGCCGAAGGTTCCATGTTTAAAGAGTTAGCAGGAGCATTGGCGTAACTAGAGTTGACTCTTATAAATGTTATTTTGGAAGATAAATATTATTTTCATTATAAATGTTATTTTTGGAAGGGCAATCAAGAAATAGCTTTTAAATACAAGTAACCCTATTTATTGGTTACAATAACATACTATAGTTAATTGCATAACTTTCTAGACCCATCCAGACTTTACTTCTAGATTCTAAGAATTGTCTAAACTGTTCTTCTCACATTTGCTATCTTATTGTTGCCGCTAGATGCCACTACTGCCGCTATAATAATATAATTAATTGTAAATATCAGTATTAAGTTTTGGTTTGTCATTTTAGTGTACCTTTTATTCATTAAAATAGCTGTGTTTGCGCTTTCTTTGTTGTGTTTTTGTCATTATTGACCCTTACTTCTGTAATCACACAATAACTTTGAAAAAGTAAAATGCTTCAAATTTTTATTTCTTTTAAATTGTTACTTACAATTTTTTTTTAATTTCTTCTAAGCAATGGGGGGGGGGGGAGGGTTACATCCTCAATAACCCCTCGTTACGCCTATGAGCAGGAGTGGAGTAGTTCAGTGTGTAGAGGGGTGAATATATTCAGCTTTCAAATTTGGGTTTATATAAATTATTTAATCTGTTAACTAATGGATAGACCCAGTCGGGTCTGCAAGCCCACCTGGGGCTCACTTAGCCTCAGGTAAAATAATAGCTAATGGTTATAGAGAGGCTTTCTGTTATCATTATCATCAAAACTCTTTTTAGACGTAGCCTAGAATATTTTGACTTGATTTTCCACTCATTCTGAACGCTATATTACGGAAATATATATAAGACGCCATACCTATTACTTATATAGCCAAGCAGAGCCAACGAAATTCAGAGTGATGGAGTATCCCGTTAAGCTCTAATCTTATCAGCTTGTCAATACTACCACAGCTAATCATGAACCGATCAATTAAATAAATTCAAAGCACGACGTTGATATTATGCCAAGTGTTGACGTATTTAATTCTTGAAGGAAAACTGAAACCTATACATTTATTGTTTTAAAGGTTAACTTTCCTTTTTTGACATTTTTAAATATTTTTTTCAGTTTATATTTTTTTTGTATATTTCCTATTTAATTTAATTTTCATGATGAGTAGACATTCTTCTCTAATCCCCTTCATTCGTTCACCATGTTCTTTACACCTTTAGACCGTACATTTTTTCTTTTGGTATCATTTCTGTAACAAATTAACTAATAGTGTTTATCTATACATTTGTGTACTTCTATAAAGAACCTATTTAAACTGTGATATTTAAATATCAGTAATCAGAACTGTACATCTCCAAAAGTGCCATTTTATTATTATTTTACTGTTTATTACTATGTCATAAAATAATTATTTGTTATCACATTATTCTACTTGAACATTTTAATTTTATCACAGATCTAATCCTTACTTACCGCTCCTAAAGTTTCCAAGTTGACCGGGTACATGACGATCGCAGTGAGGGTGGAGCTCTTCCTTGTCCTCACCATCAACATCTGGGCAGCTCTCCTGAACTTCACGTCGGCCTTGTACCAATCGCTGCTGTATATGGCAAACTGGAGATCCGAGCTCTGTATTAATAAAAACAAAAATACAAATGTGAAAATATTGATTAGTAAACGGAATAATCAAAAGCTGATTAGCCTTACTACCATAAGGACACCTAATGGTGCACATAAATAAAATTTAAACTGTCAAATAAAAAACTAGATTCGGTCTATTATATTTATAAAAATTAAATAGTTCAATAAGTATCACAAAGAGAACCGCTTTTAAAGTTTGGACACTCTTTTGGCCAATGAATTTAAATCTATTGGGACACGGTCTAATATTTTTATTAAAAAAATAAATAAAAATATTATGTTGACAATATTTATCGAATTGCAATTATTATTATAATATAATTAACGGAAAGAATTTGAGAGGCATAGGAAAAATCGATTGACCTGCGCCACTTGTTCTATCATGGCATTAATTCTTAACGGATCTACATACAACTCTATTTAACAATATTTGCGTGTGACGATAGATTTAATATAATTTCAAAAATTAAGATTAACATATTAGAATGATTTTTCTGGGTATTTCACTTTTTATTCGAATATTTTTTTCTTTTATGTAGGTAGGTATCAATACTTTTTCATTGTTATGATAAAAACATACATGAGTATTGCAACATGCATGATATTAACAAAAACATATACTTTTTAATTTGATAAAATTTTAGTTATGCTCAAAGTTATTAAATGATAATATTTGTTGGAATTATTTCGGTGTACATTTGTATGTCATTGTATATTTCTATGTGATACACTTTTTTTTCCGGTGTTTCATATATTTATATGCTGCATTATTTTAATTTACGAAATTATTGTTATTAAATCCTTAATGGTAAAAGAGTAATATATAAATGTGTATAATAATTATAACAATTGTTTTTACTGTGCAATACACAATTTTTAATAATAGTAATTTATTTTTACTGTAACTTGATAATTTTAATACCAACCACTAGAATATTTTGTTTATTTTATAAAATTAAAAACAGTACATCCCAAAAATCACACAAAAAAACAGCTGTTAATTCAAATGATACTTTCTGTTCTCGAAATCGTTGCCGGGATAAGGCTATTCTTTTTGTACCTTTTATTTCTATTTATTCCTTTTATTTCTTTGCTTACCGCAGTTCCGATCAGGGAGGATCCGAGGCACAGCATTGAGACTTCCATAATTTCTAACGAAAACACTTGAATTATCTGAAATATGGTGCCAGGGTCACTTGTTTTTCCCTGAAAATCAAATAATTAATAATAAATTTTTATTATTTGTTCGTAGATTGGAGTAGTATATATTAAAGAAATTGTATATAAATATGTATTTCATAATTCATGCCCTGAAAATACCGGCAAATTTTTAAAGAGGTGGTATATCAGACATTTATAGTAACATAAACAAAATAAAGTGTGTAATGGAAGATAACTATCATGATCAAGGAAATTAAGACCATTTTTAAAGTTTATTTTAATTTATATTTTAAAGACTTTTTTTAGTATATTTTAGTTGTTTATTCCATCAATTATCATTTTCAGGAATTTTTTTATTTAGGTTTATGTTTTAACTATTTCCATCAAATTACTGATTTTTGTATTAAGGTTAGTTTAATTGTACTGAGGATCTTTTTATTATTAATTTTCTTCTTCTTTTATTTGCTAAAACGAAATGAAATCAGTATATTTCATTGACAGCATTCTTCTATTTTTCTGGGAATACTAATTAATACAAAACCTTTATGGTAAACCTGAAGCCTATTTATGACTAATCTCACCTGAAATTAATACATTAATAAAGTGTCATATAAGTTTTCCTATAATTGTCGAATTTTTAACCAAGTTGAAGGCTTAGAAAAATATTAAGTGAGATTATAAAAAGTAAATGTAAACTTTCACTGATGGTTCTCTTCTAACGGTTACAGTATACAAATAATAATATTTCAAAGAGGGAATCACGTCCACTAACCTAATCTAAAATCTAGAGACTAGTATTTTAGTATTTCAAAAAAATACACTGCCAAAATCTCCAGATTTTTTATCTTGAATCAGACAATAGTCCACTGGGACAATAGGAACTGTTTTGTTGCTTTAAAGGTTTTAATCGCCTCTTTAAACATTTTAAATGACTTACGGCTTGGCCTATGTACCAAATATATTGTGAATAAATTCCTGCTAATTAAAAATTATAAAAATTAAATTAAAAATCGCAATAACTGTTTAAAAATTAAAGCATATCACCATAACAGAATTATAAGATCAGTGGTAGAATTGAGATTCCAATGAGCATAAAATTTCAACAATAGTCAAGTTTTGAGTTAATATAAACATTTTAATATATGTCCAGTGAATAAGTGGTTAAGTCGAATTTCATCCAGAGAGAGTTAACAGTACTAAGTGAAGTAAAATTCATTCTCGTAAATTTTTCTTGAAATGGAGTTGTAATATAAAAAAAAATTCATTTTCAAGCCAATGCTTGGCTTAGTCCCTTATTAGTACGAAAATAAAAAGATTACGCTTTCCTAAGTAGTAGAAACTCATTTTGGAAAAAATCCGACTGAACCACTTTTTCATTGGGGCGTAAAATACGAGCTAAATAAAGTATTACATCAGTAAAGGAAGAATTAATATGAATGTTGTAGATGTGAGATGATAAATAATTTAATCAATTCCATTGTTTAAATCAGGTATTGTAACCATATATGTTTTGATGATCGGAAAAATATTCAAAAACGTCGAATAAAGTTCGAAATTTTGTATTCCATAAAATAAATCATATAAATTCGATACAAATAAAGAAGCTATTTTTCACAACAGGCCTGATTCCAAGAAATAGTTTTGCTTTATGAAATTTAAAGATTTACAAGCAATATCTGGATAGCTCCGATGATCAAAACAATAACTCCAATCCCCAGAGAGATCGTTACCAAAGGATTGTAAACACTTCTCAGTTCTTCGGTGTACCTGCGGAAAAATATTAGTGGTCAGTCATTCGTAATTAAGCTTGTGGGATTTCATACGAGCAAATAGGCATTACCTTAACAGCTTCTGATGTTCCAAGAGTATCCCATGAAGTTCATGATAAATTTTATAATTATTGTTTATTTTATGTACGTGGTCCTTTTTGGTACCTTGATCATGATAATTGACCTTGAGGTTCGAAAAACGGTAGCCAATAACCACGAATTGTGCGTAAAGGCACATCAGCAATTGAAAGAACAGGCAGAAATACACAGCAAGAAGTGTCGCAGCCCACAGCAGGCAAATCGATTCGTAAACGAATATAATCTGGTAATAAGGGTACTCGCTCATCGGGACCGGGTACCAGCCTCCGAATATCTTCTTCCTCCCCGTCTTCACTGCGGCCATGCTACCGGTGTGGTGTTGGATGTAGTCGACGGACATGCCGGGGAAAAATAAATACAACACCTCTATCCCAGCGTTCCACATGAATACGTACATGCAGCAAGTGTTGGACATTCTGCTTATCTTCTTATAAAGCTCCTCGACGCCAGCTCTGATATCCTCCGGTATTTTGAAAAAGTCCTTCTTCATCAGGTTATAAAGCCTGCAGAGACTGCCCATTCGGAACCAGAACACAAGTATCCTATAGCACAAGGAAGACGCCGGCAGAGGATGCAGGTATAGAAACGTGAGTTTCTGTATGTCGAACTCTATCATGAAGAAGCTTTGCAACTGACATACGACGTAAGGAACTGTTATGAACAGCGTTCCGAACGTGTGGATGTTGATGACCGGAGTCCTTTTTCCCGTGGTCCTGTACTCGTTTATGGAGTTCCACATGCCGAAGATCTTGAGGAACCTGATACTGAGCCCGTCGATGACATCTGAGTCCCTGATCTCACCCTGGTAGTCCATCTTCCTCGACTATTACTTACCGTCTGATAGACTTTTTTTCAATTAGCTTTATAAGAACCGCCCTTAATGAAATTTTTTTCTTTATTAACGAACCAATTACCCAATAGATGAGAATAGTAATTATTCAGGGAAGGTGGAATGACAGAACCTAATAAGAAGTTAATTAATTGTCGTTTCCTTCGGGGCAAATTCATATTCAATGCCAGGAAAAACAATTGCCATCGAAGGAGAATTGAATGATTGAGATGGGAATTGTTTACAGGTAGTCAATATTTTAGCTCCTTAGTGTTCAATACCTTTGGTGATGGTTATATGAATTACATTAATCGATATAAAGTTCCATTTTGCGTCAAAATCATGAAAATTTATATATTAATAAGGACGTTTTGAAGTAATCTAAATTCAATAAACACTTTCATCAATTTATTTGTTTATTAAAAAGTATATTAAGACTCATTATTCGGAATATTAAAAAAAGATATATATGTCTTTATATTGACGAAAAATTATCAGACCCATTAATATTTTTATTTTATTATTATAGTTTTAAAAAACAAACAGTTATTCTATGAAAAAAGCAATGCTGGTCTAATAACCAGAGCTGGGGGCTTTCTTCTTTAAAATAAAGGTGACTTTGATTTTTCATAATTCTCATCTTTGAGAGTTAAACGTAAACTGTGAGATTGTTTTGCTGTATGACTAAGTTAGATTTTAAATTCTGAAAAAATAAAGTAAGGTTTGTAAATTTTAATAAAAAATATTATTGTTATCAGAAATTCTCTCCATCCATGATATATGACATGCATGAAGCAGCAATATCTCAGGGTAGTCTCAACAGTACTATTTTTAGAATATGACTAATATCGAATTAGTGAGGAAATAAAGGGAAAAGAAAATTAAATGATGTTAACAGAAACAACATCGGAAAAGACCCCATTATTAACATTTTCATAAATGAATGATTCAAGTGAATAAAATAAACCTTTTTCCAGTCATATATTTGTTCTTTATTTAAAAACGTTTCAACATTACTCTGTCATTTTCAATTTACAATTTCTTATAAGTCCTTTACCCTTATTTAATTTAAAACTATTCTCTAAAATTTTTAATAAATTTGTACATTTTCAACCTTTTTAGTTGATTGTCAAATAATTTAAAATTTTTCTTATAATACTTAGAGTTACAACTCTAACTCTAAGTATTATAAGAAAAATTTTAAATTATTTGATAATCAACTAAAAAGGTTGAAAATGTACAAATTTATAAAAATTTTAGAGAATAGTTCTAAATTAAATAAGGGTAAAGGACTTATAAGAAATTGTAAATTGAAAATGACAGAGTAATGTTGAAACGTTTTTAAATAAAGAAAAAATATATGACTGGAAAAAGGTTTATTTTACTCACTTGAATGATTGACTAAGAAAGTTGTACTCCAGCAACAGAAACAAGATAATTAAAATAAATAAATGAATGAATAAATATCCAATATGATATAATAACATTTTCTTTTTCACTAATAGTTATACCATGTCTTTACATTTTACAATTTTGTTAGTTATTTTTATTGCAAGAATACCGAAAATAAATAAAACAAAGAAAAGAAAAGAAAAATATGAAAACATTTAAATTAATTTATTTTATGGCCACTTGTTAAGAATGAAACCTAGACTGACGAACCGGATTTTTATATTTTTAAAGAAAATAAGACTAAACCTGCCTGGTTCGAAGAAGTAGAAGAGATTTACAAGATATGGATATTACCTACGGGGATGTTCTGGAAAGCAACCGTCTCAGGATGGAAATGGATACTCAGGTGGGTTTTCAAGAAAAACCAAAGCTGAAGACGGGAAAGAAATGTGAATGTCCTCATTCAAAAAATGTGAAAGCCCTCATTCGACGCCGATGATGCTCCCTGGAAGAAAGAAGGGAGCATCATCGGCGTCGAATGAGGGAGTACTGAACGAATATCAAGAAGAAATACAAAAAAATACATTTGAAATGACAAATGGTCCTTAGTAGGCCAATAAAAAAAAAATGGAAATTAATGTTATTACAGGAATTTAGAAAATTTATAAAAAAAGTTATAATAAGGAAATACTAAAATAGTTTCTGATCGTTAAAATTTATTTTGTTGATGTCCTATCAGCTTTTATTTTTATTATATTTTTTTATACTGACCATTGGAAGCCATACATAATTATAGCAGAATAGTTAGTTGTTAGTCATAAGTCGTCAAGTAAATTAATATTTGTTTTTCTTTCTTAACGGTTTGTTAACGTCAACATAAAGTTCAGTCTGATAATCTATATAAAAATTGTATGTGTGAAACAAAATGTAAAAAGTTGGAGTGAAACCACAGAAGCGTATAACCTGAAGTGTCCTAATGATGTTAACCAATAAAACAATAAATATTAAAATCACAAAGTTTGTAAATAATTTTCACAATGATATTTGTGCTGACATTTCGGCCTATCTTAGGCTCATTTATTTTCCGTACTTTCTAAAGTAGACATTCTTCTTCCTGAAATATTTAGCTTTCCAATGTACGAGTACATTATTCATCTCTTATTTCCAAAACTAATTTTGAACATAGCAAAATATTTATATTATTTTTTTAAAAGTATTTATCTTATTTAATTATTAAAGTTCATAATAGTTTAATTTACCTATTTTTTCACTACTACTAGAGACGATTGATGATTAATAAATTCATATGAACAAAAGTATTTTATTTTTTAACGATCGGCATCCAAGCCCCAATGTTGTGCTTATAAATCAATAAGAAACGCATAAAGAATATAATGTGGTATGTTTAAGGTGAAAAGTAATAATGTATTTACAAAAGGATTGGAAAAATAGAGATAATATATGTATACATTTAAGAGATGACGAGATCATAAAATAAATTATAATTATAATTGTAATATAATCAAATGAATCTTTGACCAAGTATACAAGAGAAAACATGGCAACCAGTGGAACCAAGAAATTAAAAAAGACATGACAGAAATTGGCATAAATGATGAAATGATACGGAGCATATTATTTTTCTGAAAGTGGGTGCGTAGCTTTGAGGGTTTCCATGGGAGGGAGAAGAGAATAAGATCCGGCATCTGGACAGAGGGGAGATGGAAAGAGGCGTGTGAAAGGATGAAGAATAATTGGAGGAGGGAAAAAGAAAGCAGTGCGACATTGGGCGCATAAATTAACTTCACGCGTTTCTAAATGACCAAAGTAGAGGAGAAGAAAAAGTATTATTATCGGTGGTAGAGTAGAATTTAAGTAAAACTTGAAAAAGTTAAAGGCTTCAGCACAGAAAATAGATTTTCTATATATTCTATATTCTACTATATTTCTATGGATTCATTACTTCGGACTCCATTACATACGAGATGAAGTGTACCAGGCATAAACAAATATTAGATTTCTAGGTTTTGAATAATTGTTTACGATATTCCAATAAAAAATCATATTAAAAAAAAAAATAAAAAATCTAAACGGATCTAAAAATGTGGTCGGCTGACAGCGTTCCAGACGGTCGGAATCGACCACAGACACCGCCTGTCGCGAGGGCTGCGCTCCCGAACACCGACAGTCGGGCCCGTCCAAATATTGGTCGATCAACCGACTTTTACACTGTCTATTTTTACATCAACCCGACCATGTAGACGTGTAGAAGGGGTTTAAAAGAAGCTTGCTTCCCATGTAATAATATGTTTAAACTGAAGTAAGAAAATTTAGAATTAAAATATGGCTGGGTTCATTCGTTTTTTTCAAAACTAGTTAGATTTCCTTCAAAAGCAATCATCATAGACTTTTTTTATACCAGCCTACTTTGCATCTCGAACCACAGCGGTATTCCTCCTCGCTTACTGGACCGATTTAATATATGTATTTGGCTCTATTGCTACGGCCTAGTGTGTGTGCAAAATGAATAATACTACTCCTGAATTTGAGATACTAATATTTATTAACAAAGTGACAAAAAGAATACAATGAAATTACTATCAATTAAATTATTAAACTAATATAAAACAATAACAATATTCTAAAGATTATAACCTAGGCCTAGCTCCTATTTAATTACTAAAATATTATAAGATATTACTAATACTAAATAGCTTAACTATTTATATAAATTTGTAGAAATACAGTAAAGTTACAGTTACATAAAGATACAGTTACATTTCCAAAAAGTTACATTTAGGCCATTGGGTCGAAATTACGCATTACGCCATACGTCGTTTCTGTTGAAAACTGTAGTTGATTAGAGACGCAGTCGTTATTAATTTAATTACTTTTCATTTTATTAATTATTAAATTTAAACAATCTCATTCTATGTTGAACTTTTCTTGCAGATTTGGATCATTTTAGATTTGAATTATTTTAGGGATTTTCAAAAATAAAAATTACTTTCGAAATGATAAAATTTCCATTCCACTGATCAGAACATGTAATATTTCAGTTTATTTAAAATTATAAATTAATTCTAATTTTAATTGAAATTTCATTGTGTCCGAAAATAGATTTAAGGAAATCAATAATAATCACTATACGATACAAAGGAGAAAAAATAATCCGAGTACGTTCCGCGGTTTTATTAGTTGATGAACATTGGACCCATTTTTTATTTTATTCGGCACTAAAGTTACAAATTAGTCAAGGTGATCGATCCCTTGAACTTGGCATCAAATTGAGTAATTTTATTTTAAATTGATGTACTATAAGTAGGTGAACAAACTTTATTTTCGATCTTGAACAAAATAAAATATAAGCAAAAAGTTACTTAAATACTCTTTTATGTTTCCATGGCCACTATTATTACAAAATACTTTGTTGATTTCTTCTGATTTAGACCGTGTTGATAAATTTTTCACCAACGTTTTGCCAGCCATGCTGCTGACTTCTTCAGGGCTGAGATGAGAATGAAGATGATCCGTGCACTCTCAGCCTTATATATAAGGATATAAGGCCGAGATCGCACGGATCATCCTCATTCTTATCTCAGCCCTGAAGAAGTCAGCAGCATGGCTGGCGAAACGTTGGCGAAAAATTTATCGACACGGTCTAAACCAGAAGAAATCAACAAAGTCTTTTGTAATAAGCAAAAAGTGTTTTGTAAGAATTTTATATATCATTGAAATCTACGAGGGGTGATCAAAAAGTTCCAGGACTGATTTTTTATTAATTTATTTAAAAAATCTACAGGCTATTGGACGTCGTCCCCTTCAAAGTACTCTCCTTGGGAAGCTATACATTTTTCCCAACGATGTTTCCACTGTGTGAAGGACTTTGAGAAATCATCTTGTGAAATGGTGTGTAGCTGCTCCAGCGATTTTTTTTTAATGTCATCTACGGACTCAAATCTCTTTCCCTTCATGGGTCTCTTAAGTGTTGGAAACAAGAAAAAGTCTGCAGGGGCAAGGTCAGGTGAATATGGAGGCTGGGGAATGACCGTCATTCCATTTTTGGTGCAGTAGTCGCGAATGAGCAGTGCGGAATGAACAGGCGCATTGTCATGATGCAGCACCCACTCACCGCTCCGCCACAACTCTGGTCTCTTCCTCCTTATTGCCTAGCGCAAATTTCTCAGGGTTTGAAGATAACGAAAGCGGTTAATGGTCTCACCTCGTGGAAGAAATTCATGGTAAACAACACCCTTCCAGTCGAAAAAAACAGTAAGCATGACCTTGACGTTTGATTTGACCTGACGTGCTTTTTTGGGGGTTGGGGAGGATTTTGTCTTCCATTGTGATGACTGGACCTTCGTTTCCACGTCGTAGCCATAAACCCACGTTTCATCTCCAGTAATGACTTGTTTTAAGAAGTTTTCATTGGCATTTGCCATTTCAAGAAGTTCCTGACAAACTTGAACTCTGTGTTCTTTCTGCTGCTCAGTCAACAGTCTCGGAACAAACTTTGCAGCCACCCTTCTCATCTGCAAATTTTCTGTTAAAATCTGTTGACACGAACCAAATGAAATGTTCAATTCTTCAGCCATCTCACGAATGGTTAGTCGACGATTAGAACGCACGAGACTGTTCAATCTTGCAACATGATCGTCGTCAGTCGAAGTTGATGGGCGCCCTGAACGAGAATCATCTTCACACGATGTCCGGCCTTCCTTGAACCTTTTGTACCACTCATGACACCTTGACCGACTCAGACATTCATCACCGAAAGCCACTTGCAACATTTGAAAAGTTTCAGTAAACATTTTACCCAACTTCACACAAAACTTTACGCAAACGCGTTGCTCTTCCTTTACATTCATTTCACAAAATCGCCGAACACAAAAAACTTTTTTTTACGAAAACAGCAGTAACTTTGCAATGAAGAAGGTTATCAACAAACTGAATAAACAGCTGAGCTCGGGAAGAGTCACGCTAAACAATGCTGCCAACCGCACTGCTCTATGACACTCCATTGCCGCGCAATCTCAACAGTCCTGGAACTTTTTGATCACCCCTCGTACCTTAATCATAACTTAAAAGCAGACATAGTTCGAAATTAACATTTGAAAACTCATATCAACCTATGAAAACCAATTTAGTACAAATCAAATGACTTCCTAACTTTCAATTAATAATAATTTCTTCTTTTTTTTTGGTGGGCTTAATTGCACTGCGGCCATACTTGCCCTATTGTGCGCCTCTAAGTATGCGATTATTATAATCTTAACTTGGCTGAACCCACAAATTTTAGAATATTTGCAGGGTTGATTAATTCGACCTGCCTAGGGTTAGTGACTCTGTCCTGGCTAAAGATTGCAAACTGTAGGTCAGCAAACCTATCACATAGGCAGATAACGTGATGGGTGTTTCATGCTCTGAACGACAATAGTTGAGTCTATGATTGTTTTTAATGCTTCTCTGTTCAGATCCCGAAGAGTATTACATGTCTTCTCATCGGGGTTGTCAAGGAATAATTTAGAATGTTTTAATCTTTTTTGCCCGCACCAGTATTGGTGCGATTTCTTAAGAAAGATATATTTTATTCTTCTCTTGGCGTAGCTGAGACTAATGCCGCATACTGGTTCGGGAGTACATGGGATGTTATCCGATCCCAACCTGGCTAGCATGTCAGCTTCTTCATTGCCCGGGATGCCCAAGTGTTCAGGAACCCACTCAATGCTAACCCCGGTTATTCTCCCCCAGTTTGTTGATAACTGTGGAGCTGTCCCAAACAATCTGTGAGTTTGTGCTGTGCCCACTCAGTGCACCAGTGCACCGATGGTAGCTTGGCTGTCTGTAAGAAGGTTATCCTTCTAGAAGACATCCCCTCCTCCAGTAGTGACAGTACACAGTCGTTTATAGCAAGTAGCTCTGATTGAAATACAGATGTATACCTACCTAGGGAGATCCAAGTGCCTACCCCAGGTTTGTCCTTCCTGCAGAACCCTGTCCCAGCGCCAGTGGCTGTAAGAGAGTCATCTGTATAACAGTTGCCGATGCAAGGCTTGTGACGATTTCCTGTGTCAATTTTGACACTATATTTGGGTGACATAAAAGCCCCTTATCTTCGAATTTGATCTCATGGCCAAAACGCGATCGGACTCAATTCTAGGGAACAGCTCCCATGAGCTGCAGTGAGCCGAGACAGATGGGATTATGTTCAGTAATTAATAATAATGATAATGTCTTTATTAATTCTGGGCATGTTAATATAATATAACAATACAGGTATTGTAAGGTATTATAGTATGTCTTAGAGTGAAAAATAGTTACATTTAATTAATTATTACAAGTAATTTAGTAAGTGAGAAAAAATAAAAAAAAATTAACAAAAACAAAATGTGAATTACCTACAGTAACAATATTTACAGAACAGATTAGAAGAAAAGAAAGAAAAAAAAATAAGTTAACAATAACTATATAAGAGAAACAATTTATGGTTACACATATATCAAAATTTATGCAAAGAAAAAAACAAAAATGAAGAAAAATTAAACAATGTTATCAGAGATTTACATTTCATCCCTTTTTGTCCTTTATTTTCTTTTTTAAATATCTCTCTAGATGATATTAATAATACATATGTAAGTGGTTTAAATTCCACACACTCATATATTATATATATATGAATACATAATAACACACATCAATGTACATCAAAAAACATCATTCATTCGTCGAATAAAGAGAACATTAAGTCAAAACTTATCCTCTACTATTTTCGAATTTTTGGGAATTGTATACGGGATTAATCAGTTTTATTTCAACACTTACATAAAAAATTTTCCTTTTTGAATTAATATATCTAACCAGAATTGAAAAATTATTATTTTTGCTTTATACAGATGGAGGATAAACACCGTCAAAGGAAAAATGTTCCTGGTAGCCATCTTAGGTCATCATAAATAAATCAACTTGTGTCTAGGGACATTACTCAATATTGCGGCCAATTATTTTTCATATCGACGCTTTTTATTTTTCATCTTTACTGAATTTACTGTATTAATGAGGGAAATGATGGTTCCAGGTTTTGACAAAGACAGTGGCTACCTTTTTGATCAAAGGGTAAAAATAATTGGATGGACATTCTGATTAGAGGCAAGAGGAATTCTGTGTTGGAATTAAGACAAAGGAGTGATGTTTTTTTAAGCATGCTATTTTTTTTTCAGTTCCAATAATAACTATATCATACTATATTTTGCCATCAAGTTCCAATACTAACTATATTACAATGCAATTGGGAAAAACCACAATGCAAAGCCTTCTGTTTCAAAAAATACACCTACTTACCAGTCGACGTTTCGCCTATTCAGGCATTATCAAGACACTAAAATCAAAAAGGGGTTATGTGAATCGCATCTCAAAGAAAAAGGTGCAAAACATCCCAACGATCAACAGCCCAAACAGGGTCCAAACATGAGACAGCACCCCGCCACCAAGACGTTCAACATAAAACTGTTATAGTTATAATATTATTATAACTATATTACACTATATTTTGTAATTAAGTTCCAATACTAACTATATTACACTATGGAGAATAGAGATAGCTGGGGGTGCAGTCCCCCCTACTATCTCCATTCTCCATTATATCATCCAGTCAACTATTTTCCTCTCTAATATATATTACACTATACTTTGACATTATAATAACGATAAGAGGGAATAATAATTGATTAAAATAATCTGTCTGTATTAGTTTTATTATACACTACAAACAATAAAACTGTAACATATTTAACATACCACTTAAACTATCTAGCTTATTGTCTCTTTCGTAACTCTGTGCTAAATTTTAATGTAACTAAAATACTTCTTTATCATCAAAACTAATAATAATTACCAGATATACATTATTTCAATATAATGATTTAACTTTTTTATAAACCTTCAAGTTATTTTATTTACAAGGCATAGAAACCGTATAATTTCATAACAATTATTATTCGAATGAAGTCTTATTGCCAAGAAACATAATTGGTAAAAGCATTCTTTTTATTTAACCATACCAATCATCAAAGCAGTGGAAGAGTATGTGAACTGCAAAATCTGAAAAAAACAATGATATTAATCTACGGATAATGATATTGAATATTGGATGGAATGATATCAATAACAGATACAATAACTAAATACTAGGTTATTTAACCGAACACAGAAAATAATGCAAACTTTTTTTTACCACACATTTCATTAAATTTGATAAAACTTGACAATAATGTACAAGACGGTCATAAAAAAACAAAACAAAAAAAAAACTGTACAACAGCAATCCACGAAAGGTTTCTGAATCAGTGCACGGTGGAGGCTATACTTATTCTACTCAAATACTCTGCTGAGAGATTGTACTCATATACTCGTAGCTGAGCCGACTCTCAACTGCCAGTTTTTTTCCCTAATTAAGGTTACCCGCTATATAAAACCTGGGTGAACCCCTTGAAGGTCTGCGTTGAAGGCCTCTCACATAGGCTCCATCTAAGACTCTATACAGATTAAGAATTTATCGATCACAGTCGGATTGTAAGTCGTGACCTTGTACACGGAAACTCAGCGCTCTACACTTTTAGCTACTCCGTTTCTCCATTTTTAAATCCATAGGTAATTGTTTTTTAATGCTATGTAAGTATCGGCGATAAAATATTTACCTCACTTATAACCAACGGAATACTTTTTTTCAATTTAATTCATGCATTTAAAAAATTCCCAAAAAAAAGTAATTTTTTTTATTTCTTGTGTTTATTGGAAACCAATATCGGTTTATTTGTATTTATGATTGAGTTTTAAAAATAAACCCTATTATATTTCTTATTACTTTACAAGGCAATGATGAATAAAGTTTCCAGCTTACTTCCAGGAATGCGTATTTAACAAATTTTTTTTTTTTTAGAATAATTTATTGATATTTACAACTGTAATTATATTACATCAAGTAAATCTGTTGTATGAACAAAGGACATGAAAAAAAAAACACTAGTGGAGAAACTACCCATTGATAGCACTCCAATACAGTTCTATAGTAGAAGGTCTCGAGGCCATCTTCTTTTCAGACGCCTCGAAGGGTTATCAGGAATATTATGGGAAGCAAGTTGAGATACTAGCGGATTCAAGTGTATCTGAAGCTTTTCATGGAAGGATGGATAGGTATCTAGTTTGGGCCAAATCAGCAACATATGGGATATTAAGATCATGATGGATGAGTTTGTGACATAATAAGGAGCATTGAGGATTTTACGAAGGATTTTGGATTGTAAGGATTGGATACGAGATGAATTGGATATTTTAGTAGAGCCCCAAAGCCCAACTCCGTATGTCCAAATAGGTCTGATAACTTTCGTGTAAATGAGTCTTTTTTAATTAATTGGGAGCTTTGAACGTTTGTCTAGTAAATGTTGAAGTAGGCGAAAACGTCGAACAGTTCCTTGTCTTTTCAATCTTGTATGAGGATATTTAACAAATTAAAGTTTAAAATAAAAAATAAAGGGACAATGGTTCTTCTATTCATTATTTTATAATTTGCTGCTAATAATTTTTTTTTCAATAGATTTGAAATAACTGACATCCAGAAATATTATTTTCAAACGATTTGTATTCAATACTTTATACATTCAATTGGAATTTTAAAAAGAGGTTTCCTTTAATTGTAATATTTTTTGTATAAGTTAAATCAGGAAATTATTACAGAAAATAAAAATATACACCAAATGTCATGTAATGTGAACTATAGAAGCAGATGCTCAAATTATTTTTTTTGGTGAACTATTTAAACTGTACATATTACATATTATTATAAAGTGAATAATAATATTAATCATGGATTTCATTTTGCATAAAAGACACCGAAGAAAATTATATATAGATCAAACGCACTTTAAAAAAGCTAAAAATATTTTAAAATAAACTATTTTAGATGTCACGTAAAAATGTATTTGTAGAAATACGTTATCGATGGCAAACATGATTATGAAAGTGCCTCCTTTGAGGGAAAAACCTTCAAATTTCAACAATTTATTTATTGAGAAAGATATAAAACATTTTATTAGTGAAGAACGATAGATTCTAAAACCCCCTTTTTTTTAGGAAAATAAAAAATCTCTAATGTCCATTGTAAATTTAATAAATAAACACTAATTATTCTATTGGTACTTACTGCTTCTAAGGTTTCCAAGTTGACTGGATACATAACGATAGCAGTAAGGGTTGCACTCTTATTGGTCCTGACCATCAACATCTGTGCCGCCTTCCTGAACTTGGCGTCGCTCTGGTACCAGTCGCTGCAGTAGATAGCGAACCGGAGGTCGGAACTCTGATTTTGAAAATAACAAAATTATTAAATAAATTGTGTAGATTATTGATACTCTACAAAAATATGTGTAATTTTTTCGGGAGGGTAAAAACTCATGTCATATTTTTGACTTGAAAAAGAGCGAGGGAAAAAAAAGTAATTTGAATTTGAAGAGTATGGCCGAAATTAGAGGAGAACAAGAAGATACCTGCTTTGGGCGCCAAATTTTAAGAAGAAATTTTATCTTTGATATCAATAATAAATTCATTTATTCTGGGACAATTCTCTTAAGGATAGTAATAAAAAAATAAACCATTAGAGTAACATTTTATTAGTTAAATAAGCTAAATACTTACATAAAATTATTAAAAGAAAAAAAATTAGATAACAATAATCATACATAAGGTAAACAATAAATATTTATATATTAACAAATTTTATGAAGAAGAAAAAAAAAATGTTTTTACCTCAGGTTAAGTAAAAAAAATTTTTTAAGGTATTCTGAATGTTCTGACTGTATGAATCAGTCGATAAATAGTATTATAAATATATTTAACTAATGTTGTTTCTCTTCTTTATTATTATAATATTCTTCATTACATTGCGAAAAAGAAATAAAAAAATTATAATAATACTTGTACAAGACTTTAAACCTTTAATTTATTTGAAATACTTGAATCCCAAAAAATACAAAAACACTCAATTTATTTCGTGAAGTTTGAAATATTAATTCAAATGTATTAATTTTTGATTTTATACATCAATAGATTAAAACATTATTTATATTAATTGTAAAGTATTCTAATTAAAACTAATTTAATTTCTTACCGCAGTCCCAATAAGTGACGAGCCTAGGCAGAACATAGATACTTCAATAAATTCAAATGAAAATACTTGAACAATTTGAAATATGAAACCAGGATCGCTTGTTTTTCCCTGATGAGAACAAAATAATGAGCATATAACAATTAATAAGTGATAAAATAATTAATTATAAATTATAAATATATTTTCTCACAAGCAATATCTGTACAGCTCCAATTATCAGAACTATGACACCTATTCCAAGAGTTATAGTTACCATTGGGTTGTAAACGCTCCTTAATTCATCTGTGTACCTGAGTAAGTAATAAGTAGTTATTATATGGTGTATTAACCTTAAAATAATGTATGTGAATATAAAAATAAAATATTTTTTTATAATTATTGGTCATTTAAAAATAAAAATATTTAAAAATAAAATACCTCAATATTCGCTGATGTTCCAAGAGTATTTCGCGTAACTCCTCATAAAGTCTGATATTGGTTTTTCTCTCGCCGCTTTCACTATGATCCACCTTCAAATTCGATAAGCGAAATCCGAGGACGACGTATTGTGCGTAAAGGCACATCAGTAATTGGAAAAACAGACAGAAATACACGGCCAGAAGCGTCGCAGCCCAAAACAGGCATACGAACTCATACGCGAATATAATTTCGTAATAAGGGTACTCGCTCATCGGTACCGGGTACCAGCCACCGAATATCTTCTTCCTGCCCGTCTTCACCGCCGCCATGCTCCCGGTGTGGTGTTGGATGTAGTCGACGGACATACCGGGAAAAAATAAATACAAAATCTCAATACCAGCATTCCACGAAAGGACAGATATACAACACGTGTTGGACATTCTGCTTATCTTTCTATAAATTTTTCTAACACCAGGTTTGATGCGTTGAGGAATATTAAAAAACTCCTTTCTCGTCAAGTTATACAGCCTGGATATACTCTCCATGCGGAAACTGAATATGAGAATCCTGCAGCACAGAGAAGCTGCTGGCAAAGGATGCAAATATAAAAAAGTAGCCTTCTGTATATCGAACTCGATTTTGAAGAAGCTCTGCAATTGACAGACCACGTACGGAATAGTTATGATGAGCGTCCCTATCACGTGAATCTTGACCACTGCAGTTCTCTTCCTAGAAATCCTGTACTCGTTGATGGCATTCCACATCCCTAAGAGTTTTAGGAACCTGATGTTAAGACCGTCGATGACATCTGAGTCCTTTATTTCGTCCTGGCCGGGCATCTCAGTCGATTCCAACTTACCGTATGACAGTCCTCCTTCCAATTCACTTTATAAGAACTGCCCTTAATGAAAATATTCACTTATTAACGAACCAATTACTCAATAGATGAGAATAGTAATTATTCAGCGAAGGTGGAATGACAGAAGCTAATAAGGAGTTAATTAATTGTCGTTTCCTTCGGGGCAAATTCATATTCAATGTGGGGAAAAACAATAGCCCTCGAAGGAGAATTGAATGATTGAGATAGGAATTGTTTACAGGTCATCAATACCCTTTTGTGGTAATTATAAAAATTGACTGATCGGTTGGTGCGTCTTGTTTCTCCTTTGCCACAATACCTTCAACATCGTGTAGTTCCAGTCCAGAATTTTTTTCTGTAAGAATGTATTTATTCATAAACTCTAAGCAAGTATAATTCTCTTTACATAAGGGAGTAATAATTTTTCCCCCCATTGTAACATTTAAAGCACTGGCTAGAAAAAAATTGTAACTCACAAAAAGTTCACCCTCTACCAACATTCACTATAACTTAATAACAATATATATATATAAATCTAACAGATTCTATCAACGGTCTTTGATACCAGCCTTCATCGAATCATAAACTTCAATTCGTAGTTTATCATTTTCCAACACTATGCCTCAATGATTAATTTAATCTCAAACGCACACTGATTAGTCTTGTTGCGCCCAAAATCATATTTTTAAATTTTTTTTTGCATTGTCAGTTAGAAAAAATAATTATATATAAAGAAACTAGACTTATAATCGGATCAGAAAAAAGTTAGCCTAATTGCTTACAATCCTCACCAAATACTGCATTTCTTACTTCATCACAATCTATGTTTGAGCCTCATAGGTAGGAACTCTTACATTTTTTTAAACAAAATTGAAAACTAGAAAAAAAATTCATAAATAGGTATATTCTTAAGGTGTGATACGATATTTACGTTTTTTAAAAATAAATTTTTCGAATTTGCGCGCTAGTTCAAGGATTTGTGAATTCTCCAGTATAATAAAAGTTTTGTGACTAAAAATAAACTGGAAAGAAAAGTGTGAACCACTAAGAAATCTTTATTATTTTTCATTTTTATAGTCACAGAATCTCAATGAATACTTCAAATAAATTTAATTCACTGGATTCATCTGTTCCAGGTAAATGAGCCACTAATCCAAACTGGTTTGTTGCTTGACGTGGATGAATTGTAGCTCACTAATCAAATGCAATAAATTTTGTTCGGAATGATGTTTTTGGTGATGTGAGTCCCAACAGATTTTTTTTTTTTTATAATTTATTCAATGTAATTTACAACTGCATTATATTAATACATCAAGTAAATAGAATGAATATTTATGACTTCATATGACAAGTAGGGAAACTACCCAGTGGCAGTACTCAAATAGCAAGTTCAACTCAGACCCCCCGGAGGCCCACAGATCTAAACATGAATATTACTAATATGTGAGGCGTTAGGGATCAAAAGGAGATAAACAAACATTACTATTTCACAATTTCGAAAGTTCAGTCAAGCATATTATGCTCCCGAAACTTCTCATTCCAAACTGAACTAAAACCATGAGAAATAAGACGGCAAATTGTCTTCGACAAAATTAACGAAAAAAGTTAATTTTTAATATTTCGGAGTTACCCGCTTTTATTCCACACGCCTCGTATATGATTAATTAAATATTAAAGAATATAATTAATTACATACAAAGGATGCATTAAGTTTTGTTACTGAACACTTTTAATGTTTCAAAACCCTCAAAAACACATTAAAAATAAAGAAAGATAAATGCATTATAAGTAGTGAATACGTAATAATTTTAGGATTAGCTGTTTATGATTATATACACTTTAGCTGATTCGATTTAACTAAAAATATGGAATAAGTGAATTAATATATTTAGTATATTCAGTAGATTTTAGTTATAGTAGATTATCTGAACTGGCTTCGCCGATAAGGTAAAAGTAAGGTTCTACAATACCATTCTCAAAAAATAAGTTTGAAAATATTTTATATAAGATTTTAGATTTGTTAAAACTATTTAGTGAAACCCGTCTTATTTTTACTTAATGATTATGCTTTAAATACTATTAGGAATGTCAGTTTTTCGGTGATAACAGACTCAACATTTCGTTGCTAGGAACTGTTTTTTTTTTTTTTAATCATAAGCACAATGATTGTTTGGAATTTCCTTCTTTATAAAAGGATTTCGATCATCTGAACCACTCCTGAAGGTATTAATTCAGATAATAGCGAAGGGATACTGTAATTGGAAAATATACCTACCTGCAACCCATTTTAAGACAATTTTACATTTATGTTAAAGAAGAATTGGTTGACTGTAACTTCTAATATAAGGAAGAAATAGTTGGGGGTGCAGTCAATAAAAACACCTTAATAAGTGTTTTTATTGACTGCACCCCCAACTATTGTTTCCTTATATATAAATTTTACATTTAGATTTTTTTTTTTTCCAAACTATGTATTACTAATAAAACCACAGAACATTGAATAGAACATTGTCTATTCAATGTTCTGTGAATAAAACAGACATGGATATTAGAACTATTAACGAAAAAAACAACTTTCCATAGCTTAAAGTGGAAGGAGTGATTATTCCTAGACCGTCAGCACAAATGATGACATATTTCCTATACCCTGCTATAGTTTTGTTCAATGACATTAAGAAAATTGTTTTGATAAAATGTTTTGTTACAAGCAAGTTTCATGAACGTTTCCATGTAGTCATCAATGTAAACTTCCTTGTCTCTCTCTTGTATATCCATATTACCTCAGTTGAATATCTCAATAAACCTACATATTCCTTACAAGTCGACCATCGTTTTATAACTCAATGAATAATCAGGTAAAGGATCAATAGTATAATTTTAAGGATTGTATTAATTATTCTTATGTAATATTAAGTTCCTTAGGCTTATAAGACAGAGAGATATTTGGTTGATTAATGAATGAATGTACATAGATAAATGTTTCTTTTTAATAAAAATAACTTCCTTTTAATAAATTAATCAGTACATAGAAAATGTCAATACAATTTTAAGAAAAACTAAAACATTGATTGATTAAAATCAAACAAACTATCATTATAGTTTTTAAATAATTGAGAAACTATGTATATGAAATAAAACATTTTTTAAAATAACTCAGAATAACCTAAAACTTCTAAATTATGAGATTTCGAGTAGAAATTTTGATTGATTACTTTAACTAGTACTAGATGCATAGCTGGTTCTACATCCCATGTCGGTACAAGGCCTATCGCAACTCTTCATTAGTTAAGATTAATATTACAGACAGATGTATACTTTAAAGTTCTAGGTTTACAACTTTCAATAATGAACATTAGTAATAATAAAAACAATTTTACCCCTTTCAACTAAACTCACAATAATCTAAAAAAATAAATAAATCAACATTTTAAGTTTTATGATTAATCAAGAATCATAAAACTTAAGATGTTGATTTAAGTCATATCTAACATCATTTCTCATTAATGCTATAATGTCTGATTTATGTCTGTATGTTATACTAGTCTATTTTTTTTACTTTTATTTTTTTATTTGTTCATTCTAGCAGCCCTTATCTGGGATAGTTTTGAAATCATTATGATTTCTCTTTAATTGTTCCCTTAAACTGAAGTTTAATTAATTTTATTTCCATTTCAAAGATAAGCCTCAAGAAGCCATTGATAAAAAGAACACATGAAATAAATAACTTAATAAATAAACATTAAAAATCATTCCTTCAGAAATAAGCAGAGTTCCCTGTGTTTGGCTCATTTCATAAATCTTTGTGAGAACACGCTGGAAATACAGATCAAAGAAGGCAATAGAAATACTAATGATTTCAATTAACAGTTCACTGTATCTAAAAATCCATTTTCTACAAAAATATTAAATAGTTTGGTTCATTTTCATACAACAGATATGTTTCATTATATTTCAAATATCTTTATTTATTTAAAGTTAAATTATTTAAAATTTAACTTTTATATTAACTTAGCTTTTAACCAAGTGATAGTCCTTTTCATCATGTTTTAGATACATTATTTTAAAATGCATTTTTTTTCCTTTATAATCTTTTTTTACTCTGGAAATAGAGAATTTTATAATTCTAATGAGTAAAATCATTGTTGAGAATGTGAAAGAGAGTCCCACTGTCCCAAATTCACAGAGCCATATAAGGGGTTAAATGTAATGAATTCTGATTTTCTTCAAACTATTAGTGAACTATTGTCCATTTACTGGTTTCAAAACATTTTTTAGAAGAGGTGCAAAAAACATTAAAAGTTGTATTAAATGGAAATCCAATAATTTCTCTCTCCTCTTGAATACGAAATGTAAAAGTTGATTCATGAGTGCCAATAAAGTACCTAAAAAAAATTTTCATGTATAAGATATTACATATTTAACAAATAAGTCAAGTACAATAGTAGATGAGAGATTAGCAACCTTTTTTTTCCTCAGGTCAAAACCAACAAAAATGTGAGTATTAAAGAGATGGTCACAGTTATTTTCATATTAAAACGGTATTTAATAAATATTAAGATTATTTATTTCTTATTACTATCTGTATAAATAAGAAAATAATTAATTACTTTGATAGTATAATGAACTTCATTTATAAGTATTCTCTTCAATATGCTATGTTTTATAATTTATTATTTGCATATATCATATTTTATTTTCTGAACTAAAGTGTGTCACTTGAAATCATATCAGATCACTCAGTGACCTGAAGGCTGTAGGTTGCTGACCTTTATGGTAGATAAATGTTTTAATCTATTAACTTTTTTATATATTATCTAAAAACTTAATTAACAAAACAGAAGGTCTAAATGCTAATCACCTTGCATAAGAGCAAATAATTTGATCAATTATTGCCACTCCTCCATCTTTGATATTATTTTTGACCTCAGAGCTAGGAATATATTGAACCACTTTAGCATTCTTTAAATTTTGTTTTAATATTTTCACATCTAAAACAAAACGAAATAATGATAATCACAAATTCATTAATACAAAAACTATCTTTATTCCATAATAAAAAAAAGTCAAATAAATATCAAAATATCAATGATAATACAAATAAATTACCTTCAGGAGAACCGTCAGTAGCAAGAAAAATGGTGTTCAGTTTTGAAGTGTTTAATAAATCTGTTAATTGTTTAGCCGCAAACTTGAGTGATGGTAACTGGTTTCCACGGCTGTAGACAAAGTCGCCTCGCCTCAAATGAGCACAAATAAATGGACCACCTACTGCTTTCCTATGATCCTTTAAGAAATAATAGCTAAGTGAGAAATGTGTTGAGACAGATTCTAATGATAAAAAATGCATCAAGCAAAAGCCAACTAAACAGCTATTTAAGCTTGATGACAGTTGAAAATTAGAATAATATTCATATGTAAGAGAACATTGATAGCACAGAAATTTTTATTTTTTATCACCTCGGTTTATTCTTTTAAATTATTGAGTTACTTTGGTTCACATAATAAAAGGAGCGGATCTAACTAGTGCTGTTCCTGTTGTATACGTTGGGAGTTATGTCTAAATTATGATGACATTAAACCATGTTTTATAAAAATAAAAAAACTGTAGTTAATGTATGAGTAACTTATATGTTATATATACTATATATATAAATATATATATATATACAGTCGAACCTGGATATAGCGAATTTCTTGATAAATCGAAGTTTTTCTATTCCCCTTGAATCTGCCTATCTTTTCTACGTTATTTTTACCTCTACATATCGAAGGATTGGTTTAGAAGACCCTTGATATATCGAATTTTCTAAGATTCCTTAGCTTACACCGCACCTCTACAAAACAAAGTTTTTGTAGGAAAACCTCTACATATCGAAGTCAATTCGTTAAATATGAACCGTTAAGCCTGAACAGCTCGTTCTGAGAAGCATTGTCATTCTCAGAACGGCCTTTTTTCTCAAGTAATCCTCTAACTCCCCCACTCACATTTGTTTCGGTTTCTGCTAACACTTGTGCAATAGGTTTCGTCTTCTGTCGTACTAAGTTAAGTATTGGATGATGCAATGGATAAAGTGTCGTTTTCAGGTATACAAACTACAATTTCCGATTTTTTTCAAAGCTCAGCTTATTTTTTTTTTTCATAAATTCAATATGTATCTGTTTTTTTAGTCTATTGTTTTATTGTTAAATAATGACGAAGTATGGTTTTTATTCTAATTGCATATTTTTTTTTTCTAAATGCTTTTAGGTTATACTTGTCATAAAAATTCTTCATTTCAATATTCAAAAATAGCTATCTTAAGCAATGTAATTGGCGAAAATTGTATTGTTGTAAATATATGTGCAATATTTTAATAAAATAGGTACATTTTTTCTATATTACATAGAGTATATATATACATATTTTATTATGAACCTCTACCTCTATATATCAAAGTCATTTAGAAATCACCTCAATAAATCTAACCTCGCTATATCGAAATCCTCAATAATCGAAGTTTTCTCGTTCCCCCTGAGTTTCGATATACCGAGGTTCGACTGTATATATGTATATATATATATATATATATATATATATATATATATATATATATATATATACATATACATATGTATATAAACATACATACATAAACATATATATATATATATATATATATATATATATATATATATATATATATTGATGATAATTGTTGACCTATGATAATTTATGTTGAAGAAATTGGTCCGGGTAGAGGTCACTGAATGAAATTCTCAAGTAATTTCAGAAGATATTTATTGGTAGCCAACGTTTCGACCTACGCTGTAGGTCTTCTTCAGGGCTATATGCAAAATACAGACAATTTAAGAAAACGGTACGAATATTAAAACATTTTAAATATAGATAAACTAAAAGAAGGTGAATACAGGCAAAAAAAATTGATAAAGATGTACAGTAAGGTAATTATGAAGGTTAAAATGTAGAAAATAATAATAAAACATGAAGAAAATAATAATAAAACAGAAAGTGTTGACAGTTAAAAAATTAAGGTATTACAGATAAAAAATAAAAACTGAATATACAATAGGAATGTGAAATGATATGGGTAAATTAGAAAGTGATAAGAATTACGCACTAAAAATATAGGTAATAAAAAAGAAGAAATAAAAATTGTAAAATTATAAAAATCTAGAAACGAATTATATAAAATACAGTATTAATATTGATAGGTAGAAAATACTTTATACTAGTGTAAAGAATATTAATTGCATAAGAGAATGTAAGAAGACAGTTTATAAAAGTGTAAAATATCAATGGCTATGAAACACTGACTGATATAACTGAGAAGGAAGGATGGTCCCCCACCCTTACTAAGTGTAAAAAAAAAAATTTCCCAGAATATAAAAGCCGTTACAATGGCTATAAGTAACGTATAAAGGACAGACCAGGAATATAAGGAAAAGATCGGTATATGAAGGAACTGGGGGTCGGTACTGTTGGGTACGGGGAGGGGTAAATTACATTACTAGGGTGTTTAAGGGGGTCTAGTAGTTTATTTGTAATGTGGGCTGGGAAGTTATTAGAGAGTAGTATGTTTTGGATTCGTAGGATGTTGGTTGGTCGAAATTGGGTGTCTGATAGGGATAAACACCGGTGAATGAGGTTTTTTGCTGTATTGATCTTCTGGTGGTAAGGGTGCTGTGAGAAAAAATTGAGGAGTCTGCCGGAATATGTGGGTTTGTTGTACCAATCAAAGGACAAGGAGCTATCATTATTTCTTATAATGAGGAGGTCAAGAAAGGGGAGGGTGTGATTGGTTTCAGTTTCTATGGTAAATTTGAGACGGGGATGGTAGGAGTTAAAGGCTACTAGTATTTCAGGGATTTTTTCAGGATTGAGAACTAAAAGGAGGTCATCGACATATTTCTTGATGAGGAAGATGTCATGGGGGAATAGAGGGATGATGGAGTCAAGAAGGTCATTAAGAACGATGTTAGAACTGTCTGGAGCAAGGCAATTACCCATGGCCAGACCTGAGATTTGATTGTAAAATTTACCATGGAAACTAAGATATCCGGATTTACAACACAGTGTAAGGGATTCAAGGTAGGAAGTGAGACAAAGAGTGGTGTGGGGTTGGATGATATTCCAGTTTTTTTCTATAATGCTGAGGGCTTTGTCAATGGGGATATTGGTGAATAGACTAGTGGCGTCAAGGGAAGCTAAAATGAATTGGTCAGGAATGTGAACGGAAAGTAATTCTTGCTTTAGATGAAAGGAATTAGTAATGTCATAGGTGTTGTTATGGCTGAGGGTTTGAAGAGAAGGAAGAAGAAATTTGCTAAGTTTGCTAGATGGAGAGTTTATGTTAGAAATAATGGGGCGGAGTGGATATCCTGGTTTGTGGATTTTGGGTAATCCATATAAACGAGGAGATATGGAGTTATAAGAGATAAGATTGTAATATGTATGTTTATTGATTTGTCGGGTTCTATGAAGGTCCTTTAGGTGATGGTTGAATTTAGTCATGAGAGAGAGGGTGGGATCATGGGGGATGGGTGTATATGTTGTCGTGTCAGATAGGAGGGAACAAATTTTTCCAGTATAGTCATAAGTGTCCATTATTACAGTCATGTTGGCTTTGTCTGCTTTGGTAACTGTAAGTTGTGGGTTTGATCTGAGGAATGTGCGAGTGGTGGCAATGTCTTTAAAAAATGAGGGGGAAAGAGGAGGGGGCTGTTTTTGGGAGCGTTGTAAGTGATTGGTGATTAAATTGGTGATGCGGACACGGGATACTTCTTTCTCATTGTCCGGGACTGTAAAACTGTCATCTCTATATATGTGTTCTAGGTCTGTGATGAGGTTGGGGATGAGTTTGGTGGAGTCAGAGGAAGGGGTGGAAAAATTTGGGCCTAAGCTTAGGATCTTTGATATTTGTGGAGGGATGGCGGTAGATGATATATTGTGGACCCATTTTTCGTTACCTGTGGGGTAAATTTTTTTGGCTGTTGATGTTATATAGAGGTCTTTAAATTTAGATATGAGGGACTGTTTTTTGTGTTTTTTTATAGATGTACAGAAATTGTTAATGAAAGAAATGAGGGTGTTGATGTGACTATCACTGATAAGGGTAGAAAGGGTTGTCTTGAGGGAAGAAATTTGAGTATGGATGGAATCTATCTGTTGAAAAATTTCTTTAATTTTAAGATTAAGTAAAGTTTTCTTGAATAGAAAAGAGGACCGGTAAAATCTATATTGAAAGGGTTGGCATATGTGGATATTTTTGAGGGAATTCTTAATTGATTTCGGAAAAAGGGAATTAGTTCGGCATTTTAGGAGGAAGGTTCGTTGTTCTATTTTAATAGTAAGGCGTTTATGTAAGTAACAAAATAGATTAAGATTCTTATTACAATGGGGAAATAATAATGTTAATAATTTTCTTATATACATGGGAAAATTGTATTAAAACTTGCATTTTTGCATTCTCTAGAAAAAAATCCTACCTTATCAAGTTCCCAATTTGAAGGTCGTTCAGTGTTGTCTTTGATATCATTGCAGCCAAGGTATTTAGTGCGAAATGTATCTGCTTCTTTAACTAGATTTTTAGCAAATCTCATACTCCTTCTACATTTCCAATAAAGCTGATCACCAAAACCATCATGTACGACTATTTCAGCATGATCAATTAATACTCGTCTAAAACAAAAAAATTTTACTTTTTTTTAGTAATTTCTTCTTATTTAACCCTTCAGTACCTTTATTTTTAAAGCTGACAAAAGAAATAAAAAAATGTTATTTATATTAGTTAGTTAGTCAGAAGATGATAAACTTAAACCTAAACTTCAGCAACAAACATTTTATTTAACACTATTATAGATTCACGAATTACAAATCTTGGTTTTCAAGTGATGAATTATTAGCTTCATTAACATAGTGAATGTAAAAAAGAAATTACTATAATAACTTACATAAATACCTAAAGCTTTTGGTTTAACTAAGAAAATCTGTATTAAAGATTTGATTTAAAAAAGCTAGTATTAAAAAACTAAGATTTCAAGGAATAATGTTTTCAATACAAACAACTTTTATTCCTCAACTCCAACTCAATTTTAAAATTCACTAATAGGAAGATCCATAACACCGAGGATTAAATCGATAATCTGACCATGAGGCCTAATACCTATTGAATGCGACATTGTTTGAGGGTATATTTTGATTAGGTTAAAAATATGTGCAACATGCTATATCTTTCTTGAGAGACGTACAAGAACAAAAAATAATAGTTCTCCATAACTTTGATAATAAATAAGTATAAGAACTTACTTACTGTCATGATTTTCTTTCAACATATTCTTCACAAATGAAGCTGGCCCTTGAAAAGATACACAATGCAAAGATCTACTAGTTAAATTTTCATAACTCCAATAATTTCGGTAATACATTCCCTCTTTTAACCTATAAAAAAGATTAATATCATCTTCAAATTCACAACAAAATGCTTAAAATTATGCATTGTATTTCAAGAAATTAGGGCATATGAAATCATAATTTTATAATCTGTATATGATATCTAAAAATTCTGCAACTTAAAAATTAAATAAATATGTGAAATAAAATAAATAGAAGAAATAAATAGAATATACATGTATGCTGATGGTTTGCAGTTGTTGTTTAGACAAAGAACTTCTTTGTCACAATCAACAAATGACCACTTATCATCCCAGTTCCAATTTTTATCTTTGAATGCTCCATCAAAATGTTTAAGTACATATATCTCATCAATTTCATTGCCTCCAGATTCTAAAAACAAAAAATAATATATCAGTTCAATCAATAAGAATATAGTCTATTGAAAACATTCAAGAAACAAGACATTTCATAAATGTATTTACCTTTTAAAAATTCTGTGAATTCCATAACTGGAGAAAAACGCTTTAAGCTCTCTATATCAAAAAATGAGCTCCAGGGAAGGAAATTTTGATTTCCTAAATCTCTTGATTGCCAATGATATAGATGAGGCCAAGGAGGTAAAACCTGTAAAACATAATAAAATAAAAAACAATAAATAATAAATTAACACTAAATAAAAAAATCTCAGTGAAAGTAAAAAAAAACATTGTATACTGACCAAATGCCAGTCTTTATTATCTTGTAGTGAATGTAAGAAAATAGCCATTCTCATGTAAACATCCCTTCGTAGATTAAATCCTTCGGAATAATTGACATCATATAATACATACCTGGCAACAAATAATAATCAACTTCATCAAGAGAATAAGTAGTTAAGTATAATATAGTTATATAACACTTATTATTAAAATAATCTCTGAACAAATTGTCCTATTACAATATATAATAATAACTATGAAAAATAAGGGCACTAAATCATTAAAATATACATAAATTAATAAAGAAATTTACAATTTTGAGGATTTTTTTTTAACATTACAACAAACAGAGATAGATAAGAAAAGATTATTAGATAATAATAAGATAAAATTCAAAGGCACTGACTTTGTAAAAGTTGATGATATGTTAGGAATTTACAAAAATTAGTAAAAAACAAATAATAAAATTGAAGGAAATACTAAGATTGTTAGGTATAATAAAACCATTTGAACATGGTGCCAAATTGAAAATAGGATATATCTTTGTTTGGAGGTGACCTGAACATAGTAGAATGTGCTTAATTTTTCCTTTTTAAATTTTAAGATTTATAAGTATGAGATGAAAATAGTTGACTGGATGATCTAATGTAAAGGAGATTACATACGTAAGGAGATTTCTTTTTGACTGCACCCCCCAACTATCTCCTTTACATTTAAGATTTATAACTTAGTTACTATAATATAACTTAGATAACTATATACCTTATGGCTGAAAATAGTTAATATGTTACTATAAAGATTAAGAAGTCTAAACTTAAAGATAACAATAAATAATAAGTGGTAAATAATGTGAACAATGCAAAAGATCCTTAAGGAAGAGTTGCTTATATAAAAGAATAAATCATCAGGATGAGGTCAATATAAAAATTTTTATGATTTATTTTATTTTATAATTATTATAATATATAATGACGTAAGTCAACAAGATCCTAATTAAAGTAATGTTCAATGAACATTCTTCCCCTTGTATACATCGCACATAGCGAGAAAACGGGATATGGGATCAGTGAAGAGAATGGATTGGTCTGACCAAGGTACGAACCAGGATAGCTCAGGTGGTAGAGCACCATGACGGAAACATGGGAGACCCGGGTTCGAATCCCAGCCCTGGGGATATCTTTTCTCTTCACAATAAAAATATAAAAATTTCTAATTTGATAGCCGAGTTTTGGCACAATCACCACGATTAGTAGTTTAGCAGTTTGCGTCCCAAGAATTATTAAGTCATTTAAGTATCAATGGAGCAACTCCCTTTGATGATAGTTCACAAGTTTGTGCTGAAACTTTAACTTTCAGGATAAAAAATACTACACAGACTCTTTATTTCATCATATAGATCACAATCGAATAACAAACATCAATAAATAATCTTGGTTAATATAAAAACAATTATAAGGTGTGTCTACTAAATAAATAAATTATCTGAGAAAGAATTTTCTGATAAGTATAGCTCTCATGATAAAATAAGTCTCGTGTGGGTAAGCTTTAGGGAAAGTAATAAAAACTGTGCTGTACTGTTGAATGAATTGGATAGAAACCATAATAAATCCATCCACATAGGTTGAATATCCTGTCTTCTTACTTTCTTATCATTTACATTTAGGGTGTGATTATAAGCATCATTAATTTTTTTGTTAACTACTGCAATATTTTTGTTAATGAGATTTTTCTCCATAGAGATTTTTATCACCAAAATTATATTGCATCAGACAAAGTCCAAGATAATATTAGACATTTTCATTGCATTAACTAAAATACTGGAGTATCCCCAACCTCTTCTAAAAGTATCTGTAGAGTGATTTGTAGATATCTCAATCCAATTAAACCAGTTATGATTTAAATAATTGCAATGAATACAAATTTTAAATTCTAACATATTAAGTCAAAGTGTTGATTTATTATATCTATTTTTGTAAAAGGCATTTGCAGTAATGAAATATAATTAAAATTTCATTTTTAACATAAAATATCATATAAGACTGAAAAGACGAGACACTGTTCGACGTTTTCGCCTACTTCAACATTTACTGGACAAACGTTCAAAGCTCCCAATTAATTACAAAAGACTCCTTAACATGACAGTTATCAGACCTATCTGGATAAATATATATATATGTTGCTGATTTGGTCCAAACTAGATATCTATCCTTTCATGAAAAGCTCCATACACACTTGAATCCGCTAGTTTCTCAACTTGCTTCCCATACTATTCCTGATAACCCTCCGAGGCGTCTGAAAAGAAGATGGCCTCAAGACCTTCTACTATAGAACTTTATTGGAGTGCTATCAATGGGTAGTTTCTCCACAAGTGTTTTTTTTTTCATGTCCTTTGTTCATACAGCAGATTTACTTGATGTAATATAATTACAGTTGTAAATATCAATAAATAATTCTTAAAAAAAAAAAAAAAACATAACATAAAAGAGTAGCAGTCACGTCAATGGACAAAACAATTAATTTTCATTTTCAACATTCATATAATAATTAGTATATAGAATTTTGTTAATACTCCATGGGGGTTTGTAGATCTCTTGATATTATTGAAGCAGTTATAATTTAAATAATCCGAATGAACACATATTTTAAATTACAGCATATAAAGTCAAAGTTCTGATATAACTATGTCTCTTTTTGTAAGAGAAATTTCAGTAATGAATTATAATTAAATCCAATTTTTAGCATGACAGGAAACAGTAGCAACAATGCTGATAGAAAAAATACATTAGTACCCAAATTTATGAATATTCAATGTCAAAAAAGAAATGAAGTTTAATTTAGTGAAATCGATAAGAAGTCAATACCAAAGTTAGAAAAATTAGAATTTTTGTTATATCATAAAAAAAAGCTATATTTAAGGTGTACAACAGTACAGTTAAATGTTATTGTGGTTTAGGATGGAGTATTGTTGGATCCCCATTAATATTAATATTCAGTCAAGAAAAGAAGTTCAAATAAGTGAAATTCATATATACTCAATGGAAAAGTTCAAAAGCTAAAATTTTTTTTCCCTAGTTCATGGAAGCAAGCCACTATTATTTGTGTATAGTATAATATTGTTGAAATTGTATCAGTTCCGCAGGTTGTCGCTATGAGTTAATTTACAACAAGTTTTGACTTTTTATTTGTTTTCTTTTTTATATTCTTGAAAATAAAAATTATTTTATTACTTGCTGTATATAGCAACTATCACTGACGGTATATACATTAAAGAACCAATTTACACATACTGTTTTGATCATATTATCATATATAGATTATACTTTGAAATATTAGTTGAAACGTTTATTTCTTGATTCAACGATTCCCGAAATGACACATTTCCCATAATTACACTCTTCTTTTCATACTCAAACGATTATTATTACGTCGAGAATATTAAAAGAGAACATAATTAAAAGTTGAACACTTTCCTAGACTTAACTCGAAACGACAAAGTGGAACTGATACCATTGAAATGCTACCATATTTTTAATTGAATAATTTTTTCATCTTATATTCAACAATACACTAAATTTAGAATGTGAATGGTGGAATAGGCATTGGGTTCTCCAACCTATTTATACTATGATAAGATTTGCATCAAAATTGAATGAACAAAATAAAATAATTTTCTTAAATAAATTCAAGCTGAATAATTAAACCTTTCTTTAAAGAATTGCAAATTACCTAACATTTGACTTTAATTTCTCAAAGGAAGAACATTTTTTATCTTCTACATGACAAAATTCATCTGTTTCAGAGCTTACTTCAAAGCAGAATGCTACCAAAACTACAATAATTTGCAAATGTATAATCATTTTTTCTAAGCACTAAATACTTCATTTGGTTATTCAGCTTGGTGGATAATGCAATCTCAAATTTAATTTTTTTCACAATGGCAAGCTCTACTGTTTCCAAACCTAAGATACAACATCAAACTGAACACAGCTCCATAAGGAGGGAGATCGACAGGATGTTCTGTGAACGAGTGGTTTATAACCTAGGAAGACAGTGCAATGAAGAAGAAGGCAGTAAGAGAGATGTTACCGCTATCAAATTATTTGTTCACCTAAATGAATAATATTATTAAGTTTATTTAATCAACAAATGGATCATATAGCTGTGTCCTCCGAAATATGTTTGACTCTGTAAGCGCACCAGCTCTCTCAATTCTATATAATTTCACTACCATATTTCATGGCAACGCTGAAAGAAATAGTAATAGATAAAAAAACTAAACCAACATTAATTAATTACAAAATATTGTATACTATTATCATTGGTAAATACTTTAGGTAAAATAAAAACACTGGTGGGTTGTGCCGGGCGCCACGTGGTTCCAGCCCTTTTCATTGCACCTATTGCACTATTTCAATTGTATACCAGTCCTAATTTCATAATATCCAGGTTTCATTACAGAGCAGATACTGTCCTGTTTCATGGACAACGGTTGTACAAAGAGGTGATTAGCTCATGATCACGCTTAATCACTAGATGTCCCACCCATTATTTTGGGTACTCTCTTCACAGAGAATAGGTGAGCTCCAGGAGGATCCTAGATCCTATAGGATCCATGTCCGGCCGCTAACAGATAAAATAAAAGTCAATCGGCGAGCGGGGTTTGAGCCCTGGACGTTCGGCACGGCAACTCAGCACTCTATCTCTGAGCCACTCCTTTATCTCGAGCTAAAATTATATGCTTTTATAAGTCTCAAATAAAGACTATATCCCCATTCACTGTAAAAGGTTGGACCAAATACAGAAACCAGAAGCTGGTTCAGCTTAAATTATTTGAGAGGGAAGAGTGAGTCCTGTGAGGTACTCAATGCAAATGCAATATGTCATCAGTAGGCTAACGCTGAATTAATTAATTGAATTGTATTAACGAATTCTACAAATTTGTAAAGTTCCTAGTTCTGGTAATTCGTCTGATCCGTTTTGACCGATGCTATAATAATTATTATTATTCTTAACAATGTTCACGTAATAAGAAGAAGGAAGAATGATGAAGGAGCAAAGGGACAGTAAGTAGTTTAAAGGTGTTAGGTTCTTGTGAAAATTAAAACTTTGACTATTCAAAGATTTATTACAGAAGCATTTAGAGAAGGATATTAGCCGATAACATAATTTTCTCAATTAACAACTGTATATATATAAAAAGGAGAAAGAAAACACTACATAACATTGCACTAAGCCAGAAAACACAACTGGTGAGAGGACATAAATGGATTTTCCACTGTAATAAAAATAAAAGAGGACTGGAAAATTATGAACCAAAAAAAAAAAAATCTGTGAATGCTTAAGGAAATAGAAGATTATAAATGATTGAAGGAGTGGAAAATCACTTTCAAACCTACCACTTTGCACCACATAGCTGTTTGTAACTTTCACCGCACTCCCATAGCATCACTCCCCCCAATGCTATTGACGCATAACCTCACCTATAGTTTTACTGCAAACTTGTAAACCGGAGTCGGTTGCTTCCACAGAACATTGAATAGACTAGAAGCGGCAAAGGCTAGTTGTGGGATGGCACCAGCTTTGAGACCTGTTCCCCCTCTCCTTTAACCCCCTTGGGCCATTGTTGCCTATTCATTCGGAGTTCAGACGTTTGTTCTAGCCACGATCAGGCCGTCTTATTGTTAGTATGCTTGTTTGTTTCTATTATTGATTTACGTTCGATATTTTTTACTTCTTTAGTAATTTATTTTATAGTAACTATTTTTGCCTTTGAATGCTGTACAAAAAAGCTCGATAAACAAGCAGTACCTCCATTAACATTTCACACGTAACTTTATTATTCCTTTCATTATGTAAAACAATTTTTGGTATTCAAATAACATTAGTTTAGAATTTAAAGAACATTAAAAGATCTCATTAACAATTACTTATAAGTTATTATGCTAAAGAAAGAACAATACGTGTTGAATTTAAATAATCGACCCACATCTTTGTTGTGGTTCGATTAAATTGCAAAGTAAACACTTGATTATAAATACCTAAAGAAAAGTTTGCGGAATATTTCTTAAGAAAAAAATGTTTTTATAATTTTTTTCTTTTTAATTTGACCTCGGTATTTTATTCTTTCGGGTTAGCTTACCGTCAGAAGAAATTGAACGAAAAAAGTTGGTTCAAGCAATAAGAAGAGGGAACTGGAAGCCCACAAAAACCAGCCGGTTGTGCTCCAAGCACTTCAAAGAAGAGGATTTTGACAGATTTGTTGCTGTTGAAGTTGTGGGCGCTCTCAGTTGCAGCCGTTCCCGCCAATAGAAATGATCCCTTCATACGATCCATTGAGATCTCCTTCGGGGTTGAAGCCAACACCATCTGAAATGTCTTATTCTGCCGGGAAATTACTGTACTAGGTCATTTATATGAAGAGTGATCGGCTTCCTCATCCCGTCACACTTGGGAGCTTTACCCTATCTGAAACTATTTTTCTAAAAATACATTGGACAATCAGTATTTGTGCATGAAATATAAATGAATAGTGAATTACATAACCAACTCCAAACAATATCGATAAATCATAAATAACACCAATTATTAGTCTCCTCCGATTACTTAAAGACAACAAAACTACCAAAAAAACAAGGGATTAAGGTTCTTAATAAATTTTGAAAATGACCAATTTTTTTCCATTGCAGTATAGTTGCTCTTTGCATAAGGCTGACTTGTTTTTTCATGCAGCTGATATGGAAGTATTTTGTTTTTCAAATTATTATATAATTGATATCGTTGTTATCACTGCATTAATTTGTATTTCAAATTGTTAAAATAAAATGAAAATAATAAATGCTCCTGAAATTTAATTATAGATACTAAATGGCGGAGAGCAACCCTGAGAATACTAGTTGTTTATGTTTTTGGGGAAAAGGGGAGGTTTCATCAAAGCGGCATTGAGTGTTTTGTGTTGGGTGTTACTTGATGTATGTTGTTTATGATTAATGCTAATCAAGTCGTTTTGATCATTTAATTTTACTTCAGTTCTTCGACAATCGCTCGCAATGAGTGGAGGAGGTATGTTATATGGTGGTGATGAGATAGGAGCGTTAGTGTTCGATGTTGGGCATCATTCTTTCAGAGTTGGATATGCCCAAGAAGATACCCCCAAAGCAGAAATACCCTCCGCGGTTGGAGTATGTGAGGACGGCAATGGCACTGCCACTGTTAAGACCGAAAATTTAGATGTTGACAAGAAACCCGATACCAGTAATATCAGTTCTAGTGCTGGCCCGAAATATTATATTGATACTAATATTCTCAATGTTGCTAGAAAAGGAATGGAAGTAGCTAGTTTTATGAAAGATGGGATGATTGAAGACTGGGATTTATTTGAAAAAGTTTTAGATTATACTTATGCCAAATGCATTCAGTCTGAGTCAGAATACCATCCTGTTTTGATGTCAGAAGCTCCCTGGAATATGAGAACTAAAAGGGAGAAGTTGACAGAGCTGATGTTTGAAAAATATAATGTACCAGCATTTTTCTTAGTTAAAAACGCAGTTTTGGCGGCATTCGCTAATGGAAGGGCGACAGGATTGGTTGTAGATAGTGGTGCTACGCATACTTCTGCTATTCCCGTTCAAGATGGCTTTGTATTGAGCCAAGCAATTGTAAAATCCCCTCTTGGAGGGGATTACATTACGATGCAATGCAAACAATATCTTCAGGTAAAATTACATTATTTCAGTATCTTGAGTTAAAATTATATTATTTCAGTTTATGTTTGTAAGCTTATCCCGAATGTAATTATTACCTTGTAATATATAATTTATTTCAATTGAACCAGTTTTCAGCTTTTTGTATTTATTCTGTTTAATTAGTTGTATACATCTTGCTGTGTGTTTATTCTAATTAATTATTTCCCAGGTTGTCGCTTCGAGTTGAGCCACATAAAGATTTAACGTTTAATTTTTTTTTCCCAGAATATAAGTTATCATGAGCTTTAGTATGGAAAAGAGAAGGTAATTATGGAAAATTATGTACACTTTGGTTATCAGTTCATCTAGAAATTAATGTTTTTACAAACTATCATCTATACTTTGAAATGCTAGTTTTGACTTCTATTTCTTGATGATATGATCACCGAAATCTATTCATTATCCATAATTACATTTTCTTTTCCATACTAAAGCTCACGATAAGTTGTATTTTTGGAAAATATTAAAAATGAAACGAATAAAAAATTAAATCTTGTTGTAATTCAATTTGAAGCAATAGACTGCAGAACAGATACCGTTGATTTATTAGATTTAGCATGAATGTTAAGAAAGGTAATGCAAAATTATTATTACAATCTTGGGAGTTCTTGCAGGTTAGGTTCTATCATTCTCCGTAATATATTTGGTCTATAAGCAATTTTATGTATTGAATATTTATTTTTTAGTTTATATTTTATTATAATTAAGTATATCCATGGATAATATTTCCTTGTCGAGAGCAGTCTCTATAAAAAGATTATTGATCAATCACAATTAAAAAGTGAATATTGTTTGACAATAATTTAATAGTGTTTATCCTTAATATGCCGTTTTAATTTGATCCAGCTGTGGTCGAAAAAGACAGGGTAAATTATTATTTGTATAAGTACTGTTCATTGATTTGTTATCAACTTCACCATCTTTTTTATTTTATTTTCTGGATTAACTTATAGCATCCTTTGTACAAAGATGAATTATGCTCTGATTATTTTAGTGCTAATTTTTATTTCAAACTTTGTTTTCTTCTCTTTTTTGTTTTTATATTGTTGATCTTGAGCTAGCTATAAAAGAGTGGCTTTAATATTTTGAAAATTTACTCCTAAAAATGTTCTATATCAAGAATCATTGTTTGGATTTTGTTCTGTTTGTGTTTATTGATATTATACTCACTTTCCTTACCTTAATTTTAATATACATGAAATGAGTTACCTTGTTCTGAATGTTCTCCTTCTGTAGATATTTTTGTTATCACTTTCTAAGACAATCTTTCCTCAATTTGGTAACAACTTCTCAGAGATCTGAATTCACTAAAGAAAAAAGTTTGATTAGAAAATGCATTTTAAGTTATTTTATTAAGTTGTTTACTGCCTTCTTATCATATCTTTGTATTATAACTTTATAAGATCATTTAATCACAATTTTATTATTATTTGGACCATGCATTTAATTTTTTTCTTCCCTTAGGAAAATGATGTAGAAATTGTACCGACATACCTTATTGGTGGCAAGGAACTAGTGAAGGAGCGAGAGAAAGCTAAATGGATAAGGAAGCGAAACGTACCAGAAGTTACCACATCATGGCACAATTATATGGCTAAGAGAGTTATACAAGACTTCCAGAATAGTGTTCTTCAAGTATCTGAGTCACCATATGATGAAAAAACTGTTTCCTCCATTCCATCTGTGCATTATGAATTTCCTAGTGGTTACCATCAGGTATATTTAATTAATTAAATAATTAAAGTAATCCGGTTTGAATTGTTATCATAATACCTATTTATTGTATGCTTAATGTTATTAAAATAATTTTTATTTAATCTCATTTTTCTATTGCATTTTTTATTTTTTATCCCCCCCTGGCTCTACAGCCCTTGTAGGGCCCTGGCCTCCACAACAACGCCTCTATAGTCTTCCCTGTCAGCAGCTCGACCTCTCCACTGTCCGATTCCCATCCTCTGCAGACCGTTCTCCAGCCATCGCAGCCTGAGCCTTCTTCTTTTGCCTCCTGGTTTGCCATATATGGCGTAGTTTCTTCGGGTACCTATCTTCTCCCATTCTTTCCAGGTGCCCAAGCCATCTTATACGGGTTGATTTGACATAGGTGACTAGGTCTGGTTCATTGTATAGTTCCTGAAGCACTCTATTATTTCTTGACCTCCAATGGCCTTCGTTGCATACTGGTCCAAATATCTGCCGGAGTACCTTCCTCTCCCAGATCTGCAACATCTTCTCGCATTCCTGGGTCAGGACCCACGTTTCACGTTTTGCAGTTTTTTATTTGTTCCTAAAAGCTCTTGCCGAAGTTCTCGGCCAGTATCCCTCTCATAGTTCCTCCACTCCCTTGCTCTCCTCCACATCCTGCACCCAGAACTTCTTGGATCACCATATTTTTCTACTTTCTGTTGGACAAGACTTAGTCTTCATTGCTCCGACATAATTTTTATTTATTTTTTTATTATGGCCGTACCATTTTTGTCGCTTAGTCTTTGTTGTGTTTAGCATGGGTGGCCAACCCAAATGATCTGGCGGGCCACTTCTGGAATGCATCATAACACCATAGGCTGCATATAAAATTTTAAATCCCCATATCAGATTTATACTCACTTTAAACAATTTGTTTTTAAATAAAATTGTGAAACATAATGAAGTAATATTATTGTGTTTATAGTTAATATTACATGCTATATAAACGATACTAAGGCCACTTTGTAATCTTTACTTTGACTTTATTGTAATTATCTCATAATTATATTATATTACATAATTTTATCATAAAGTTCATTTTTTAGTATATGGATGCACAAATAATGTATTTTTCAATACAGTGGTTTTTCCGAACTTTGGCTAGAACAAGAAACAATTTTTTTGGTATGTGTGGTGAATCTCGCCACATAGTTAAAGTTGGGCTGCATGGGTCCTGCAGGCCAATGGTTGTCGACCACTCGTAAAACGGTAATTTTTTTCTTGCTCTCCCAGTTGCTTGATTGAATTATTAGGGACATATTAGATTCTTCAGAAGTCCTCTCCATGGCAAACTACTTTCTTTCCATATAATAATACGATCCTTGAAAAATTAAAACAATAATGTCCTAATTTGAAAAAAACTTGTACCACAACAACCCGTGAAAGGTCTAGGATTCAATACATGGTAGAGACTGTACTGTTTCTTCGTTAACGGTTGTGCAGGGGGATGATTTGTGAGTGATAACTCTTCAACAAGATATTAATTAATTAGTTTAAGTAAAATTTATAATGGTCTTAGTATAGTAGACCACAAATAATTGATAACTATATAAACAAAGCAACATATTTGTAACATCATTTAGTTGTTAGCCAATAAAGGTATAAAAGTGATTTTACCATCATCATTTGCTGTGTCGAAATACAACTAGTTTGTGAAAGTTTGTGAACGGGATACTTCAGAGGTACATGGACTTATGGTTTAGGTAAGTTAGTTTTAGTGGAATCAAATTTGGTTTTGATCTTCTAGGATATACATTTTAGATAAAATCTCTCCCTTACATACACCATGCACACTGAACTCTCCAAGAGCTCTCTTTTACTAAATAAGTACCTTTTTTCTAATGTGCTTAGGAGCTTATTTATGGTGTAAAAAGTTATACTTGAAGTTAAGTACATTCTATATCAATAGAAATTATGTGTTAATTTTATTTATTTATTTCTTACTTTATTTATTTCCTAATTTATTACTTTATTTCATTGTTTAATTTAATGTTTTTTAGGATTTTGGTTCAGAACGGTTTCGAATACCAGAAGCATTGTTTGATCCTTCTCAAATGCGAGGTGGCATGGTAGGAAATACAATGCTTGGCGTTGGTCATATAGTGACAACCAGTGTTGGAATGTGCGATGTCGACGTTCGGCCTGCTTTGTATGGAAGTGTTGTAATAACTGGTGGAAATTCATTTATACAGGTAAGAATGTTTTTTTAGCAAGTAGTTTTGGAACATAACCATAAAAAAGTATTATTTTAATTTATATTAACGTTACATATGGTTCCAAAGATTAAAAACAAACATTAGTACTTGCAGTTTTGAAACTTTTATATAGTTTCACAATTTTTAATATATTATTATTAACTGACTACATTATTAAAATGCTGAATTATTAAATTTATATATTAAATTTTTAGGGATTTCCGGAAAGGCTTAATCGTGATCTTTCAGTTCGCATACCATCGAGTATGCGTTTAAAACTTATTTCAGCAAATGGTTGTTCTGAACGACGTTTTGGAGCTTGGATCGGTGGCTCTATTCTTGCTTCAATAGGTACATTTCAACAAATGTGGATTTCTTCCCAAGAATATGAGGAGGCTGGAAAAGCTCAAATAGATCGAAAGTGTCCTTAATAATTGACATTTTAAATTTTATCCTTATAGACTACAACATTAGTTTAATTACTAGACAAAATTTGATGTTAAATATGTCAGTATTTTGCATTTAATTAAAAGTTTGAGGCATAGTTTAAATTTAGAACCTCAAAATTTATTATTCATGTTCTGATGTTGGAATAAAATTCTATAAATTTTTAAAATGAAGTTCTTCGAAACCAAATTTAACTATTTTATATTTTTCAATTATCTGAAATGTATATACTTTAAATATAAGTGAGTGTAAATTAGTTAGTTGTAATAAATTTTCTACTGTATTTATTACGAAATGTGTATAGATTAGGATTTTTTAAGTTTCACCTCTGAAACATGAAATTTTATTGTAACTGTGAAGTATTCATAATATGTGTTAAATCTATTTTCTGTAGCAAACTGATCTTAAATCAAGAATAAACATTTCAATGACTTTTACTGAATTTTATTCTTTTTTATCTAATTTTTAGTACTCAGATGTTTAACGTTTTCACTTATTAATTTGTTGTTTTCTGAACATAAACTTAAATTCTTGTTGTTTTATGATCTTACAAGCAAAAATGAGATAGTAAATATCTTTTATCTAATTTATTTCTTTTATATCTCTGTATCCTTAATTCCGTATGGCTAAAATACTTAGTTGTTTTCATTAGTTGGTTTCATTAAGTCTTTATACATCATTGTTATAATCTGTTCTCCTCATCTCATGTAACTCTTATTAATTACTGATTCTTATTAATTTTTTTAACGTCCAGTTTGAGTGTGTGTGTCTATGAATGATTTCACACATTTGTATTGATGACCTAAGGGTTTTACACCTTTTTTCAAATAATTTCAAATAATTCACCATTTCAAATAACACTCTGATAATAGAGGAGTACGCTAAATGTTTGTGAAATTATGTATGGTAAAGGAATAAAGAAAAAATATTAATACATGAAAGAAGTTTTTGCACTGACACAGTAATAGACTCTTTAGTCTTCCCAAATAACTTTACCATATATCCCAATTAACTATATTCAATTAATTAGAATACAATATAAACCGAAGACATAAAAATCATCAGGATGAACTTTAAGTTGTGAAAAAAAAAATGACAGTGTATTTCTGACAATAGGAAATGTAATGGGAAAATACTCAGCAGTTTGATAACATCTGCCTATTTTCGGATGCACTTGGCTTTCTGTATAAGAGAATTTGATTAACTTTTGTATGATTATACATTTACCATAAAATTCATACTTTTAGAAATATGTGGAAGTTTTCTTTTCATTGTAACTTTTACCTTGCATATTTTGCACAGTGATTAAACTAATTCATTTTTCACACCACTTATTATTATAACATCCTTGGTATTGCCATTGATTATTACTGTAATATGGATGCATACCATACTTTTAGCTGACACTACTTTGAAGTAGTTCGGATCTGACAAAAAAATGCAACTTATGTAAATAAAAAAAGTGTAGGAAAATTACTCAAATAAGGAAGATATACAGTTTTATTTTATAACACCTTGTCTACAGTATTATTTACATAGTTCCATTTTATTAAAAGTTTTAGAAATAAGCAATTATTGTTTGTTCGATCTTCCATGATCTAATCCAGCGGTTCCCAACCAATGAGTGATAGCCTCTTCTGGGTTGCTGGCTTTATAGGACTGGGCCACGGATGTTGATAACAAAATTGAGTGAAAATAATTTGAATTTTCAGTTGCTAGTAATTATTGGTTGTATGGCCTAAACCAGAGACAGCCACTTTGATCCTAAATATAAGATAATAAGCTGCAATTAGTGTCCTTCCTCCGCAATCTATTGGTGCTGTGTATATATTGTATATTTATATTTAGTTAGTGGGCCTTGAAGTTGTTTCAGAATTATTGGTCTACACAACTAAAAACGTTAGGAATCCCTGATCTAATCAATGAATGGGATATGGCTTTTGTATCTTTCGGGTGAGTAGATTTTTAGCTATATTAAAACGTTAATAATTTCCTTTTTTCCCATAGTTTTAGATATGTTCTAGCCAGTGATTTCTGTTTCTCAAGAGGTGAAGAAATAGTAGGGAATCCTATTCACCAGTGGCCTGGCACTTGTCAATTTTAATTTTTTAGGATCATACCATCATTTTACATAACAGTAAAAGGTTTATTTATAAATACATTGTATGTTCGATTCAGATATTATTGTAACTTGTGTTGCTAAGTGATAAAAATATCCCTAATTACCAAACAAGTGGAGCTTGATCGGCGAAAGGAGAGATGACTGTCTTGGAAACGAGAGCGGAAGTCAGAGGAGTGGCAATGGAGTGGGTTGTGAAAGCTGGGGCATAGGCGGGGGCGGCGTAGGCTGGGGCGGCAGCGATGGATGGAGCGGCAACGATTGATGGGGAGGCTACGAAGGCTGGGCCGGTAGCGATTGCTGGGGCGGCGTAAGTTTCAGCGATTGGGGCGGCAAAAGGAGCTGCGACTTCAGTGGCAATGGCTGGGGCGGTGGCAATGGCTTGAACGGTGGCGATGGCTGGAGCGGTGGCGATGGCTGGAGCGGTGGCGATGGCGGGGGCGGCGGCGATGGTGTGGGTGGTAGCAACAGCTGGAGCGGCGGCGATCACTGAGGTGGTCAGGGGAGCGTCGAAGGTGGCATGGGCTGGAGAAATGAGGAACTGCCTCTTGTCCCTCTGCTCCTTGGGGGCGGCGGAGACGGCGGCGATGGCCAACAGGCAGACCTGGAAATCATCATAGTTTAATAGAAATCACTTCATTATTTATTATACTATATGTAGTATATATTATAGAAGTTGTTGGAGAAGAAGGTTTTGGAGCAAGTTCCTATCGAATTGTTTCACTCCGTTTTTGTGATAGTTCTTTTGGCGTCTGGGTATGATGCTTGAATTTGCGAAACGCGGACTGATTGATTTTTCCAGTATTTTTTAGACTTGAGGCTTTGCATCTTATTAAAAAATATGCTAAGTTCATACTATTTCAAAATTTTTATGTTTACAAAAAAAACTTGTCTCCAGTATGGAAAAACTATGAGTGAACTGTTTTTATTATAAAATCTACCTCAATTATTGTCCCAATCATAAACCATCTAATTCGCATTCGAAAGTAGACAATCGTGGAAAGCTTTCCTAATTTTATTATTTGGATTTTTTATAATTGCGCTTGTATTTTGTTAACGTACTGCTGTACTCAAACAAAAATAGAAAGAACAGATTAGAAAGGTACCTTAGCCGAAGTGGAAATATTGGTGGGCCCGACAGCCATGAAACGAATTTTACACCATCCACGCCGGATTCTAATCAGTGCCGTTCTAGCTTGAGAACGCTAAGTGACGAAGGTTTCGAATAGAGTTTTATGATGGAAATTTTTCTTTGGATTAAGACATTATTATTTAAGAGACAGTTGGAGAGATGTTCTTCAACTTAATTCAACCTATTCAAGGAAATAATTATGAGGATATTATGCAATGTGCTATTAAAGGTCCCCGTTATGAAGTGATCGAATTTTGAATTATTTTGTTGCTTGGAGTTCTAATCGAACAATTATTTAACTATGCATTTTTAAATAACCGTTATTGGTAATTACCAAGTATAAAAAAAGATAAATGCTGTACTTATTAGCTCTATGAGCCCGTGATGGTCGGTAAATTGTAGCGTGGGTTCGAAAGTAAACCTTGTGGGTTTTATTTTCACCTGGGTCAGTTAATATTTATTTCTCGGTGATTTCTAGAAATGAATTTTCTAGTGTGCCACTCCCACGTTAATTTATACGGAAAGGATGCCATTAATGGAATGGCACAAAGGACCATTTACGGGGCTTAACATATTGTAATTACGATCAGTTATATACATATATATAGTAGTCCTAGGTTACAAAGTCGTGTATGAAAATTTCGAAAAAAGCAGTACCAACTTTTCACCTGTACTTTTAATCTTCCAAGGTCGCGCTCACACATTCTTTAAACTGTGAAAAATAATTATATACTTTCTGACCAGCACTAAACATACGATATACTTCCCTGAATCTTCTTGTCAGTGGAAATGAAACCAAATCCACTAAGAAAATGGACCTTGATGAAGTAATCTCTCTCAAAGGCTATTTGATTATTCCCACCAAAGATTCGTCTCCACAATCCTCGCCATGGACCGAGTATTTAAAAGAAAAACTATTTCCGAAGAAGAAAATAATCTCCAGTTCCATCCCTTGTGAAGAATCTAGGATTTTAATCTTCCAAGTGTGAGAGTTAGATGTTGAAACGGCCACGAACATTCATTATTGGACCCTAAATCATGTATCTTAGATAAGGTTCAAACAAGCGACTTCACGACAGACACTCCACAAAATAAACCAGAGATTTTCTGGTGGAATACATAGCAGTAACCTTTAGTATTAATAGTAGGATTTTTGGTTCATGAAACTTAACTAAACGTTTCTGGAAGTTTTTAGGAGTGCATTACAAGGTAATGTTGTGACAAAAGGGTGTATTTCAATTCAAATTACCTCTGTCAGGAAATTACACCGAACTACGGAGTAACATATTTTAAATATTTTATTTGAAAAGAAAAGATATGACCAGGACCAGAACTCGAACCCGAGTCTCCCACCTATCCGTCGTGGTACTTAGCTACTTTAGCCATCCTGGTTCGCTTCTCAGTCAGACATATCTTTTCTTTTCACTGATCCTATATCTCCTTGTTCTCGCAATTTGCGATGTATACACGGGTATATATATGTTCATTAAACATTACTTCACTTACATTACTAAGTACCACGACGGATACGTGGGAGACCCGGGTTTGAGTCCCGGTTCTGGTCATATCTTTTCTTTTCAAATAAAATATTAAAAAAATTATAACATCTAACAATAAAATAAAATAAATTAATAAAACGTGATATTTTTGTCATCTCATTGAGTCACATTACAATTTCTCCATGGAATAAATGAAATTTGAATAATATTAGATGTAGCTTCATTCTTAATAAATAGAAATGAGAAAAATATGATATATTGAGGACCTAAAAATAACTTGAAAAGTTGTCAAAGTGTATTCAAGTTACGATATTAGTTTTTTTAAAGCCTAAATAATAGTTAAGATCTGTTAAGAAAAACACTAAATCCAATCATAGAGATAGACGATAGCATTACTAAAATCATTTATTAATTATGTTAGATAAAGGCATTTTGAATGTTACAAAACAGACTACTATCCATATAGAGTGAAAGGGGCTTAAAATTAAAGTTTTTACACAATAGTTTGAAATCTTAAGGAGATGCAAGGAATTATTTTAAATACAGTATTCGTGTATCTTTTCAAAATCACATGATACCGAGGGAGGATTCGCTTGGTTTAGTGCATTGCTGAGAATGATACTTACAAAGGCGGTTTTCATATTTGTGGAAGTTGGACTGGTTTCGAAAAGTCAACTGTGCCTTGGAACTGGAATCCTGGTATATATAGGGTCTTCCCCTTTAGACCTTGAGATTTTAGGACTCCCAGGAAATTGACCTTTCTTTGTCGCCTATACTGGAAGATTCATCCGAAGGCGGGCGTCGTGTTTCTCCTCCACTTGTCTGGATACCAGTCCTTATTCTTTCTACTTTGTTTTTTTGAAAAATAGTGTTATTTCTCTTTCTGTAACTAGGAACAGTAGTGGGATATAAATGTAACTTTTTTTTATGTATTTCATGGATTCAGTTATTCAATTGTAAAGTGTAGATGGAACTAATAAATATAAATATAAAAACAAGTGTATTTTTACAGAACTAGAAAACAAAATAAGTGTATATGTAACTCTCTGGAACACAAAATAAAAAGTGTATCTTTGCCTATTAAATAAAAAAATATCCTGGTAACATCTTTCCTGCCATTTATAAGTAAAAGTTTTTTTGAAATTATTTATATAATATATATATATATATATATATATATATATATATAAAACTTTACCACTATAACCTATGATTAAGGGTTAAGTACATGATAGAGATTGTACTGCTTTCAGTCCAACAGGTAGGTGCGGGTAGGACCTTTAATAGGAAATTTGGTTAATTTCCATAATAATGGAAATAATTAAGCTCTATAATTCGTTGTTTTTTTTTTCTTTTGGAGTAAAGGTTGTTACATTTTTCTTATAAACAATATATTTTTTTATGGTATTTTTCAATTCACTATTTATGCAATTATTTGTTGACCTCCTCCTTGACCAATTTCTTCTCCATGTTTATATGGTCAACTAAAAATTATTCAAGATTTTTTTTTATCTATAAAAGAAATCTAAATTAAAAAAAAAGACAGTTCATTATTTATTCAGGGTATTACACTAAATTTATCGAAATAGTAATAGGGGGTTACTTATATTTTCAAAAGCTTACTGGGAGGGGGGAAAATAAGTACTAGGCTGGGCTTCAATTTATAGAATAATTTCGGTGCATTTGACTAAAGTAACAATCTTTACTAAAACGTTACGTATTAGCCGTAGTAAAATTAAAGGATTATTTGTATAATTTGTAAGAAAGGTTCGAAGATAGATGTTACAAAATAATTGAAAATTATAAGAAATAAGTAAATTTTATTACGAAATAAAATTTCAGATTTCAACTAAAATTCGATCAATAACAAGATTTTACTAAAATAATATGCTATATTTAGAAAAATGTTTGACTGCCATAAAAGGTTTGGCAGCGAAATATTTGTTTACAGAAAGTGGAAATGTTCCTGAATAAGAGTAAAAAAAAAATGTCATCGTTTATTGGCTGTTACGCAACTGGTTCTGCTGATTTCGTTGAAGACCAATATATTTTGATGTTAATGCTGTTTTAGTATTTCTGAAAATTCTCTTGAACCTAATGGTACAAATTATTTAAGTTTCTCTTCCAAAGTTTTGTAATTATTCGTTTGAAGTATATTGAAGACGAGGATACTCCTCCCAGAGAATCACAACTTAAACTTCTGTTCTCAAAATGACTACAGTCCGATCCTGAACTGTTCGAATAAAATCCTGGTGACCTTGGGTGGGAATCGAACTTCTTTCTTAAATAGTTAGGCTGGTTGACACGCTATCTACAAAACCACTTGCCCCGAGATGGCGTTACCGATGATTAAATATTAAATAATAAGTAATAATTTAAGTCATAAATATTTGTAGATCTTTTGTAGGAATGAACTAATTTTACAAATTACATTTGGTCCAGCACCCATCCAACTTCGATGAAAATATTTAAAAAAATTGAAAAGCAGATTGCATGTTGACATTATATGGTTTATGACATAATAATAAATGAATGTCCTCATATTCTTTCATAAACAAATTATTGTATAGTTAATTTTCCTTGGGTTTATAAAAACACAAAAACCTTTAGTCAATAATTTATTTTATTTATATATATCTATTCTTTATATACGTTTCGACCCAAATTGATCATTTTCAATATTTAACTTTCATCATCACTCAAAACAGTATAAATCTCTATCTTTTTTCTGGAGATTAATAGATTCAATATATAACCTAAGCTGGGTGAATTCCATCCCATAGTCAGTTACTATAGCTAACTAGCACATACTACACTCGCGGACAAAAAAACCGGCGCACCTACATTTTTACGTAAAAAATGAATACAAACAGTAAACGGTCAAACTTTTCTTACCTTTTTATCAGGAATATATTCTCGAAGAAGACTAAAGATAAAAAACACAACTACAATAGACAACGAAACCTTTAATCGAAAATGAAGAAAGTTCACTTAAATACACTGTTAACAAAAAAAAAAAAAAAAGACTCTATTGCTCGATATCAAAGTCTTTAATATCGAGTATTGCCTCCTCTTGCTCGGATGACAACCTGGACTCTTCTAGGCGTCTAATGAGGTTGGCAACGCGATCTTGAGGCAACGATTCTCTGATCCCATTAGCGTACAAGAGCAGTCCTCAGCTCTTGGAGGTCCCTTGGCGGGTTCAATTGTCGCGGGATCGATGTCCCAAGTTGGTCCCAAAGATGTTCAATCGGGTTGAGGTCGGGGCTGTGAGCGGGCCAGTACAAGGTTCGGATACCTACCTCGTTCAGGTGGTCCCGTACCACGTGTGCAACGTGTGGCCGTGCATTATCGTACATTACGGAAATTGGGGCCGATGAACGGGGCAAATGGTACCACATATTCCTCTAGAATGTCCGTAATGTACGTGCCTCCGGAACACGTGGAGCTCTGTCATAGCCTCTAAAGAAATCCCTCCCCAAACCATCACGGAGCCTCCTCCGAACACCACTCTTCCCGTTATGTTGCACTGAGCAAATCGCTCTCCTTGTCTTGTCTACACTCTATCTCGGCCATCTGCACCATATAGCCTGTACCTGGACTCATCTGAAAAAAGAACAGAGGCCCAGTCGTCCACAGTCCAAGCAGCATGTTCGCGACAAAAGTTGAGGCTTGCTGTACTGTGCGCTGGGATGAGTTGAGTGCCGGCTGCGGGGACTCTGGAATGCAAGTTGAGTTCAGTAAGCCTTCTCATTACTGTCCGCTCGCTGACGTGTGTACCCCGAGCCCCACGGAGTCGGTGGGAGGTCTCAACTGACGATTGGAAACGGTTTCGCAGGGTCTGAACAGCAATAAATCGGTCATCTCCTGGGTCTGTCGTCCTCGGACGGCCTGATCCGGATCTACTGCCATAGCTACCAGTTTCCCGGAACCGCTGGACTGCACGGCGAACGTTTCAGGAATTCCGTGCACTCTGGCCGCATAACGTTGACTTCGGGCGTCATCAATTAAAGCGATAAGGCGGCAAAACCATTTTTACTCTTAAAAACTCCCTATTGGAAGGATATTGCCGTAGGAAAGAGAAACCACTGGATAGTGCGTCCGAACGTCTCCCGAAGAGTAACTGAATTGAACTCGATACCTTATCTTTCAGTTTTAATCCCCAATCCTCGAGAGAATTAACAACTTTTGTGTAAATGTATAAAGGATAGTAATTGACCTGGCAAACTGTAGTTATTACTTTTCGCACCAGAAAAATCTGCATTTTTCACGTAGAATTCTAGGTGCGCCGGTTTTTTTTGTCCGCGAGTGTATTTATACAGCCAAGGAAAATTATAATTTTAAAATCGAGTACCCTAGACAATTAATATTGTTTAGTTTATTTATTTCTAACACAGTGGCTTCGCGTTCTCTTATACCAAATAATTATACCTACTGGACATATTATCTATACAGTTTACCAATGAACTTACACAATAATAATAATAATAAAAGGCTGATTTTGTTTTTTTAAGATTTAAAACAAATTCAAAGGTATAAATCCTGTGTTAACCCTAATATGATGTTTTTATACTAGATATGTTAATATGCCACACACACACACACACACAAATACTACTGTGATCAAAAAGTAAGGTGAATTTGTTTATAAAATGTAAATTCTTTATTTATTCTTCAGAATCAATTTCATTCCCTTCAAAGTAATCCCCGTCCGATAAAACCACTTTTTCCAGTCCTCGAAACAGTCGGAATAGTATTTTTTCGGTATAGCCTTCGAGACCTTCTTCGATTCGGTTTTTATCTTCTCAATCGTGTCAATATGGCGTCCCCACATTGGCCTTTTGAATTTTCTGAATAGCCAGAATTCGCATGGAGCCAAATCAGGCGAATACGGTGGTTGCGGAAGAATATGAATCGAGTTTTTGGCAAAAAAGTCGCGAAGAAACAATGCAGCGTGAATCGGATGCATTATCGTGATGAAGGAACCAAGAGTTGTTCGCCCATAATTTCAGCCGTTTCAGACGATTATCAATAACGAACTGTTACGATCACAGAGAGAAGGACGGAAGGAAGGGATTAACGTCTTAAGCCCGTCGGCGGGAGAAGTTAAGATTGGATTAGAAGCTTCTCGAAAACACTAGAACCACCTCCCCTACTCCCGTTCTTTCTAGAATGTTCGGCCTTGCCTATTTAAGACAAGAGACATATTAAGAGAATAATATTAAATTATTAACACGATAGTTAAAATTATTAAAAATATATTTATTTATAAACTAAAAACAAGTATTTAATAGCTTATTTAAATAAGATAATTTTAAAAGTGACAGCATACTTCTCGCTGGGCAAAGGAGACAGATGGGGAGGGACAGAGAAAAATGCAGATCCTGGGGTAGAAAAATTCGAAATAGAATGGAATTTGGAGGAAGTAAAAGAAGAAAATTATAATTTTCTTCTTTTACTTCCTCCAAATTTCCAAGGTAAGTTTTTAGATTTTTAGGCAGTATTCCAAACCACCCATGAGGTTCTGCCTTGGTTTCGTTACCCATTTTTTATAGTGGATGGTTCGCTTCATTGAATCCAGTAGCAGGAATGGGTGCCTGCTAATGCAATCAGTGTAGCCCTATGAAACCACTTCAGTCTTTCAGTCCTTGCTCCCACATCGTCAATCAGTCGTCCTAGTTTCTTGTTCCCTCCTGTTCATCCTTCGAGCATTTTCTTCGACAGCCTGTTTGGCCATTTCCGACCCGCTTACTCGTTTCCCTTCTGATTCATCTTTTGCCATGCACAAGGGAGTTCACATTTCTTGGCATTCTCTTTAAACCTAAAATGGTAAAAACATATCCAATCAGGATTAGTTGGATTCCTAGATTGGCTACGAGGTCTTCTTGGTTCCCGATTTGGAGTTTTACTTCTTCCTCTTCTATACGAGCTTTGCCTGGTAGTTAGCTCGGCAAATTGTTTTGCAAGTAGGTCTATCTTTGCTTCCAAACTTGCAAAAGTACTCTGTGTACTAGAAGGTTCCACTACATTCCGTGCTGCTACTGCAGAAATATCATAAGGCTGAGTAACCTCCTGAATTTTATCAGCTATGTCAGCTAGTTTATACAGATCTGTCTGGCCGGTGCTAATAAGGATAGCATGAACATTTTGTGGCAATGATCGCATCCATAGAGTCTTTAAAACACCTGAAGGAATGCTCTCCCCCGGCAACTGCTTCATTTGTCTCAAGAACCGTGTAGGCTTCTCATCTTCCAGTTGTTTGCCTTCTAAGAGTTCTTGTATCCTTCTCGTCTCAGAATCAGAGTAGGCATTTACGAGTCATCTCCAGGTTTCTTTACAATATCGGCTGCGTGGAGTAAGATGTCACTAGCAATCCTCGGAATGACTGTCTGAAATTTTGTAATACTGTTAGTAATGTTGGCACGTGCAAAAACCGATTCAACCTGACAAAACCAATGTTCAGGATCCTGCTTAATAAACGGTGGAATTTTATCTGAAGCCGTGAATGCTGAGTATACCTCAACTTTTGGTTCACTATTCTTTTTATGTCTCTTTTATACGACTAATATGAGTCTAAAGACAATGTTTAAATAGCAGTAATAACGCACTTTTGAGCAAAGTATGACTTGCCAAAAAACATTTATTGCACAATTTACATTAAACATATGGAATATATATTACACATTAAATTACGTCATAACATTTCTCATCAGTGTTTAGTGGCATCTTGTAAAAAAATTCCTATTTATATAAAAAAATAAATAAATAAAATTACTAAATCAACAAAAAATAAAATGAACTAAAAGAAATAAGTGAAATTTAAATCAAGAAAAAAACATAAAAAAATATCACGTCGGGTAGTCACTGTATTATTCATAAAGGATAAACCTATAAATAAATATCAACTCTATTTCATTTATAATATCATGTATTTTTTTCTTTGTTGATTTTTCATATGATAATAATATGAAAAATAATATACAGAGAAATCCTCTAATACTCAATGTACAAATAAATAATCCTTATCCTTTACTGAGTGCACAATACTCAACATTAAACTTAACAACGAAACAAATAACATACATAAAGTAACCAATATTGAAAATAAAAGAAAACTAAATACAAAAGGTTAACTTACAGAATATTTCTTATTTACAATTACTCGCGCAAGGGTCTTAACTAACAAACAATTTCGGCCCAGAACCAAGACAACATAACATGGCATTTATATTTTTAAAAGTATATTTTTCAAGTCTCTCCAACAGCTGTTAAATCGATGTTTGTGGGCAAAGAAGTATAACCTCTTATGTTAGACGAAAACACTAAACATTAAATCTTATTCAGCTGTTGTTGCCTTCTCTATTGCCTCCACAGTGCTTCCCCCAACAACAGCGTCCAGGAACTTAACGGTTGGCTTGATAAGCCTACCATATCTGCTCATCGCAGGAGTTGGCCTCATCATTGGGTCCTCTTGTTCGTTTGGTGTAGATGAAGTTTTCTTCAATTCCTCTGTTGATTCATTCTCTTCGGCTGAGTCCAGCAGGAAGGCTGGCTTCACTTTATCCAGGGAGCCTGTAATTTCCCTGTTGGGCAGCTTTAATGTGCACAGTTTCTCAGTTCTCCTTATAACTGGATAAGGTCCTGAATATGGAGGGGCAAGTGACTTTTTTTATCTTGTCCCACGCAGGAAGACATGGCTGCATTTAGATAATTCCTGTGGTACAAAGAAATGTCTGTGGCACTTCTTTCTAGATGAAGGTGCAAGTCTAGCAAAAGCTTCCTTTAACTCTATGAGAAGACCGTCCTTACTGGAATTTATCTTGGATGGTATAAAGAATTCCCCTGGGAGGCGGTTTGGCCATATACTGCCTCAGACACACTATAGTCTGTATCTTCCCGAATTGTTGTTCTGAGTCCTAGCATTACAGTAGGTAAACAGTTGGACCAAGATTCATCATTTAGGTGAGCCATTAAAGCAGACTTTATTTGTCAGTTTTGTAAACTGCTCACTCTCAAATTGGCGTCCTTGATCTGTTGTAAGTTTTCTAGGTACGCCAAACCTACAGATCCATCCTTCATAAAAATATTTCTCCATCCAATATATATGTATATATGATCCATCCAATATATCGCATATTTCTGGAAGGAGGAAATGGTCCTACTATATCTAAGTGGATATGTTCAAAACGCCCTGCTTCTGGAAATTTTCCAAAAGGTGTTATGGTGTCTTATTACCTTAGACTTTTGACATTGTAGACAGGATCTGGCCCATTCATTAACATCTTTATTCATACTAGACCAAAAGTATTTTTGAGCTATCATCTTTCGAGATGCTCTTTTCCTGGATGGCTAAGCCTATGCAGCGAATCAAAAATATCTCTCCGCATAGGTCCTGGAACGTAGATGCGAGCTTGCTTTGTTGAGGTCTCGCACCATATTGGTTGTTGGCACCTTGGGATATTTAGAAGTTCCAGACATATATTGAAGTTACTCTTCAACTTTTCCATTTCAGGGTCTTTACTTTGCTGATCAGCCAGTTGAATCCAAGCTGCCAGTTAGGCTTAGTTCTTCTATCCTCGATAGTGCATCCGCTACTTGATTTTCTGCTCCATCTATGTGCTGAATATCGGTGGTAAACTGGCTTATAAAGTTAAGCCGCCGGCCGTATGGCCTTCCCTCAATGACTGGTCGAAAATATTTTATCACCGAGTAAATGGATAACAGCTCCCTGTCGTATGTGGAGTAGGTTTTCTGGGCTTCCGACAATGCTCTGGAATAGAATCCGAGTTCCCATCTTCCAGCTTCTTTTTGTTGGAGTACAGCTCCCATGCATTGATTTGATGCATCACAAGCAAGAGAAAGTTTTGCTGATGGCTTCGGAAGAGCAAGAAGTGCTGCTTTCTCGAGGCTAGCTTTACAGAGTTCGAACGCCTTGTTGCTTTCTTCTGTGCAATTAATGGTTGTGCGGTCATTCTTCTTGGCTCCATGAAGATATTGGTTTAGGGGCTTCTGAAAAGCTGCTGCCTGAGGGATACAAGGCCTATAAAAATTTATCATGCCTAGGAAACGTCTGAGTGACCGTATGTCCTGAGGCTTAGGAAATTCCTTAATGGCTGCAACCTTTTCCCCGCTTGGTTGAATTCCTTCAGAGCTTATGTGGTATCCCAAGAACTTGAGATGACTTACACCAAGTTCACATTTCTCCGGGTTCAGGGTTAGACCATTAGATTCTAGACGTCGGAATATTTCACGCAGGTGCTCAACGTGTTCCTCTGGTGTGGTTGATGCTATCAGCATATCATCTAGGAGAATCCAAACGTAGTCCAAATCTCTGAAAATATTATCCATAAATCTCTGGAAGGTTTGTGCAGTATTGCGAAGTCCAAAGCACTTCTTCAAAAATTCGAATAACCCAAAAGGCGTATTGACTGCCTTTTTTTGGATATCCTCTTTACGAATGGGAATGTGATAGTATGCACGTACTAAGTCCAGTCTTGAGAAGATGCGTTTTCCAAATAAATTATTCCTGAAATCTATAATAATAATAATAATAATAATATTTGGAACTCCATATCTATCAGGTATCGTTTGAGCGTTAAATTGTCTGTAGTCCCCGCATGGTCGCACTCCACCATCAGGTTTGTAGACGACATGAAGTGCACTTGCCCACTGGCTATTAGATGGTCTACAGATTCCTTGTTCCACCATTTGGCGGAATTCCTCTTTTACCAGATTATACTTCTCTGGTGGAAGTCTTCTAGCCTTTGCAAAAACTGGATGACCATAGGTCTCAATTATGTGTTCCGTGTCATGTTTGACTGGTTCTTTTGTTGGTGATGGTCTTGTGAGTCCAGGGAATTCTTTCAACATGTCTCCATATGGGTGTCCTTTCGGTATTGCTGATATTACTGCAGGCATTTCTCTTCCTATTTTCCCCCGTGAAGATAAGCCAATAGTCTGGTCGATTAGCTGTCTACCCTTCAAGTCGACTAATAGGTTGAAGTTATACATGAAGTTGGCTCCTATTATGGGTTTAGGTATGTCTGCTAATACGAAATTCCACTTAAATTCCCTTCTAAGTGCTAAATCCAGTTTTAGCTTTTTCTCTCCATAAGTCTTGATTCGAGTGCCATTTGCAGCAAATAAATTGAATTCTGAAATAGTATTTAAATCATTTCTAATTGGTGGGAACACGGGTATTGCAGCCCCTGTATCAATCAGAAAGAACTGCCCAGTCCGCCGATCTGAGATGAATAAGCGGCGTTGGACATCCGCGGATTCGGTAGCAGCCATTTCCGACCCGCTTACTCGTTTCCCTTCTGATTCATCTTCTGCCATGCACAAAGGAGTTCGCATTTCTTGGCATTCTCTTTAAACCTAAAATGGTAAAAACATATCCAATCAGGATTACTTGGATTCCTAGATTGGCTACGAGGTCTTCTTGGTTCCCTATTTGGAGTTTTACTTCTTCCTCTTCTATACGAGCTTTGCCTGGTAGTTAGCTCGGCAAATTGTTTTGCAAGTAGGTCTATCTTTGCTTCCAAACTTGCAAAAGTACTCTGTGTACTAGAAGGTTCCACTACATTCCGTGCTGCTACTGCAGAAATATCATAAGGCTGAGTAACCTCCTGAATTTTATCAGCTATGTCAGCTAGTTTATACAGATCTGTCTGGCCGGTGCTAATAAGGATAGCATGAACATTTTGTGGCAATGATCGCATCCATAGAGTCTTTAAAACACCTGAAGGAATGCTCCCCCCCGGCAACTGCTTCATTTGTCTCAAGAACTGTGTAGGCTTTTTATCTTCCAGTTGTTTGCCTTCTAAGAGTTCTTGTATCCTTCTCGTCTCAGAATCAGAGTAGGCATTTACGAGTCTGGCTTTTAGATTTAAGTAAGTAAGCAAGTAAGTAAAATAATAGGGGAGGACGGGGTATTGAGGGTCAATTTTTGTATTTTTTCATTTAATCAGCCCCAGTCACTTTCATCCTCTATCGTATTATACAGTTCCACAATGTAACTAAATATCTTACTTGTAACCGATATATTATATTTTTTTTTAAATTCATTAATTTCGTTATTTTTCAAATTTCCAAATTTGTATAATGACTCTCATTATCCCTCACTGAGGGTAATGGGAATCATGGGTGTGGGTAAAAGGAGTCTAGGGGCAAAATTGAATTTAATAAACAAATTGCTTCAAAATTTATTTCCAAAACAATATATTCAGGTCTAAGAATACAACATAGTAACATGGAATGTCAAAATAGTATAAAGAAGTTATGAATTACAACTAAAAAATGTCCAAAAAAAAAAATTATATTTAAAGCATGGGGCATTAATGATTTTCTATTATATTCATAAAAATTGTATTTTTCCATATCTAAGCCTTGCTTCTATTGTAACCTTCCCCACAATTTCATCTTTTGTTATTATACTCAAGTCATCTATCTCCGGGAATACATATATGTCAGTCTTGCCTCGATATTGCCTCATAAACTTTATGTGGATAAAAGCTTTTATCATTTCTGTGATTTGTGCCTCAAACTCCTTTTTCTTTTGAGACTGTTACAACAATGAAGTCTCCAACATTTAATTTACTGCCTTCTGAACAGTCAGTCTCTTTTTTGGTTAGAATTCACTATCAGGATCTGTAGAGGCTCCTGGATGCCAATTTTCATCATCTGAAGAGTCTTGGCAAAGTTGAGGATGCTCTTCTGCCTTCTGATCTTGAAGAAGACAAATTTTTGATCTTAGGCTTTCTTCTAAGAGGTTTCTTTGTTTCAATGAAGATACTCTTTCTAGCTTTTTCTAGTCTCTTGGTTTCTCTCTCCTTTCTTTTAGCTGTTTTTGATTCCAAAATATCTTTTTGAGGTGTTTCGGTCAGTATTGTAGAATGTTTTTTCCTGGAATTTTCATCAACTTTAGAGACTGTTATTGTAGGTAACGGGGAAATGTCAGAAAATGATGTGATGGATGTTGAAGTCAAGGGACTGCAGATTGCTGGCAAACCGGCCTCAGGAGACTCAAGAGGAAATTCCTCTTCTGAAAATATGTTAATGGGATCAATTCCAGTGGACGAAAACCCAGATAATCCTTTAGAAATGGTAGCTACACTGGAATATGCGCGGTTAAAAAGTGCCGCTATATTGTAAACAGTAATTCTTTCACCAGGTTTATTTTTCATTTCTAAGCTGACCTCTTTGCTGAAGGCATATTTTTAGGGGCCGAAAAAAAGTACATCTAGCGGTTGAAGCCGATGTGAGCTGTGGGGAGGGAGGGACAGCATAATAACGTTATTTTATCTACAGTAATTGTATGCCTCCAAAGAAATGTGGCTTCCATGGTTATCAAGTATAAGTAAAACGGGTTCCTCAGGGGTCGGTCGGCAGTGGATTTTAAAATGCTTAAGCCAATCAACAAATATAACTTCATTTGACCAGCCATTTTTGCTACAGGTATACAATGCACCAGGAGGCCCATTAGCACTAAGATTTGGAACCATCCAACTCCTAGCAAAAATAAAAAGGGGGGGATGAAACCACCTGCCGCATTCATGCAGCATATCACAGTGGTTGTGGCACCTCTTTCACCAGAAGTAGCGACCCCTATTCTCCCATTATCCCCTGACTCTCATTACCCCGTCCTCCCCTAATTAAATTTAATATTAAAAAAAAAATTTTGTTTACTCCCGTTGAAAATTTAATCAATTAATGCATGAATACTTTTCTGTTTAAATGTTGGCTTGGGGCTCTATGTTGCGGTATACCACAATACAATTTTTGGAAATTTTTTTTTTTTTAATTTATTTATTGATATTTACAACTCTATTACAATTATACAACAAGTAAATAGAATGCGTGTTACATAATGACATGAGAATGACAAGTAGAGAAACTACCCACTGGTAGTACTCAAATCAAAGTTCAATAAGAAGGTCACGTGACCATCTTCTTTTCAGACGCCTCGGAGGATTATCGGGAATTGAAGAGGAAGCTAGGTTTGAAACTAGAGGGTTTGAGTGGGAATGAAGTTTGCTATGAAAGGATAGATACCGGGTTCGGGCCAAATCAGCAACAAAAGGGACATTAAGGTCCTTATGGATGACTTTATTCTTAACAAAATAAGGAGCATTGAGGATTTTACGAAGGATTTTGGATTGTAGGGATTGGATACGAGAGGAATTCGATGGCTTAGTGGAGCCCCATAGCTCAACTCCGTAAGTCCAAATAGGTCGTATGATGGTCATGTAGATGAGTCTTTTGTAGTTAATTGGGAGCTTAGAGCGTTTGTCTAGTAAGTATTGAAGTAGTCTGAAACGTCGAGCGGTTTCCTGTCTTTTCAGTCTTGTATGAGGAATCCAGATTAATCGTTTGTCGAGGTGCAACCCTAAGTATCGGATCTGTTCTACAGGCACCAGTGGGATATTATTAAAGGATACTGAAGGGCAGGAAGTCATTGGTTTACGACGTAAGGTAAAAGTGATTTGATGCGATTTTTTAGAATTTATTCTAATTCTCCAGTTTTGAAACCATTCTTCAAGATCAGTGATTTGGGATTGGAGGATTTGGGATGCAATAACTGGATTGGTGTTGACTGATAATACACATGTATCATCAGCATACGTGGTAAGGATAGTATTAGGATGAGTTGGGATGTCAGCTGTATAAACTGTATAAAGGATTGGGCCAAGGATACTACCTTGAGGATTTGGAAATTTATATTTTATATTTCAAAGTCTTTAATTAAATGGTCTTCTACACGGTCGGGACCAACCGCCGACCAGCGTGACCTTGGTCGGGTTGATGTAAAAATAGACAGTGTAGAAGTCGGTTGACCGACTAATATTTGGTTGGGCCCGACCGTCGGTGGTTGTGAGCGCAGCCCTCGCGACCGCCCGCGTCCGTTGTCGATCCCGACCGTCTGGAACGCTGTCGGCCGACTACAGTGTTTCGATTTTTTATTGGAATATTGTAAACAATTATCTTTTATATTCAAAACTTAGAAATCTAATATTTGTTTATGCCAGGCACACTTCATCTCGTCAGTAATAGAGTCTGAAGTAATGAATCCATGGAAATATAGAAGTTATACAGGGTGTCCCGAATTTAAATGGCAAAACTTCAGGACTTATAGGGGACCGAAAAACTAGACAAAAGTCTGTTAGAGATTTTCTCGTTTTTGCTTAGTTTTAGAGAAAATCGTAAAAAAAGAAACAAAACCAAAAAGTTACAGGTAGCGATTATCACCTTTCAAAGTTCGTCAGGCTAGGCAGGGAGATATGTAAATGTTATCTTTTTCACATTCTTTTATTTGCTTACTTTGGCTTCCTTCTAGGATTATAATTCCTAAATCAGTCTTCAGTCAGTTACTCAGATATTTTTGTGTGAATAGCATCAGCCACAATGCCGCATACATATTCTAATGTTGAATATGCTGATATTTTGTGTATGGTTTCTGTAACGGCAGTGCTTTAGAAGCGGGGCGGGAGCATGCGCGCCGATTTCCAAATAGAAGAGTGCCTAATCGACGAGTCTTTTCGCTAACTTTTAATAGACTACGAGAGACTGGGTCATTCTTAATACGTAATGAAGGCGACCAATTCCAGGCAGCAGTAAGAGCAGATCATCGGAGAAGAAATTGTTCAACGCCACTTCGATAACAAAGGATTGTTATGATAACAAAGACTAGCATATCGCGGCAAGCGATATGGCGAACTTTGAAAGGTGATAATCACTACCCATACCATCTTCAAAAAGTTCAGAATTTATTACCTCAAGATTATGTCAAGAGATCGAATTTTAGTAACTGGTTTCTTGAAAAAATTCGCGATGATAATTTATTTCCATTAAAAATTATATGGACCGATGAAGCTACCTTTACAAGAGGAGGAATTGTTAATCAAAGAAATTATCATGTAGGGCTCTTGAAAATCCCAGAGCTATTAGAGAGAATAGGTTTCAGCATGAATTTGCTATTAACGTTTGGCTTAGAATTTGGAACGGATTACTGGTGGGACCATATTTTTTATCTGGAAGATTTTTGGAGAACGACTTTTCTAATTATTTAGATGACATTCCCTTACAACAGCGGATTGAAATGTGGTTCCAACTCGATAGATGTCCAGCTCATTATAGCAGAGTTGCTCGATCTTGGCTGGATATAAATTATGCACAACGATGGATTGGACGTGGAGGAGTAGTACGTTGGCCACCCAGATCACCTGATATGACACCCATGGATTTCTTCTTATGGGGAACCTTGAAACAGAAAGTTTATTCGGAGTCAATCAACTCAAGAGAGCAATTAAGAGACCGAATTATAGATGCAGTGCACCAAATATCATCAGAACATTGTTTAGCTGCAATTTATCAAGTGAGTGCTATATGTAATGCTTGCATTGGTGCAAGAGGCTAACATTTTGAGCAATATTTGCATTAAAAAGAACAGAACATAAATATAAATGTAAATAAATAAGTATAAAAATGAAAACTTGTTTTGTTTCTTTTTTTGCGATTTTCTCTAAAACTAAGCAAAAACGAGAGTAAATCTCTAAAGGACTTTTTGTCTTAGTTTTTCGGTCCCCTATAAGTTCCTGAAGTTTTGCCATTTAGATTCGGGACACCCTGTATATAGAAATACACACACACACTTATTATGACCGTCAAATGGCATGGCATCGGACGAGGCAAATTTCTTAGAAGCTCTCGAGTTTTTAAGTAGTCTTACACAATTGAAGATAAAAATTCAATAACAGAAGGTATTTATAGACGGATTGACTCCTTGAAGTTAATATTTGGGCATCTCCGAAGAGATAACGAGCGGTTGGAGAAAGGAAAGAGATATTGATTATATTTGTGATTTTTAATATATAATTTTTTTTTTAATTTGATTTTTCGTATGTAATACGAACATGTCGAAGCCTGCGAGCAGCACTCGGAACGGTGCATTAGAGTGTCCCGACCGCATGCGAGCGCTGCTCGTTTAAAATCATTAACCGGTTAAAGGTCTTCCTCTTGACTCCAAAAAAAGTTTTCTTCGAATATTTTCTTGAAATAATTGAATAAATTCTATGTTCACAAGACGGCTGCTCAACGAATTTTGAATAACAAATATTAGGAATGTTTATTCTTTCACCTAGACACGTCAAATTAAGATGGAATAAATTTCGTTATTCTGATAATGAAGAAAGAGGTTTAAAATACTAAAATGTTAAGTATACGCTCTAAAGGTCGCCCTGTTGACTCCAAAATAAGTCTTCTTTTATAACTTTCTAAGATATATTCCAAAATCTTAGAAAAGAGAATAAGAAGACGAGTCGATGGATTGCTCCAAGAGGAACAATATGGATTTCGTGAAAATGCGATCACCCAAGGCCTGATTTTTGCTATGAGATAGATTTTTGAAAATGTCCATGGCGTGGACTTCCGGCATTACCTGGAGAGACGTCATTTCACGATTTGGACGGACCACAAGCCGCTGGAATATGCTTTTCACCAGATGCCAGAAACTACGACGCCCATGCCGTACCCATCACGCACGGACCTACGTACTTGAAGAAGTCCATGCGTGTAGAGATTTTTAACCGCCTGCATGAGCTCAGTCATCCCGGGATACGAACCTCTAGCCGGGTGGTCACAGCGTTTTTTCTCATCAGGCAATAAAAAAAAACTATAATTATTCACTCCCGTTACTGTAGTTTGTATCAATATACTCAATATACGTAGCATTGTAATATACTCTTCTATGCGAATGAATTGATATTCTTAACCCTTTTTCAACTTCAGACTCCATATTTTTTGTAAACATATTTACACATCAAAAAAAAGCAAATAGGATCTCCGACAAAATTAATTCAGAAAACTTAATAAAATGGAAATTTGAGGACCACTTAAAATCAAGAGAGCTGTAAAGGCGGGAGTAAAATTAAAAGAGGGACGAATTGCTAAAAAAAAATTACTGTTATTTTAAATGAAAAATGACAAGTATTAAATGATAACTTGGAGATAATTAATAGAATAAAAGAATATTATGAAAAACTAAATAACGAAAGAAGAAGTGATAAAAAAGTGGAGTGGAAAGAAATAATAGGTTCGTTAAAAAATTTACAGGAACAGTTAAATGCAGAGGATTCAATGATAAATGGAAATTGCTAAAACCTCCCAAGAAAGATGAAAAATCTTCTAGGCAAAAGAAGAAATTTAAAAAAAAAAGTAACAAGATACAAGGCAAATCAACAAAATAATTAGGAAAGAAATTGAGGACTGGTTAAGAGAAAATAAGATAGAAAAAATCGAGAGAGCTATAATAAAGGCGGGAGTAAAATTAAAAGAGGGAGGAATTGCTAAAAAAAAATTACTGTTATTTTAAATGAAAAATGACAAGAATTAAATGATAACTTGGAGATTATTAATAGAATAATATGAGAATATTATGAAAAACTATATAAAGAAAGAAGAAGTGATAAAAAAGTGGAGTGGAATATAGAATGCTGAGACCCAAAAGAAGATATTATGAAGAATGGGAAACCGCAAAACTAAATAATTCATTCCCTAATAAATAAAATATTTAAACTCGTTTTTTTAAAGTAAACAACTCCCAATAATTCAGAAAAACTTGTTAGAGTAAATAAATCAAATTTTCACGTTATAAACTGTGCTCTCGTATGATTTGGACTGAAATAAATTTTTTGGAATAAACTATTAAAATTAACTTATGTAATTAAAATTGAAAAGTAAAAAGAGACCTTATATAAATGTTAAGACCGTGGAAGAAATTCCAACGAAAAGCCCTTAAGTCTCCAAACTATAACAAAAATTGAAATTATCTGCCTCAGCGATTTTTTTTGTTTTAGTTTGGAGACTTAAGGGCTTTTCGTTGGAATTTTTTCTACAGTATTAACAATTATGTAATTAAAGATTTGAGTTTGTATTTTTGTTCTAATTTTCATTTAAATTTATCTATTCGATCAATCATTCGAAGACAATCATGTTTTTATCTTATAAAACTAATCGCATAAACTTACATAAAAATTCGACTCCATCATTCTACAAAAATGTATTCAGAGAAACTGCAGAAGCAGAGTGTAAGGCAGCATAATAAAAAAACAAATTCAATTTATAGTCCTTATGTAAAGGAAAATACAAACTCAAATCTAATATATTATAAATATATATATATATATATATATATATATATATATATATATATATATACAACTTATAATCGGACTGAAAATAAAAAGGGTTTGGGGAGACAGAGTAACACACCGCATCAAGGTAACAACTAACTCTTTATTTGTATTACATGCCTATATAAGAAAAGATATCTGCTTATCAACTAAGAATAACAAAAGCTTAATTCTACCATCACTATTATTTATAGTTCTTAGGCTTATATACACTGGTAACTTATATATATATATTTATATATATAGTAAATATTTTTTAATATGAATAAATGGAGATTTGAAACAAAAAGTCCTTATGTAAGTAAAAAAAAATAATAAGTTCGATAAATTCCACCCTATGGAGTAAAGAAATAAGATTTTAAACTAAAAAGAAGATCTACCATTCCTTCGTGGAAAGCGTAGCCACTTACGGATCAGAGGTTTGGAAAATAGGCGGATTTCTGGAGAAGAAGCAGTGGCATATCGAGAACCAAGCGGATCCCAAACGCATCAATTACAGACAAGTTCGGATGTCAAAAGAACATCCTTTACCAGATCAGAACTGAAAGGTTAAAGTGGTATGGCTACTTAATGCGGATAGACGAAAACCGCTGGCCAAAGAAAATGCATAACTATATACCACCTGAAAGAAGAAAGCGTGGAAACCCAAAGAGAAAATGGATAGAGACGTGGAGGAATGAATGACAGCCAGAGGACTACGTGAGGGGGATTGGATGGACAGAGAGCAGTGGCTTTTGGGTTTTAGGGATAAGACTCCTTAAGTTGTAACGTAACAAAACGTAAGTAAAAGTAAGCTAAAAGAATAAAATAAGAAATAACCATGATTTTCTTGTTCATCGAAATAAAATTTGGGGATCATAGACACTTGTGATCATAGATGATAGTGTCTTACTCTTATAAAGTCCCCATCGAAAAAATTCGTAGTTATGTTAATAGCCAAGTTATTAACTGAGGAGCAGATTAAAAGATTAGTAAGAGCAAGCGCTTAATATTTATACATAAAAAAAATATTTTTACTTACGTGAATTAGCTTCTTCGTGGAGTTGTAACTTCTTCTGCAATGCTTAAACTCTATAAGACTCTTCAACCATTGGTGCTAAGGATTCTTTGATATTTCCCAAAATTCGCTTATACTAATTTTCTTGTTTTAAATTGGCTATTCCATCAGAAACTCAGTTGACAAATGAGAAAAAAATTTTGTTCTTTCTTTTATCTAAATACACTCTAGTATCATAGCAACAGAATAATCTTTATTTCATTGTTATTCGCTCAACAAATTTTGAAAGAATAATATTAAGAATATTTATAATAGGGGGGCCCATGGGTGGCAGATCTGGGTATAGTCGGTAAAGGTGAGTTGCAACCTTTTTGAAATGAAAGTTTGATGCTTTCAAAATCAAAACTAAATTCAAAATTGATTATTAGCCAAATTGTGAGGCACAAATGTGATTCAAATACATATGTAGAAACAAACTTTCTACTCCTTCAAAGTTGGCCTTATTATAACAAAATAAATAAATAAAACAATGGCTCAATTAATAAAACATCTGCTATCTTACAAATATATATAAAGAATAAATAAATAAAAATAACTATAAATAAAGATAGCTTAGTATGATTTCCATTCGCTATTTAAAATAAGAAATTCCATAATGACAAACATAATATTTTAGAGGAACCAAACAGCTCAAATAGTTATTTACTTTGTAATTATTATTAGGGTTCATATTTAGTTGTATCGATTACATAAACGTTAACGCAGTTTTATTATTTTTGTACATTATGTAAGCCATATTATAAGATTTCAATTAGAAAGCAAGACAAGATAGACATAATATTATTACCTCTCGACTATGTCTAGCTTGGTTTTTGATTTCCATTAGCTATGTATTTTAAATAAAACATTCCATAATGACAAATATAATATTTAAGAGATACATAACAGTGTAATTAGTTATTTACATTGTAATTATTGTTAGGGCTCATAGTTAGTTATGATTTGTTCATGTTTACTTATAAACAATAAAAAATCTAATTTAAAATGCTAAAGCTAATTACAAGTAAAATGAGAATTCCTATAATTATTAATTACATTTTTTTCTTTACCTATCAATATATGCAATTAGTAGGTAAAGTTGCGATAACTGATTTCACTATAACGCACCATTAAGAAAATCAATAAAAAAATATCATGAATCAAGTTGGGATAAAAACTGATGAATTACAAATTATATGTCCTAGAAACAAATGAATTAATCCTACTAATATTATAAATGCGGAGGATGCCAGGACCAACCCAGGGTTGTAGAGCCACGGAGATAGAGATGGATAGATAGAATATTATAAATGTGAAAGTTTGTATGTTTGTCTCTCTTTCACGCAAAAACTACTGAACGGATTTGGATGAAACTTTACAATAATATAGGTTATACATCGGGGGCACGTGCCGCCCTGACAGTTTTTGTGTTCTGTGGAGAATCCATTATAGTACATAATTAAAGGCAAGTCAGGAACTTAGCATCTTGAAATTAGCAGATACGTTCTTTGTATAATTTAAGAAAGAAATTTAGATAATTCCCCCTCCCCTCCCTAGGGTTTCCCCCTTAATATAATAGGGATTCAAAGACTGTATGGAATCCGTCAATTTTGAAGTTATACGTCTGAAATTTTGGATGTACGAGTAACTTATAGTTAAAAAAAAATTAAATTATTTATTTAAAATGATCTGTTACGAAACTTTATGTGGCAGACCAAATTCCATGCGAGCGAAGCCGCGGGCAAAAGCTAGTATAAAATACAATACTACTGCAAACAAACGAAAATCAAAGCAGTCAGCCCCAAGCTCTAATTCTATAGAAGATACATGTAGGTGGCAGTAGAGATTGATGTTGACCTAAATCCTACGCAAAAGGAAACAGATCTCATGTCGTCAAATGGCGAACAGGAAAAGATGAGTTACCCGAGATCAAACACTAACGTCATCAATGAGTTTCTCTCCATCATTCTCATTAGATACATAAATTATCTACCTATTAATACTCAATAAAATCTAAAAACAGTTTTAACATTGTATCTAATGAATTTTCTTTGTTCTTCATCTTCCTCTAACTCCTGTGTGACGTTGCGGTCTAGGTCCACCAAGCCCCCCATTGGTCTCTGTCCCTAGTAACTCTACTCATCTCCGGAGTAGTGAGTCCTCTTGCTGCACCCAGATTCCCAATCTTGTCGGAGTACACACATATGGGTCTACCACGACGGCGTCTTCCTTCCGGTCTAGCTTCAAAGAACAACCTGGCCTTTCGGGTATCACTCAATCTGCAGACATGCCCAAACCATTTCAATTGCCGCTCTTCCAGGATGTCCCGCACTAATGTTACTCCTAAATCCTTTAATTTCTTATACAGTCCCTCCTGGTCCTTCAACTATCCTTCAGAGGAATCTCATTTTAGCCACTGTCATCCTGCTTGCGTGTTTATCAAGAGTAGTCAAACTTTCAGATCCCTACAACCGATTTAAAAAAAAAAAAAAATCTAATTTTGGCATCTCTGCTTACTTCATGTTTTCCGATGATGGTTTTGGATATCTGGTAGTACAGTCCATTGAGCTTCATCACCCGATTTAGAACCTCCTGTTCTATTTTACCATGTTTGCTCATGACTGTCCCTAGATATGTGTAGGTGTCCGCTATTTCTAGGAGTTCGCCATCACATAATTTCCTTTCCTCAAGGTTTTCCCTTCCTACAAACATAATTTTGCTGTTAGCTGGATTTATGTGCAATCCTCTCAGCAGGAGTTCCTCATGCCATTCATTTAGTGATGTCTGCAGAGCTTCCTGAGAGTCCGCAATCAATTCTATGTCGTCTGCATATATGATAGCCTGGGCAGTTAGATTCCAGTATCCTACCACAGCTCTTGGAGTTCCCCTTTTACAACCTTCCACACCTCATCCATGAGAAGGACGAAAAGCAAAGGACTAAGGCTCCCCCCCTGCTTTACTCCTTTATAGAAGTGAAAACGTTGGGATGTCTTACCATTGAGCCTCACTATACTCTTAGGGTTCTGATACACCGATTTTATGGCTAGATTTGCTGGCACCCTTCTTCTAATTAGCCCGTCGTGAATTTTCCTTACAAGGCGAAATATCGGCAAAAGCATTTGTACTATCTTTGCAGCTAACATAGATCAGAAAAATGATATAGGAAAAAACAACGCATAAACAACCGGAGGAAACAAAATGTAACGTAATGGGAAATGGTTGCCGTGTTTCATCTTTGTTCATGGATTTTATGGGAAATCTGTAGGTGATAGAGAAAAGCTAACTCTAAAATTGAATTCAGCATGAATAAATGCCTTCCTAATGCCCGGGGGTTTTAAATGAAAATTCACCTTACTTTTTGATCACAGCAGTACAATGTACACATTTATTAGGAAACGATAATTCATGTTTTAATAAATTCATTTATCGAAATCAAAATTAATCTAGCTCGAGTATAAAAATTGTTATGTTTAAGCTAAGGTATAAATATTGAATCCTTTTAGTAGAGAATAAAAAATAAAATAAATTAGCATTGTTATTCTAAACCTTATCCTCGTTATTTAACATCAAATCTAAACCTGAATCATATCCGGGTGAAGATACTTTTTCAAGGACATCAACGGGTTCAACTGGACTGATAATATTATAGAATGTATATATATATATATATATATATATACATATGTTACGTGTGTATTAATAGACCAATAGGATTTAGTTTAGGTTAAGAGTGATCGCTAGGAAAAGTCAGATCCTTTGATCTGAATTAAATTTAAATAACACTGGACAACAAAATTTAACTTTTTGCCTGTTAAATGAATTACAATGGATGTTTCTTTTAGAATTTGATGCTTTGATTGCAAATTTGAAAAGCATTTTTGTCTCAGGGGCTAGGATTTTTTGTAATTTCAAAATAAAAAAATAAGATAGTGTTAAAACAAGCAATTTTATTTAATCAGCTTTCATACCGCAATTTAAATCAAAATGTAGCCTTTGATGATTTCCTGCTGTATTTTGCGGCTGGTACATCTCTTTTCAAAGACCAACAATAGTCTGCCAACATATTTGGATTCCACTTTCCCTGGTATCGTTTCTCCAGAGTGGATATTTCTTGATGGAATCGCTCACCGTGTGCATCACTCACAGCCCCAAGATTGCGAGTCAAGAAAATTTATTTTTAGAGACATATTACATCCTAAAGCCTTATAATTTTGCTTATAAGAAACTAGCTCTCTGTAGTTTTCTGCTTTTTTATTTCCAAGAAATTCTTTCACAACATTTTTAAATGAAATCCAAACTGATTTTTCTGCTCCATTCAAACAGTCCACAAAGTCTTGATGCTTCATAAGCTCCCCTAATTGGGAACCAACAAATACATCTTATTTTATTTTTTCATCACTGATCCAAGGAAATGTGGCTTTTAAATATAAAAATCCAGGGCCACTTTTATCCAGTGCCTTAACACAATTTTTCATCAAACAGAGTTTGATATGCAATGTTGGAAGTCTTTTTAGATTTAATTGTTATTCTAGTAATTTTTGTGATGCAGAAATAACAGTCAGTTGAATGGTCTCGAGAGTCTCTCCACACCATAGGAACAGTAAAGGGCATATGTCATGACTGCCCATTAATCCAGCCACAATGCAATGTAACACAGGAGGCACAGCATTTATGAGGCGCCCATGATTTGTCCTGGACACCAACTTGGCACCCAAAATAAAGACTATATGCTTTTTTTACTAAGGGAGTAATGCTTCTTCTTTGACTCTTCAAAATTAGTTCACCACACACATGTCAAAAATTGTTTGGGTGGTTTCATAATTTCATGACATATTGAAGATGCTAAGATGTTTTGTCGGACGAAATTAATAGAGGCACCTAACTAGGGCGGCTAACAAATGTAGACTAATGAGAGGAGTCCAGAGGGGTCTCATGTCAGGACCCGTGTCCGGGGTCCAGTGTTTTGACTGAGCCTGTTGGAACTTGTTGGCTAAAAAGGGTGTTCAATATACTTAGTGTATATTAAGTCTACATCATTAATAAATTAGAGACAGATAACTCTTATTCTTCACCAAAAGTTGACGCGGTCGACTGATCGGGAGTTATTGATTAAATAATAATAATTATTGAATAAAATGATATCTATTTGTACTGATCGTGGTTTACAATATAACTTATAAACTACTTACAAGGAAATGCTATATGTGGAGAATGCTGTATGTGACTCGCTGTTTCTCTGCAATTCCTTCATCCAGTTTCTTGCCTCTTGCGTTGCCCGCTCCTTCCCGACAACTGACCTATCTTGAAAGTAAGGGACACTTAATTACCTGAAGGTTCCTCAATGCAACTTTCCCTACTTGTCTAGGTTCTAGCGTCACATATAGCAGAAGTAATCGTCTCCAGCGCGGTGTGGCTTTCCGGAGAGAATTTTCAATTATATTTCATAAAAAAATTAGAAAAATTAGTCTCATTACATAATTTAGACATCTCGCATAATTAAAAAAAATGTATCAAACCTTTTTATTATAGGCCCCTGATCCTGAAAGAACTGGGATGGAATTTCATTGTTTGAAGCTTTCTAAAGTTTTCGGATATGAACTATTAATTATGCATTTATTGTTCAAATATACTTGTTATCCATATATGCCACATGCTGGTAACACTTTCAGCCAGGGCGGTTGAAGATACAAATACTAATGAGGTACACCTGAACACTCGGTAACTAAGGTCACAATACTCAGTCCTCATCTAGACCTTGGACAGAAGTTTATCTGTATAGTTAATTTATTTTTATAAAGAAATCAAATACCCCTTGGATGTTAGTATACTGAGTCATTGAATATAATTGACTGAATTCCATGACGCCATGTCGAGATTCCAAATTTTGTAACAGTTTGTATTCTATTAATCTTGTGTTCTTTTGTCTGTCATTTCCCAAATTAGCTTTTAATTCAAGAACATACGGAACGAATAACAAGATATTGTGTTTAATTAAAGCTGGTAGCAGCGGCGGCTATTCTCCGCGACTGACTCAGGAAGCAGACCGGTTCTCCGTCACTAACCTTCACCATAACCAAGTCCTATACAGTTCACTCTTGCTATTTTCGTCTGCCTTTGTTTTCTAATATAAAAAAAAAAAAAGCTGGAATGTAACGAAGTGTTTAGTAGGATTATTTCCTGTAAAAATAAAATATTATAGAGAATGCTCTATTATCTTACTAATATTATAAATGTGAAAGTTTGTATGTTTGTCTCTCTTTCACGCAAATGAACGGATTTGGATGAAATTTTACAGTAGTATAGTTTATACATCAGAATAACATATAGGCCATAGCAAGTGCAGATTTATGGGGGGGGGAGAGCGCAGGTGCACGTGCCCCCCTACAGTTTTTTAGGTACTGTGGAGAATCCAATGTAGTACATAATTAAAGGCAAATCACATAATCATAGTTGTTAAAATAACAGAAAGAATATGAGTGAAACTATTTGTTTTGATATCCTACTGATATTATAAATGCGAATGTTTGTTACTCATTCAAGCAAAAACTACTGAACAAATATTGATGAAACCTATTGAGTAAAATAGGTTATACATCATAGGCTACAGCAAGGGCAGATTTATGTGGGGGCACGGGGGCATGCCTCTCCCTCTTTATGGTACATTATAACGGCAAATCAGGAACTTAGCATCTTGAAATTTATAGATAGTTTAAGACAGAAATTTGGATAATTCCACCCCAAGAGTTTCCCCTTTAATATAATAGGAATTCAAAGGTTGTATAGAATCCGTCAGTTTTGAAGTTAGACATCTGAAATTTTGGATGTACGAGTAACTTATATTTTAAAAATATAATTAAATTATTTATTTAAAATGATCTTTCACGAAACTTTATGTAGCAGACCAAATTCCATGCGTGCCAAGCCGCGGGCATAAGCTAGTTGAATCATAATCCGACTATCCTTTGACGAAAATATTTCGGCTCTCATGACTACCATAACAACGAAATGTCAAGGAAATCGGATAAGCAAATCGCCGTCAGGCCGGGTTGAGTCCAGTTGAAAGAAACCTCGATTTTTCTTACAGTTAAAATAATTGGCGTGGACACCATGCGGAAGGCTATAACTTTCCAGGATTTAGTTAATTATTATCTATGACTCGTTTTAATGAATTCATTAACAACAATAAATAGAAAATAGTTGACTGCTTTTATGCTCCAAATATGTGAATATATATTTTCGTTTTGAAGATAAAATATTTGTACATGGGGAAGAATGTTCATTGAATATAACACGGTACTTTACCAACTAAGCAACCAGGCGGATCCAATAAGAAGAATTTTCATTGAATATAACACGGTACTTTACCAACTAAGCAACCAGGCGGATCCAACTAAGGCCAGGACAAATCCTTTCTATTCAAAATAAAAATATTTAAATCATCAAAATCAAATAAAAATAAAAACTATAAATATAAAATTGATGCACGTCAACCAGATCCTAATTGAAAAAGCAATGTTCAATGAACATTCTTCTCCATGTATCAAAAATTGCGAGAACTCGGGATAGAGGATCGGTGAAGAGAATGGATTTGCCAGGACTGGTTACGAGCCTGGTAGCTTAGTTGGTAAAGTACCGCGCTAGAGTTGCGGAATACCCGGGTTCGAATCTCAGCTAGGTCAAATCTTTTCTCTTCATAATAAAAATAATCACTGTTAAAAGAACAATAAATAAAAATATTTTTACAATCAAATGCAAAAATAAATATTAATATAAGTATATATGTGTGTGTGCGACAGCAATGTTCAACAGTTAAAATCAATATCTCATTTTTTGAATGGTAAACAAATTATTGATATCTGGGGGTTATGCAGACCCTCCAGGGGCACACCCTGCCTCTAAAAAGAGGATAATCTAAAGTTAGGGAAAAATTTGGCAATTAACGTGAACTCAGACATATCTCCTACCTTCGCAATCGTCTCAGGAACAGTACATTAGAGTCTATACTATCTAAAGACCCGAAAGCCCTCCATGGATCCTGGTGATACAGATTTATTCAACAAAATTCATTCGAAAATATAAAATAAGTGTGATATTTCCCTTGATAACATACGAAGGAAATTGGCTTAGATTCTTACACAATTTAGATTGATTAAATAAATAAATGTTATAGTTTTTAATGTAAATTTATTTTTTTAAGTTGATTTTAGTTGATTAATTTAATATACTATATTGTCTTTATAATAAAGTAAAAAACAAAATATAATATAATATAATAGTCCTTTGACAATGTACCAAAAATTTGCTTAGAGTTTTACGTATTTTAATTTTTTTTTCACGGAACGGGGAATAGAGACCACGCGAATATCATAATTTTCCCTTCATTCTCTCCTTCCTTCTTTCTTCCCACCTTTTCCTCATTCTTTCTGATTTTTCTTTCCTTCTATCCTCGGTCCACGTTATTCCTTTTCTCGCATCTTTATTTTCCACAAGGACCTTAATTTCTTTGAGTCACTTCCCATAATCATCCCTATCGAAACAGTCTTGGTCTGTTATTTTCATTCTTTTAGTTTCTTTCCTCATCTGTTTGATGTAACCCCTCGCACACTGGTATCCTCTCATTTTGTAGACGATTTCTTTATTTAATCGCTTTTGGTGTGTCCTCAAAATATGTCCGTAGAACCTTAATCTTCTTATTCTTATGCCCGTTTCCAAATCATTCACTTCTTTTTAAATTGCCTTATTAGATCTCAATCTATAGCCTTCACATGTCTTCTTTGGGCCGTATTTTAATTTTATTAAAAAAATAATTTTTTTTTATAGTCATATTTATTTCATTGACTTAATATACTACATTAAATTGCCTTCGTAGTGAATATAAAACATTTTATATAGTATTAAACAATTGAAAATATAAAAAAGTCTTTCTTTCAATGACTAAATGTAATGAATATTGACAGAGTCTTTCAAAAAATTTAGTTCGAATTTTTGTTTTTAGTTACGATAATATTTCATTAAAAGAAAAAAAAGACATTCTTAACAATAATAAGAATTTCAAATGCTGGTACACCTCACTTTTTTGATGGGGCTAAAAAAAATCTTCTAATATCGATTTTAAATAGGTTTTAACAAATTTAGGATTGTTGACAATTTAAAATTTTTTGGTAATAATATAAATCGTAAAGAAAAAAAATGCAGCATTTGTTTTGTGAACATAATAATTTATTTGTATTTCTCCATAGTAATTGTTTGTTATTGTACAATAATATTAGTATATTATTGTTATGTATTGTGAGCTGAAACAATATTAATTCGTATTTGAATTAAAGAATAGTTTGTAAACTGTTTTAAGAAAGGATTTACTGTGCTTGATAAGGAAAGGGAAGGAAATTTACCAGACGAGAGGAGCATGGGCAGCCCATGGAGATACGATGGTCCTGGAGAGGAGAGGGGCATGGAGTGGGGCGGCGATGGCTGGGGCGCCGATGGCGAGTCTAGGGGCGAGAATGCCTGGGGCGGCGAGAGAAGCGGCGAGAGGGGCGGTGAGTGGGACTCCCCACGGAGCGGCGATGGCTGGGGCCAGCAGTCCTCTCTTGTCCCTCTGCTCAGCGGCCATTGCGGCGGCTACAACGACAAGGCAAACCTAGGGCAAAGCCTGCACATTAACTAACAATATATATAATAATTTAGATGATAATTATGATAAAAATGAAATCAATTGATCATCATATTCATTATGATCTATATAAACAGAATCATGATACAACCTGGTGTTTGACTATGGATCTGTTAGAGATTATTTAGGAATCAGACGGTAGAATGATTAGTTCATTATAGCATTTTAGAAATAAATATGGATTTGCATAATAGGCGAAACGCAGTTATAAGAAATAGGTCCATCAGGCAGGTTGCAAGGACCCCATGGTCAAGGAGGTAAAGAGATATTAAAGAGGGGGTCCAAGACTCACCTTTGCAAAGGTACTCAATGAAAATACCTGGAAGAAGAAGGTCGCGAAGACTTTTTAAAGAGAAGCCGAAGCAGAGGCTCGCTGAGAAGCTAGCTTGAGGGAGGAGATATGCCCCGAAGCGGGAGAGGCTCGCCATACCGGACAAGAAGAACTTTATACCTACCCCTGTTTTACCAGATAGGTTTTACTATGTGTCCTGTATGTATTTTATGGCAATCCTTTTATTATATCTGAATCATTCATTGTAATTTCTCTCAAGGTACATAATTAATGAAAGAAGTTGACTGATCAGTAAATTTGTAAACACACAACCGACCTCTGGTAAAGAATGAAATTTATAATAAAATTAGGATGTTTAAAGAAATAATAATTTGAGTAATTATCTTAACTGATTACTCTTGCATCCCAAAATTAATTGAATATTTAAATTATAAATTAATACCCCTAAACATAGCAGTTATTTACAATATTTATTGAACCTTAAATAACTGACGCAGTTGTCTTATGCTGGGCGAAAACAACATGTATAAAAGTTCATTCATAGAGTTAAAATATATATATATATTTACATACTGTTTTTTTTTTTACTTTTCCCCTTCACGCAGTACTCCTACGTGAAGGACATTTATTGCTCCGTAAATTTACAGTACATTACATACAATTGTATTTTCATATTTTCTTCAGTGTTTTACATTTTTCGTTTTAATTATAAATAAAACAACGCTAAATTGAAAATACAACATTTAAACAAAACTTAAACAACAAATTATTGACATAGTATTCATTCAACCAGTTGAGACCGAAGTATTTTCATTGATTAAAAGAATAAATAAGAAAACTAAAATTAGTAAATTATTAAATTGATAATAAAAGAAAAAAAAATATTGTACATTAAACTAGTTGAAACATAAATATTATCACATATTAAATAGCAAATAACTAACAAAGCATTTAGAAGAAAAGCAAGACCAAAAATTCTTTTTTCACATATAATATTGATTTCGTGTAGATTAACCACTATAATGATTAACCACACTGCTTCGGCAAATTTCTTGAATTGCTGAAAATACTTGCAGTATAATTCCTTAACTCTTATTGGACAGCTGTCCTTCTGTTTCACATGGTTGATAAGTTTAGTCCTTGGTTCGTCCGTTAGTCTGCAGTCATATATTAGGTGTAAGTATGTTTGTTCGATGGTAAAGTAGGCATAACATGGGCATGCCTTATTGTCTGTAAGTTTAAATTTATACAAGTAGGATTTTGTGTGTCCATGCCTGTCAACATTTATGTGAGGTAGGAGTGATTTGTTATTGCTATAATATTCTTGTGTCTGTTATGTATAACTTTATATAAAAGTATAAGTATAACTTTATATAAAAGTCAGTTATGTATAACTATATATAAATATTTATAGTTTTATATGTATATATTTATATGTATATAAGTACAATTGTATGTAATGTACTATAACTGTACGGAACATGCAGAACAATAAACGTCCTTCGCGTAGGGGTACTGCGTGAAGGGAAAATATATATATATATATATACACTCCCCGTCAAAAGTATCGCAACACTTTGAAATATTTGAATTTTACAAAACGTCTGTCTTTTCATAATGAAGAAAGGTTCTGAAATATGTATTAAGCATTTTTAAACTGGACATAAACAAGTTTTATTAAAATAAATTACAATATCTTTTCCAATAAACAAAAAAAGTTAGAAAACTTACTTTCTAAACTTTTAATTTCTGACAATTTTAACTTTTAAATCACAATTTAAATTTTTAATTTGCATTTAATAAGACGTATTGCCCCGTCTGGCTTGAATGACTGCTTCCACTCGTCTTGGCATACTTGTAAAAAGGTTTTGAAAAAAATCTTGGGGTATATTGTGCCACTCCTCCAATACAGCTGTAGGAGGTGAATCTCGTGACCGAACCTTTATTTTGAGATAATCCCAAACGTGCTCGGTTGGGCTAAGGTTAGGACTTCTTGCTGGCCTATCAATGGTGTGGATATTTGTAGTTTTCAGCTACTCAGAAACACATCTTGCCTTGTGAGGGCGGGCATTATCATGCATGAGCAAGGATTCAGAGCCTATGAACGGCATAAAAGGCACTATATGATCTTGAAGAATCATTTCTACATACCTCAAAGCATTCAAGGCCCCTCCTTGGATTGGCACTAACTCGGTACGTGCCTCCTAAAATATGCCGCCCAGAACATGATAGATGCTCCTCTTTTCTAACGTGCAGCATTGACTAAACCGTTCTCCAGGCCTTCTCCAAACGTTTTCACTACCATCTTGTCTGTTAAGAGCCACTCTCGTCTCATCAGTGAATACAACTTTGTTGCATTCCTCCACAGTCCAAGTTTGGTGTTGTCTTGCAAATCTCAATCTCTTTACGCGGTGTTCTGCGGTTAGACGAGGACCTTTCACTGGCCTTCTTGAACTGAGGTTTGACTCCCTTAGTCTTCTAATGACCGTTGAATCCGAGATTGATATCCCTAGAACACCAGCTATCAAGTTTTTAATGGAAGAAGCTGTAGAATTACGCTTCCGAAGAGCTGGCATTTTAATGAAGCGGCAATCTATGGGATTAGTAATCCTAGGAAGCCCTGACGTTGATCGCCTCGATTGACTACCAGTCTTCCTGTACCTTCTTATGGTCCCTGAAACGGAAGAATAGTGATTCCCAAGGTGATTAGCGACGTAACGCAATGATTTGCCTTCTTCAGAGAGAGTGATGATTCTGACCGAATAATCACGGCTTAAACGATTCATTGTGGATAAAATTAATTGTTTCAACTAGACTAAAGAGAAAAGAGAAAACAGACTTGAGACACATGAATAATAAACTTGGACTGAAAGGAAATTTGAAATGAATAGTCCAAAATCTTATCGTTTGTTAGTAAACAGTAAATAAGAATGAACTGTCTAGTCACTAAGGTATCTCATTTGGTAAATAATATTACTGTGATTATAAACAAAGTACGGATTCAGGTCGAAACCAAGAAAATCTCGAGAATTATGGGTGTTGCAATACTTTTGACGGGGAGTTTATATATTTATTGGTTTCTACTGATCTTGACTGTTATGGAAATAATATAATATTTAGATCTTGAGTTTCAGTCTTTTATTTCTTTATTTCTTTTAAACGACTAGGTTAGTCTCATATTCATTTTATTTTATATCCACATTTTATACAAAATTTTATATCCAAAAATTCGGCTGCCCTATGGGATCTCCTATTTCACCTATCTTAGCTGATATTTACTTAGAAGAACTGTTAAATACAGTCATACCAAAAATACCATATAATATCCCGTTTCTATTTAAATATGTGGATGATATAATAACAGCGATACCAACTGAAAATAAAAAAAAGAAATAATTTTAAATGAATTTAATAAATATTCCACTCGATTAAACTTTACTATTGAATTTGAAAAAGATAATAAAGTACCATTTTTAGACGTTCTCTTAATCAGAAGTGGCAAAAACCTATTCACTCTGGTTGATACATGCACTACACAAGCCAATGCTCCAAAAGATATAAAATAAATACGGCTAAAAACCTAATAAATCGCGCGAGAAAATTATCATCCCCAATACACCAAAAAACAGCCAAAAACAACGTAGTGGACCTCTTATTAAAGAATGGTTATCCGCACAGCCTCCTTCGCAATTTATTAAAAACAACAAAAACACTTTCTAACCTAAACAACCTAAATGAAACCAATCCTAAAAAATACTATACATTACCTTATATACCAACACTTTCAGAAAGACTAGCAAAAACACTCACCGGTAATAAAAGTAAAAAAGACTCCGCAATTACTTTCAAAAACACAGCCACTGTGTCAAGACTATTTACAAAAACCAAAGATTCGGATAAATTAGAGCTAAAATCAAATGTCGTGTACGAAATACAATGTGAAGATAAATGCGGTAAATCCTATTTCGGAACATCGGAACAATACTTAAAACGTAGAGTGTACCAACACAAATATAGTTGTGATTCAATAATAAAAAAACCCAATAAACCAGATCAAACAGCTCTCACTACACATTTTAGAAATACACAACATACCTTTAAATTTGATAAACCTAATATAATACACCAAGACAAAAATAGTTTCAAACGGAATATAAAAGAAATGATAACTATAGAAAAATATAAAAATCGCGCTGTAAACAAAAAATCGGATGTTCAAGGTCTTAGCTCGTGTTATGCAAATTTAATTAATTCATAATATATAAAAATAACAATAATCTAATATGATTCAACAATTAAATAAACTGCTGTTCCTAAAAAATGGATTACTTATTCATTGATCACAGCAATTGCAATACAAACATTTAATGCTGTTTTACGAGACAACTGATTAAAGAAAAACTGATTCATTCTTTGGAACTTGTAAGTACACCCTATCTATTACAACTTACACAGGTCATTTTACATCTATTTTAGTGTGCTGTTTGATGTTTTTTACTAAAAAGCTCGTTTGTTCACTATCAGGGCATGAATATGAGACTAACCTAATCTCGAAACGTCGCCTAAGAAGTTAATAAAGAAACAAAGGACTGGAACTCAAGATCTAAATATTATATATATATATATATATATATATATATATATATATATATATAGATACATATATATACACTTTTATCTTGAAAGATAATAAATAGTTGACTTTATATATATATGTGGAAGAAAATGGTCCTGGTGGAGATCTATAAATTTCTCTCATGTAGGGAGAAATGTTTATTAAACAGCCAACGTTTCGACCCCCATTGCAGGCTTCTTCAGAGCTGTTGAGGGAGGTGGAGCGGTGGGCCAAATGTGACTCCCTCAATAACTCTACTCACATCACAATCAGATATCTATTTTTTTTACAATATTTATTTATTTTTGAGGATAGAGATAGTTGCGGGGTGGATTCAAAATCATTATATCATCCGGTCAACCATTTATTTTTTTTGGTATTTTTCTTTTTTCGAAATTTTCCCATTTACACAATTTTATCTATTTCCTAGTTGTTGTATGTTTTCATGAAACGGCCTATTAAGACCACGGGAATTTCACTACTTTTGTTTTCTCATTTTCGTTTTTCCTTTCTCCCAGTATTTTCTCATCATTTCTGCGTGCCTTTGCTTTCTTCTGACCACGCAGCACTCTTCCGTTTTTCTTTATTTTCCACAAGAACTTTGATTTATTTTAATTTCTTTACATATTGTTCTCTTTCTTTGGCAGTCTTTGTGTGTTATTATTAATTTGTCTGCTTCCTCTCCTATTTGCTTGACATACCCTTCTACGCTCTTGTATTCACGGAACTTGTCAAATACTTTGTTGTTAAGTCTCCCTTGGTCCATTCTTACCATGTGCCCACAGAATCTATTAGAAATATATAGAAATTTAGAAACACATGTAGTCAGTTTAAGCACCATGAAACGAATGGATCTTTATTTAAAAAAAAAGAAGGTGTTACAATTGATACAATATTGAGATAATGCTTACTTGATTATCACAGCATCCCCCTTTAATATAATAATGCAAATACAAAAAAAATCATTATTAATCTATTACAATAAGTTGATACAAGATTAAAAAAAAAATGATGAGATTAAACAATATTATCTTCAATAATCAATACAAGAATTTACAAAATTTATCTATGTATACAAAATTGAAGATACCAAAAATAAAATTAAATTAATACAACAAAAAAAAATCATAAAACTCCAAGTTTATGCTTACGAAAATTATGTTTAGATGCAGGTAGACTTTTAGTGAATATATTTGCCACCTTTTTTTCAGTAGGTTTCTATGCAACTTTTATACTGACATTTACTGTTTGTTCCCTAATACAATGGTATCTGACGTCAATATGCTTGTTCTTATTGCGGAAAACTGGATTTTGCGTTAATAAAAACTATTGTGACAAGATGTATTCATTGTACAAGGTGTATCAGATTTGTATCAGAAGTTGCTAGAATTGATGATCTGAGAACCACAGGACGTGGTTCAGATATGCAGATTGGAACTTGTGTAGAGAAATTCTTCTTGCCTGAACTGTCTGGAAACGTAATGGATTTGTGCCCACTAGGAGCTCTTACATCAAAACCTTACGCTTATACTGCCAGACCTTGGGAGAGGGGAAAGACTGAGTGTTGATGTTTTGGATGCCGCAGGATCGAATATTATTGTTAGTACCTGGACAGGTGGAGTAATGCGTATTCTTCTAAGTAATAGAAATAGAAAAATAATTTTATTCTGGGACAAGGTCCCTTTAGAATAACAGAGATGAACATAATTAAGAAAATATTTATCTGGTCAAAGGCCTGCATCTGAGTAAAAACTTATTTACAAAATATCCTGAAAGTAAGTAACTAAACAGGTATGTTTTGGTAGATAATCAGAAAAAGTGATGCAAAATTAAAATTAAAAAACAGACAAATTTACAATAAAAAGAACCAGGCTTATGGAAAAAAAAAACCCAGTAAATACATGATAGCATCTGGTAACAGAAATAAAAAAATGATTTCATTATGAGTGAGGAATATTTACAGTAGTTCATCAATCAATAAAGTTGAAAATATCTATCAATTATTTATTGGTTATAAAGCACCTGATTGGGAATTTAGAAGATGTTGGAAAAGTTTAAATTTAAATGAGGTTAAAGAAGACGCATGACGGATATCGGGTGGGAGTGAGTTCCAAAGAGAGATAGAACGGGCGAGAAAGGAACGCTCAAAAGTTTTGGTTCTATGGGAACGGATATAAAGATCGGAAGGGCGAGATCTTGTTCCTTGGGATTGGATAGAGGATTTGAATTGTAGGAGACTATAGATGATAGTTTGATATAAGTAAGAACCAAGGAAATAGAGCCTGCGGATAGAAGGAAAAAGCCACTTTCACTCAACGTAGCGCCGGGACACATGAGACCTTCTCGGGGCATCGAAGACAAATCGAAGCGAACAAGGTGAAGTAATGCGTATTCTATGTAGTTATTTCGGCATTGGAGGATAGGTCTTCTAAATATTAATAGTCTATTATAAATATTTCCTATTTCGAAGCTTAGTTTTTCAAACTTTATGATTTTCTCTTTTATGCTCTCTTTTTCCACACCATTGTTGCTTATTGATTCTCCTAGATATTTAAATTTCATTTTTACTTTTATTCCTCCTCATTTTGTCTCTATTATTTTTTTGATACAGTTTTTCTCGGTTGTCATAAATACAGTCTTTTCACATGAAATTTGTAGACACGCTTTTCTGCTATTTCTTTTGGAGTATTTATTTGACTAATCCATTTGCACTAGGAGGGCTGAATCATTGTTTCTATTTTCTGTATTTTTTTCGATTTCCACATTTCATTTATTTTCTCAATCAATGTAATTATAACTGCGCCTGTGGGGTTAGTTAACTAGACTCCATTGCCAGTCCCAAGCCCGGATAAAGCAGGAGGGTTGAAAGGAGAGGCCGACCACTCCCCTTTTGTCAAAAAATAACCTGGTTAAAAGAACTCAACAGCTGAGCCTCGGATATCGGACTGATTTACGGAAAAGACCTGGAAAATGGAACACGGCATATAGATTTGGAACATGGAATGTGAGAACTCTTTTTAGACCTGGAGCTAAGCAAGAGTTGGTAGAACAATTGACCCGAATGAAAGTTGACCTCGCTACAATCCAAGAGGTACGTTGGACTGGTGCCGGTGCTCTCAAAAGAAAAGAAGCAACTCTCTACTATAGTGGGAGTAAAGAAAGACATGAGTTCGTGACAGCATTTCTTGTTGGTAAGAGATTACAATCAGCCGTAGTTGATTTTCAACCAAAGAAGATGACTTCAAGTCCGGAAGATTATGCACCCTGAGATTGAGAGGAAGGACCGGACATATTTCAGTGATAAATATACATGCCCCAACAGAAGAAAAGAACGACGAAGAAAAAGAAGTTTTCTATGAAGGTCTGGACAGAATCGTGAGAAGTTGCCCATCTGGTGATGTGAAGATTGTTATGGGAGATTTTAATGCCCAGGTAGGTAAAGAACCAGAGTTCATACCAACAATTGGGATTAATAGTCTCCATAACAAATCAAATGACAAAGGAGAAAGAATTATCAACTTCGCAATATCGAACTCACTAGTAGTTATGAGCACAGTATTCCCGCATAAAGATAAACACAAGCAGACATGGCATTCCCCCAATGGTGCTTTTACTCAAATTGATCATATCCTTGTGGATAATTCTTACTTCAATAGTATCCAAGATGTGAGATCTTTTAGAGGATGTCAACTCTGACCACTTCCTCGTTATCATGAAAATAATACTCAAAACGTCTCCCTTCAAAAACGGAAAGACCAAACCTAAGGTCAACAAATGGTCCAAGGAATCAATCAAAGATGAGCAAATACAACGATGTTTTTCCCTTAGAGTAGAGGAAGGAATCAGAAATACACCAGTAGTAGAAGATGGATGGGAAGTGAATGAACATTGGAGTCATATTAAAGAAATTATAACGGGGACCGCGAGCGAATACTGCAAAACGGACAAGAAGCCATCACGAAATATATGGTCTGATGAAGAATGTAAAGAGGCAATCCAAAAACGAAATGAGAAAAGATTAAAATACCTGAGTATGAGCACGAGAAATAGCAAGAAAGAGTACCAGGAAGCAAGAAGAGAAGCAAAGCAGATCTTGAAAGGGAAGAAAAGGAAAGCTCTATACAATAAGGTTAAAGATATCGAAAACTCCAGAAGAAGTAACGATACCAAAAAATTCTTTAAAGAAGTGGAGTTGTGTAAAACCAGTTACTGCTTTAGAAGGAGCATGGTAAAAAATGAGGAGGGGAGACTACTGGTGCTGGAGACGGACGTCCAAGTGAGATGGAGGAATTATTTCCAAGGACTACTAACCCAGACAGAAGAACCAATGACAGCCAAGACGAAGCAGTACCACCGGATGGAGAGGATATAAATGATATTGTTATGAAGCTGAGAAATGACAAGTCACCAGGATCAGATGGTATCCCTGCTGAGTTCCTGAAGGCAGCTGGAAATTCTCTAACTAAAGAGCTGCAGGAACTAATTGCTCAAATATGGGAAGAGGAGCAAATTCCGAGAGAATGGAAAGAGTCTATTATAGTGCCTATCTACAAGAAGAAAGGAGACTCTACAGAATGTAAAAATTACAGAGGGATAAGCCTACTGAATACTGCCTATAAGATATTCTCGATAACTCTGTATAACCGCCTACTGTCCTATGTTGAGAGAAATCTTGGAGAATACCAAGGAGGCTTTAGACCTAACAGATCTACTATAGGTCAGATTTTTTCCCTCAAGCAGATGTGCGAAAAAATGAAAGAGTTTAACAATGCAATGTGGATGCTGTTCATAGATTTCAGGACGGCTTATGATACAATATCCAGGTGTGAACTCTTCAGAGCTATGAGCGAAATGAAAATTCCATCCAAACTGGTGCGCTTGGTAATGAGTACGATGGAAAACACAGTTTGCAGCGTAAGGGTAAATGGCTCAACCACAGAAAAATTTAAGATTAGTACAGGACTTAGGCAAGGAGACTCGCTGGCACCTTTACTCTTCAATATTGTAATGCAAAGTGTCATTAAAAGGGCAGGATTACTGATGGAGGGAACCCTCTTTAACCGGTATCTGGGTATTCTTACATATGCTGATGACCTTGTATTAGTAGGAAGATCGCTGATTCTCCTAAAAGAAGCTTTTGAGAGGCTGGAAGTGGAAGCTGGAAAAATGGGGCTACATGTGAATGAGGAGAAAACCAAGGTCATGGTAATAAAGAATAGAAAACAAAACCGACCACCTCATAGCTACGCTTTTGGAAAATACACTTTCCAACGCGTGTCACGTTTCCAGTATTTAGGAAGTCGAATAAATGAGAATTTGGATGAGGAGGAAGAAGTTAGAGCCAGGATAGTATCAGCTAATAAAGCATGTTTTGGGATCTCAAAGCTCCTGAGAAGTAAGCTCCTTAGCCTAAAGTCCAAGCTGATGATATATAGAACCATCATTAGGCCAGTAGCGACATACGCTGGTGAAACCCTCACACTGAATAAATCCAGCGTGGAAAAGCTGAATAGATTCGAAAGAAGAGTCCTACGGCAAATATTCGGTCCAGTGCGAGATAACGACCAACTCAGGATCAGAAGGAACAAGGAGCTGAGTGAGTTATATGGAGACCTAACGATATCGAGCTTCATCAGGATTCAACGCATTAAGTGGCTGGGCCACGAATATAGGATGGAGGAAGAAAGGACAGCTAAAAAGCTGTATACAGGAAATCCGGATGGAGTAAGACTTCGAGGAAGGCCCAAAGCTAGATGGAAGGATGCCGTCTGTGAGGATCTGAGGCTGAGCAAGGTCTCCATCACTCGAGCAGGCGATCGGGACGATTGGGGAAGAGCTGATGAGCAGGCTAAGGACTTCTTTATGAGTCTGTCACGCCAATAATGTAATGTAATTATACTTATTTTCCTAGTTACACTTATTTTATATTTTTAGCAGTTTTTCATTCTTTTTGCAACTTTCTATTTCCCCATTTGTCTTGTTTTGCAGTTTTTCTCTGTTCGTACTTTTTCTAATTTTCTAATTATCACATTATTTAAGTTAGTTATTTCTCAGTTTTTATATCGGCCAATTTACTGTTTTCATCATTTTTCTGTTTTGGTAGTTTTCCTATTTAAAGAATTTTTCCTATTTTCGAGAATTTTCTACTTTAAAAACTTTTCCTACATTGTAACTTTCTGTTTTCGCAATTTTTCTTTTTTCTTATTTTCACGATTTCACTAATCTTCACAATAAATTTCCTCTTATTTCCGCAATTCCACATTTCTCCGCAAATATTATTATTTTCGTTATTTCATTAAGTTACGAATTCTACAAAATAAAAGGTTTATTATAATTCATTGATATATCAGTTGATGATATTTTATATTTTATCACAGACCCTAGATTGACGTAAATACTCATCATTTAACTGATTCCCAATTCTATTCTTATTATTTCGAAATGGATATACTGATCTAATACGAGAATTGAAATAGGTTATAAACAAAGTTATAGCAGAAGTTATTAAAAAAATGGAACATTTATTTTGTAAACATAATAATTTATATGCATTCTATTGAACTTTAACAATATTATTGTGCATTTGATTTAAAGGATGGTTTGTAGACTGTTGCAGACTGTAAGCCAGGATTTACTGTGCTGAGGGTTTGGAAGGAATGGAAATTTACCAGACGAGAGGAGCATGATCAGCCCAAGGGGATACGATGGTTCTGGAGAGGAGAGGGGCGTGGAGTGGGGCGGCAATAGCTGGGGCGGCGATGGCTGGGGCGCCGATGGCGAGTCTAGGGGCAAGGATGCCTTGGGTGGCGATAGGAGCAGCTAGTGGGGCGGCGAGAGGGACTCCCCAAGGAGCAGCGATGGCAGGGGCTAGCAGTCCTCTCTTGTCCCTCTGCTCAGCGGCCAAGGCGACGGCTACAACGACAAGGCAGACCTAGGGCAGAACAGGTATAATAATTAGCAATGTACAAAATAAATAAGTTAGATAATATCAAAATCAATAATCATTACTGAATAAACAAAATATAATGTTATCCTAAATACACAGAATCACAGTAGAAGCTGTTACTTTACTTGATAGTAGCTATAAGAGATTATTTTGGAAGTAGAACCAAAAAGTTAATAAAGTTATTGAACCTGACTATTATAACTAACGCATTTGTCTTCTTATAAAGCGCTTTCAAATCTGAATTCAGTGAATAGACATTAATTGAATTTATCTGTACATTTCAAAGAGCATTTATAAAAATTTAATCAGTTGAGGGAAGGGAGTTTATCAATTTGTGAATTCTACATGGGAATTATATAGAAGATTTGAACAAAATTTCAATACTGTCCTACCACAATACAAAAAAATAATATTTAATAAAATTACAATAATAAATTCGGTTGATTGGTTACTCTGGTTATCTAGATTGTAAGCCCTCCATCCAAATACACGGCTAAGATATAAGAATAAAAATAGATGAACATGGATTTACTTTGGTAAACAATAATAGAAAATTGAAAACAGATATTACTGCATAAATAAAAATAAGACAGAATGACGTTCATAAAATGTAATTATTTACGAATAATCGTATGTTGGGTCATTTTATATTTATCTTGAAAATAAAATAACCTATTATTGAAATTCTTCTTGCTCAACGTATTAGAAATCTTACTCACAAAGAAGGTTTTCATGTTGATATGGTTGTGTTGGCTGTTGCAAAGACAACTGTACTGGATCCCTAGGAGCCGCTGGTATATATAGCAAGTTCTGTTAGGACCTTGGCCCTCCAGGAGGAAGTAGGTGGTGGTGTGGAACTTTGTAATCGATTCGGCTTATTATAAACAAGTCTCGCGTTGCAGTATAATTTAAATTTTGTTTGGTTTAAGGTATTGTTTTTTTTTAATCAAGTTTTGGAAAATTTGATGATGCAACCGAAATTTCGTATTACATGCCCGTTATTGATATTAGTGGTTAAGATCGATTGCTGACTTAAATCAGGATGCCATGCCCACATTTTTTTATTATCTCCCTGGCTTGTATAGAGACCAATAGATGGGATGAGGAGGGAATCTATATACATCGCTATGTTTGGTATATTTATATTTATTTTCCATATTCTATTAATTTTGGGATGCAAATATAAAATATATGATTTATAAAAATAATAATTAATAGATGATTACTCAAATTATTGTTTCTTTAAACGACCTAATTGTATTTTGGATTGGATTCTTTTCCCGAGTTGGTTATGTTTTTACCAATCTACTAATTCATTAAACCATCAGAATAGTATTCATACATTAATCTGTGCAGTTAAGTAACCACTAAAAGAATTATAGTGAATATCGTCTCTGTCAAAACAATACCGTCTAAGTACACTTTGGACGACTTTACACTAGAGAAAAAAAAAAACGCGCTGATTGTAGACTTGGAAATTATAGTCTATTTTGATCTATAAAATTTTGGAACTATTACTATAAATATTGAATAGAAGTATCAAAAAAATAATACTTTACCTTTTTTCCTGACCTTAAGACATCCGTAACCGTTACTAACTCATTTTCACCAAAAGCTGTAGATAGGCGGTATTGTTTTGAAAGCGACGATATATTTTTTATTTTGAAGAGAAAAGATTTGTCTTGGCCGCGATTCAAACCTGGGTTGTCCGCATTTCCAGCGCGGTGGACTAACCATCTGAGCTACCAAGGCTCGTAACCAAGGCAGATAAATCCATTCTCTTCACCGATCCTTCATCCCCGTGTTCTCGCAATTTTTGCGATGTATACACGGGGAAGAATGTTCATTGAGCATAACCTTAATTAGTATCTCGTTGACTTACGTCAATTTAATCTTTTTCAACTTTCTTTTTTATTTATTGTTCTATTAATGGTGAATATTTTAAAATATTTTTTTATTTTGAAGAGAAAAGATTTGTATTGGCCGAGATTCGAACCCGGGATTTTATACATCGCTAAATTGCGAGAACACGGGGATAATGGATCGGTGGAGAAAACGGATTTGTCCTGACTTTAAGGCGGCCCCTGGTGGCTCAAATGGTAAGAGCACTGCCACGGTGAGGCGGACGACCCAGGATCGAATCCCGGCCAGGGCAAATCATTTCTCTTCAATATAATGAATATAGGTACTTTAATAATACAATTACTTATTTGGACTATCATTTAATATATACATTACAATTCCATCATTAATATCATTTTAAGATTAATAATAAATTAAAGTTTTAATAAAGATCCTAGGCTCTCTGTTGACTCTTTTTGGTAAAGTAGATTTACATCGTTGAGCAGCTAACTCTAGTGCTATTGCTAACTACAGCAATGCTATTTGATTTTAACATGATTAATTGATTGCGATAGACTTACCTCCTGAGAATTATGATTTTTAGAAAATATAAATAAAAAAATCCTAATTTTTTTCCTTATCCTCCAAATTTATCTTCATTATTTATAATGTATAAGAACTACAGCTGATTCAATGCTAGTAAAGGAAGACAAGCTAGACCAGGAAGCCTTCCTTTACCATTAGGCATTTTAAGCCTTAACATACACGTATATACACATGTCCGCTGAAAGGTGATGAATTTCCTAATCACCATGGTGACTAGGAAAATCGTGAGATATGTTCCTCATAAAATTAATGGAAACAACGGCATGTTCATAATATAGAAATTTTCGCTGCTGTTGTCATGAATTTCTGTACTTTTTCTTGATAAGGAGAAAAAAAAGAAATTGAATTAGAGGACAACTTATGAAATAATATTTTCGCAATTCTAATGGTTTTCGTAATATTTCTGTGGACTTTCATAATTTTTCCTATCTTCGAAATTTCTCTAATTTTCACAATTCCCACCATTGATACAATGCTACTTATTATTACTTGTAATTCTTTAATTTCCCATTTTTTCCAATCCTCCTATTTTTCGATTTTCATTATTTTTACAATTTTCGATATTTTAGATACCTAGATTCTTAATTTCTACAGTTAACAAAATTCCGCTTATTTTACTAATTAGAAATATTTTCATAATATTTTTATTTTTGAAATTTCTTCTATTTTCGAATGTTTCTATAAAAAATTTTTTTTTTTTAAATTTTCGCAGATTCTTATTTCCGTAATATTTCCTATATTTGTATATATTTCTTACTTTTTCAATTCTTCTATTTCGCCTTATTGTTCTATTTTCGTGATTCTTTTATTTTCCCGCCATTCCTCTATTTTTTTAATTTGTAAAATTAATGACATTCCATTTATTTTCCTCATCTCTCTTATTTTACAAATTTTCAATATTTTTTTTGCACATTTCACATTTTTTTATTTCTAACATTTTTTGTATTTTCGCATATTGCTCTAATTTTGCAATTGTCTATTTTCGCAATTTTTAAAATTAATGGAATTACATTTATGTTTGCACTTTTATATTTTCGAAATTTTCTCTATTTCCACTATTTCATATTTTTGAAAATTTCTAGTTTTCTAATATTTCTCAGTTTCCGGAATTCATTTATTTTCGCAATTTTTTTTTCACAGTTAAACTAATCTTCGAATTTTGTCATATCTTCACAATTTAACTTATTTCACTATTTTTACCATAAACGAAATTCCATTGTTTTAAATGCAAATTTGTTTTAACCTGTTTTTCAATTTGTTTTTTTCGGTTTTCTTTCACTAATAGGTTAATTACAATTCATTGATAACAATGCGGGTATATTTTATCACAGACCTTATTTTGAAGTAAATACTCATCATTTAGTTGATTGCCAATTCTACTCTTATCATTTCGAAATGGGTATACTGATCTAATATGGAAATTGAGAGAGGTTATAAACAAAGTTATAGCAGAAGTTATTAAAAAATGGAACATTTATTTTGTAAACATAATAATTTATATGTATTCTATTGAACTTTAACAATATCATTGTGTATTTGATTCAAAGGATGGTTTTTAGACTGTTGCAGTCCGTAGGAAAGGATTTATTGTGCGAAGGGTTTGGAAGGGATGGAAATTTACCAGACGAGAGGAGCATGACCAGCCCATGGGGATACGATGGTCCTGGAGAGGAGAGGGGCGTGGAGTGGGGCGGCAATAGCTGGGGCGGCGATTGCTGGGGCGCCGATGGCAAGTCCAGGGGCGAGGATGCCTGGGGCGGCGAGTGGTGCGGCGAGCGGGACTCCCCAAGGAGCAGCGATGGCAGGGGCCAGCAATCCTCTCTTGTCCCTCTGCTCAGCGGCCATGGCGGCGGCTACAACGACGAGGCAAACCTAGAGCAGAGCATGTTTATTAATGAGCATTATATACAAATAATAATTTAGAGTACAATAATAAAATTCAGTACCTATTACAAAAATAAATTAAATGTACATCAAATAAAAATAAATAAACCAGGCTGGTTGATTATGGTTTATTATGATGGTTTAAAATCTAGGTCATTAGTAACTAATCCATATTATAACAAAGCTAAAAATTTAAAAAAAGAAATGAACATTGGATTTATTTTGGTAATGAATAGAAACAACTAATACTTCATGAATAAAGATAAGAAAAGATTTATAAAACAATTTTATTTTGAAGTTTTCGTGGATTGTGGAGTAAAATGAATACTTAAAAAAAAAGTATTTATAATTAAAGATTAAAAAAACTGAAGAACAACTTGACTCTCCTGAACATTAATACAATGTTTATTTTCTCAATGCTCATATTAGAATTTAAGCAATTATACTCACGAAGAAGGTTTTCATGTTGATAAGGTTGTGTTGGCTGTTGCAAAGACAACTGTACTGGATCCCTCACAGCTCCTGGTATATATAGCCAGTTCGGTTAGGACCTTGGCTCTCCAGGAGGAACTAGGTGGTGGTAAGGAACTTAGTAATTGATTCGTTTTGCTGTATACATGTCTTCAGTTTCTGTATTGTTTTTATACAATTTTTTTAAAAATAAATTCGATGATGCAACCGAAATTTCGTATTATACACACGTGATTAAGATTATTGGTTTAGGATTTAGCGTTACTTATTCATAACGGTTTTTCCAAGAATATTTAACCTCTAACTAACTTTAACTTTTAACTTCTCAATGAATATGATGAGGGAATAGATAAGCATTTATTTATCTTTTTATATATCTATTTTTTATCTGTTTATTATCTATCTATCTATATATGTAGATAGATAGATACACGATAGTGATCAAAATAATAAGGTTGATGACCTAACATCTTTACCATTTTATGTTTCAGTACTTGTTTTAGAAATTATGTACATTTTGGTATTCGGTGGCCTTTACGATATTTTTGCCTTTGGTTTCTTTGGTATCTGAATGAAAATAGATTGCAGCCATTCTTAGGAGATTATACCAGAATCCTTAGGTTTTATTAAATAAATCTGTAAATATGTCAAGGAATTTGATTATCTGTTTAAGCGGCAATGGCTAAGAAACCTATTGTAAATAGGCCATTGGAATTTTGTTAGTGACCAACTTTTACTCTCATATCCTGAGCATCTGCTGATCAAGTGCACTTATGCAGTCTCCACTGGTCTCATATCCATTGACGCGGTTGGGTGGGAAGCGCTGGTATATCCTATGAACGCCATTTGCTATACGCGGAGGATACAGTTGGACTCGGTCATGCGTATGAGAGTGTGTAAATAATGTATGTAGGTTTCAATATGCTCCTAGATCCCGAGTACTTGTTGCCCTCTAGGGTGGTAGATTGTATATGTTCAATCTATTCAATATATGTTTTTTTTTATTTAAAAAAATCTTATACCTTCGCCCCTCTTCCACAATATAATAGGTCGACTCCAGGTTCAGATTCAACTCCCTCGTTTTGTTTTTTTTCTTTTTTAAAGAAGTTTGTATGATCTACTATTCCATTTTGTTTTATTATATACCAGCGATTCATTGATCTCTACCATTTCTTAAGTCATAGATTCCTTCACCACTTGTTTGATGATAGAGTCTGCTAATTTCTTAATGTCGGTTCTACCTTCTGGAGCATTTTTAAGGGACATATTTCAGTTTGACAACGAGTCTACAGACTACTATTGGGCAGTGGTATGAGATAATATTGGAACGTGGGTACGTTTTTATAGATTTCATAGCATTTCTAAGCCTGTTTTGGAACAGCAATTTATTTTTTTTGATTTATTTTAATTAATTTATTTTTTTTATTTTAATAAAAGGCATCGTGATGTTCATAGGATTCCTCACTGAACGTTTCGTCTTTGTTGGGTGCGCAAATCTGTGTATTGATCTCCTGGTACTGTTTGGAGTCACAAAATCATTCAATCTGAAAAGAGTGTGAGGGATTTCTCTTTTTGTTCTTTGCGATAATTACTCCTACTCACTTTCTTTGGCGCGAACTTTAATTGCCACGGTCATAGATTGCACAGTTGAGTAGCAAACTATGATCTGCCTCCGGCCACCGATTACCACAGATTCTCTGCCAATTTTCAGCGTTTGCGCATCTTTCAGTAAGTGTCATGATGTTTTATAGGTATCTTTCCGTTTTCATGCATACTCTGAACGTTCCATGTTAATGGGTTTGGTAACCACCCAGATATTGAGGATTTTTCTAAGTTTGGGTGGATTTCGTCGGATTATGACCTTGGGGGCTTGTGCGATCGTCCTCCAATGACATATGTCCAAATATGTTCTTTCTATTTGATACTTCTTGCATTCAAATAGATGCTTTGCGGTAATTTGTACATTGTTACAGCTTTGGCAGGTTGGCTGGTACTGCCCTAAAAGTAGGTGGAGATGTGTGAGCTTAGTTTGACCAATTCTTAACCTGCTTATTACACTACATTCTTTTGGCGTTAGGTTAGTAGTTAATTAGTTAATAAATATAATGTATATGGGAGCTAAATAATATGGGAGCTAAAGTGTACCTTTAAAATGTATATAATTTGGAAATTTTATAACATGTCCAGTATATTTTTTTTTTCATATCTTGGATTCAGCATATCTTAAAACGGAAAAACTCAAAATTTAAATTGAAAAGAGGGTTAGTACTTATTTTATCTTAGTACTAAGCAAGGATTAATCTATAAATTAATTTTTATTCTATCAAATTTAAAAGAAGCCCTTTGTTTTAATTTGACCACAGTAACAAAATGAACATTCCTACATTATTCAATGTACTAGAATAATTGTTTCAGTGGTTTAAGGATTGTTAATCAATTTTAAAGCATTAAAAGTTCTTTTCTCTGTGTGTTCTTTCAATGCTAATTTCATTATAATTCATTAATATGAATGAATGTATATGTTATCATATACACTAAGGTAAATTAAATAGCTGCTCAACAATTAGTTCATTCATAACTCAATATTCACCAATTTATAATGGATATATAAATATATGTTTTTTATATATAAATATATGATCTAATATGGGAATTGAAATAGGTTATAAACAAAGTTAAAACAGAAGTTATTAAAAAAATGGAATATTTATTTTGTAAACATAATAATTTATTTGAATTCTATTGAACTGTAACATTAATATTGTGTATTTGATCTAAAGGATGGTTTGTAAGGCTATAGGAAAGGATTTACTTTGCTTGAAGAGGAATAGGAAGGAATTTTACCAGACGAGAGGAGCATGAGCAGCCCATGGGGATACGATGGTCCTGGATAGGAGAGGGGCATGGAGTGGGGCGGCGATGGCTGGGGCGCCAATAGAGAGACTAGGGGCGAGGATGCCTGGGGCAACGATAGGAGCGGCGAGTGGGGCGGCGACCGGGACTCCCCAAGGGGCGGCGATGGCTGGGGCCAGCAGTCCTCTCTTGTCCCTCTGCTCAGTGGCCATTGCGGCGGCTACAACGACTAGGCAAACCTAGAACAGAGCATGGTTATTATTTAACTACAAATAAAAATAAATAAATGTACATCAAATAAAAACAAATAAATCAGGCTGGTACATTATGATTTATTATGATGTTTAATAAATATCTTGGTCGTTAGTCCCCGTTCCATATAAGTTTATTTAAAAATAATAATAAAATGTAAACAAACAAATAATAATATGGGTTTTATTTTATAATTTCTTTGTGTGAAAAATTAGAACAAGGAATACTTTATAAACAATAAATAAAAAAAAAAGCCGGACGACATTTTTCAAATGTTATTGGGGCTTCAAAATATCGTAAGGTGTTTTTTGAAAATCTTGAGAAAAAGGTAAATATTTATAACTTAATGTATAAACAACCGGACGACAATTTGATAGTTGTGAACTTTAGTGAAATATTTATGTTATATTTTCAACAATTTTACTCACAAAGAAGGTTTTCATGTTGATAAGGTTGTGTTGGCTGTTGCAAAGACAACTGTACTGGATCCCTAGGAGCAGCTGGTATATATATCGCCAGTTCTGTTAGGACCTTGGCTCTAGAGGAGGAAGTTGATAGAGGTAAAGGAGTCTGTAACCGATTCGATTTGTGATAAACAAGTCTCCAGTTACTGTATTTAAATTTTTTTTTAGCTATTTTGTATTTTGTATTATTTTGTATCGTGATTATAAGTGGAATAGTGGTTTAAAATTTAGCGTGACATGAATCACAAGGCTTATCCAAAATATATTTATGCTCCTCCAGAAGCGTCACCTGCTGAATGAAGAAATAGAATAAAAAAGTTTGATGTTTTATTGAAGTGATAAAGAAGTTCCAAACCGTCTTTTATTGGTTCTTGGAGATATTGACCAATGTTAATTCTTGAAGTGTTTCAACGATTATAATCGTTTTAGCTTATATACGATAGCTATAAATTGTATTTGTATTGAAGATAATTTTTTTTTGACAGATGTAAAGTTTAAAACTTGGTAACTAGCGAACTACTTTCCAGCATTTCAATAACCAGATTTATATTCGTGATGTTTGAATACGGTTGTATCCAATAGTTAAAGTAGTTTGGTTATTTTAGGTTCTTTTGCTGTCTCTAATTTCCCTGTAGAAAGTATTTGCTAGTTTATTCTTCTTCCTACTCTTCAATACTTTTTCTGTAGCTTTCATCACCATTTTACACGGTATACGAAATTGAACAGGGCAAAAGAGTTTTGTAGTCTTCCAATCTTTGATCCAATTGTCATTTTCCAAAGTTAATTGATCTATTTTCATCTTTTAACTATTATTTGTATAATTTTTTCCCTTTAATGAAAATGCTAATTAATTACTATTTATTGTAGATTATTAAATCATTGACAATTGCTTCTGTAGTTGCAGAAAAAAAAATTTCTAATGAAGTAAAGGATTTTCCCACGGTTCAAATGTTAAAAGAATTATATTAATGACATTACGTTATGAATAAGCAAAGCAAACAGTAACCTAGAAGAAATAAATATTAACAGTTGCTTTACCATCATTGACTACCTTCAGTAAACTTACTTTTTTAGTTCCTTGTTTCATATTATGCAATATTTATATCACATTGTTTTTGTATTTTTTTATTATTTTTATTTTGCGGGTAATTATAACTGTTGAGATATCATGAGTACTCGAACAATCGCATTTTCTTTGGACCTTTTTGTAATCTCTCAGCATGAAGCTGAATGAGACTCTTTGATTCTCATCTTTACAAGGCACTTAGAAAAAACGCTATAAAGAAACTTTACATAATCAAACTTAAGTTTGTTACCGTTTTTCAGTCTTTTAATTTAAATTCCACTTATTTCCATTGTTTTTAAATTAAAAAATAATAATTAAAATGTTTTAAAATTATTATTCGATACCTCAGCCAAACGCAGCAGCCCATGTTTTCACAATTAAGAGACTCAAAAAATATGAGTAACTATCTATAGCTCTAACTTCAATAGTTGAGTGAGAGAAAAAAAAACCTTTTTTTCTGATACGAAAGTATTACAATCTATTTGTTATTCCAATAAGCTATGTAGTCCAAACACCTTTTAGTGAATTATTAAATGATGACCTTTTCTTCTGGTCTTAAAATAAATCAATCTCAGGTAACGCTATCAGTTCAATCTTCTTAAAGATCATTGTACCAGAAATGTCAAGGGGCAGTTAAAAATGTATTGACAGTATGCGGTAATTTCTTTAGCGCTGGATACGCCCACTTTACTTTGTTTCCTGAACCTAACCCGAGGAAACACAAGGTCGAAGGATCTGATGACATAGTTGGAGAAATTGCATTATCCAAAGTTTATAATTCTGGACCTAAGCATTATTTATCGTTTGTTAAGACTTTCAATAAGAAAAAAACATGTTGCATGCTTTCCTGTTATGATGGAGGGAGGATTTTTTTTTAAAGATGAGATTGCCTAACGAAATAGAAAAAAGAAAATTTATAAAACTAAAAATCACGCTTTTTACGGGAAACAAACCCAAAAAGTAGAAAATAATTTTCAATATACTTTAAAATAAGAATAGAGTGATGAACAAAAAAATTCATATTTTCTTAAAATAGCTTGGGGCTAAAATAGCTTTAAGATATTTTCATGGCGACTCTACTTTTACCGATTTCAGTCAATAAAATTACATCAATTAACATCAAGCATTCCATGCTTTTGAGGATAAAATGATTTTTTTGTCCACCAATCTATTCTTTGTCGCTCTTGAGATGGACTTTCTAAGACGAAGCTGCGGTAACTCAAGTTTCCAACACATACATAATAGAGTTATATGTCATTTGGCCACATGGTGAGGATGATAGACAATAGATGGCCAAAGAAACTCTTCCTATATAAACCGAATTATAGAAGAAAAAGAGGAAGACATAGATGGAGGATGTGAGAGAAGGAATGGCAGGAAGAGGGCTGCGAGAGGAAGAAGGAAATAATACAGTAATTGTAAAAAAAAAACCGAATAAATACAGTATATCTATTCTTTGTTTCGTTTCTTAATGTGTGTTATTTAAACTATTTATTTTCATTATTTTAGCCCAACTGGCTATAAACGCGTGTCATATCTACTTTTGAGAACTCTTGTTCATTTCTATGTTTTAAAACAAAAATGTTTCTCTTTTCTTTTTTCTAAGAAAGAAACGGTCTGAGTGGAGGTCAGAAAAAATCTCTTTAGTAAGGAGAACTGTTTTTTTTTAAAGCTATTTATTTCGATTTGTTTGACTTTAAAATAAATAGTTCTTCTAACTTAAGAGACTTTTTCTGACTTCCATCAGGACCATCTTCTTCCTACTACTTAACAGGTCAACTAGATTATTGTTCAAGATTATTCTTTTTAATTAACTTTTTTTTTGAGAAATATACGAAACTCCCCAGTTGAACCTGCGCGTAGTCTCATATGCTTGTCTCAAGGATTAATTAAGCTATGTGTGTCTTAGTACTTGACATAGTCAAGCACTTTTGTCAAATACAATAATTTGCCGTCTCATTGTTCAAGTCCATCAATCATAAACCTTTGCTTAGCTAAACTAGCGAAAAATGTAAATTTTGGAGCTATTCGTTTTTGATTCTGCATGCTCAATATCCTCATATACCCAAATACTTTCAAAGGAAATTTAAAAATATTTTTTTTAATTTACATTTTTTCCATTAGGTATACTAAATTCTGATTCTTTGTGTTGTTATTAAATAAAAAGAATATTTCAAAAACTGTAAGTACAAAATCCATTCAAGGCAGTGAAGGAGTGTTTCTTCACTTTCATACAAATGTACATGATACAGTGGTCAAGGAATTTAAACTAAAAACTAAAATATTTTTAATTTGTTTTTATTAATTGTATTTTTTATGGTAATTATTTTTAAATATTTTTGTTTTGAAGAGAAAAGATATGCCCGGGCCGAGATTCAAACCCAGGTCGTCCGCGTATCCGTCGCAGTGCTCTAAACCACTGAGCTACCAGGGGTCGCACCCAAGTCAGCAAAATCCGTTCTCTTCACCGATCCTATATCCCCGTGTTCTCGCAATTTTTGCGATGTATACACGTGGAAGAATGTCATTGAGCATTGCTTTAATTAAGATCTTGACATACGTAAATATATTATTTATAATTTATTTTTATTAATTGTATTTTTTATGGAAATTATTTTTAAATATTTTTAATTTATTTAGTTAATTAGTTTCAATTTTAAGGATATGGTAATGAAAACAATATGGCATTCCTCGTTACAGACCCTTACATGAACTTAGAGGCCTTTACATAGTATCTGGGTCAATGATGAACTAAACAAACAGGGTAGCAGTCGAGATCTGTTGGTCGATAGTTGCTTTAAATGTGAGATTCTTTAGCATGGAAGTGCAGTTTTAAGTCTGATTTATTTTCTTCCAATAATAAAATTAATCTATGTTGTGTAGATTTATTATGTTTTGGCAATTTTTTCCCTTAATCCCCTTGGCTTTTATTATTTTTTGATAATAACGTAGTAATAGGATATATGGGATCTCTTTTGCTGCACCAGATGCATTTCAAGAGAGGAATGTGGACAGGATTTTCTGGATTTCAATTAGATAGTAGGAGTCGTCTGGTGATGGGGCTCACTAGTTCTTTCTGATTGGATTTGGTTACTACAGAAGCATATAACTATATAAGAGGTTAATTCCAAAATTATTAAGCAGGGAAGAAAATGGTCTGAGTGGAGGTTAAAGAAAGAATTTATTTAAACACTATTTATTTGAAACCGAAATTTCGACCCACATTGTAGATCTTCTTCATGGCTTGTAATAAGGTAACTACTGGTCACAGAATTATTATAGAGAGAAGAGATGGAGGGTTACAATAAAGGTGTATTTTGACCAGTGCACAGCTATGAGTATGAAGCTAATATAGCTCAATCATATTCACAGAAAACAGACTTCTATTATTTAATAGGTATGTGTTAAGAAGAATCTTGGCTTTTCTTGGCGATTATTGAGCATAAATATAAATCATATTATATTTATATTTATATTATATATTATATTCCGAAATATAATAATTGCATATTTGTTTTTTTTTTGTATATTGAATCCTTTTTAAAGCTAAAAAACAAGAAAATGGTAACTTGTTATGATCTGGATCTTCAAGCCATAGAAATGGGCTGTCCTAATCTGGCCCAAGTAATGATCTCAGGGAAAATAAAAGATTCGTTGATATTATTCATTTCCATAATATAAACATGGAATGCCAAACTAAAATCGCCACAGTCATTATACATGACATTAGTACGTACATTTTTTATAGCAATCTATAGCTATAATACTATATGTTTAGAAATTAAATATATATATATATATATATATATATATATATGTATATATATATACATATATATATATATATCTTTCTCTTCCAAATGTTAGGCATTAGTGTTGATTGACGTGTGTTTGATAAATGAATATATTTTTATATCAGATTAAAAATAGACTGTACACTAATTAATCTTTTAAGCTATACAGTTCAAGGTTACATACTTGCTTCAAATCAATCTACACTATCTCTATGTCTCTTAGTTATATGTAGAAAGTCCTATATTAGAAGTATCTGCATCCTATATCTTCACTATCTAATGTGCTGGATAACACTCTCATTTTCCTACAGTTTCTAGTTTCCTTTCCATACTACTAAGGCAGTATGAGATTCATGTCATCCTTCTCAGGGTATTTCAATATTTTTAATATATAATATAGGTGTTAAGGGGCATCGTAAATGCATCTTGGTACATCAGGGATGATGATCTCCACAGTGATCTTCGGGTGCCGACCGTGGAAGAGGTAATCCAAAAATTCGCCCAGACACATCAGGGTCGCCTGCAAGACCACGTTAACGCCGAGGCCCCCCATCTCCTCGACTACAATGCACTAGTAAGACGGCAAAGAGAAGGAAAAGAGAAGGAAGTCCCATGAACTAATATAAAGTTGTGTTTTATGTTCAGAGCTAGAGACATTTGAAGCTCCTTAATCGTGAAAAATAAAACTATATTATGCATATATGTTTTAAGTGTGTTATTATTATTACTATTACCAGAAAAAAAATGATAATAACCTCGTAAAGAGCTTGTTTGTAATATAAATAAATAAAAAAACAAGAAAAAACATAATATAGAATTGCCTGGAGCGTCCACATATAAAACCATATATCATAATTTGGATAAAAACAATGTTTAATTACCATTTTAGTTAGCTAACTTATAAATACCACGGACTTATAAATGACTTTTATCGTACTACTCATAAATGATGTATGTTTACATTTATTCAATAATGTTTACTTATAAAAGGATAAAAATATATAATAAAATTTACGTTCAAAATGGGAGACTGTACAATATCCCTAATTACTTTCAATAATCCTTGTGATTATTGACAATTGTTTTGATATTTTAATATATTTTCATTAAATAGCCATCTTCAGTGCTGCAATCTCACACTGTAATTCAAGTTGAACTTGGATGAAGTGTTCATTTAAAGATGATAAGTTCATTCATTTGCTATTATTTATCAGTAGACTTTAATTACAGGTGATAGCTTAATATTTTTTTCAGATTTAGGATTCTAAATTTAAGAATAATAAATTTTTTAATAAAGAATAATTAACAGTTAAACTTATACCATCCACTATTATTGATAAGTTTTGTTTTAGTAGGTATTTAAGTATGTATACATTTTGTGTACGTTAATTTTTGTTAGATTGATGTATGTTACCAAAATTATAATTTTCTATAATGTATTTCATTAAGCCTGTACAAAACTGAATGTAAATTGTTGTTGAGAGTAAATATTGTTTTTACAAAATTTTTATTAAATAACCGTAGGTTCAAATATGTTTAATCTTTCCTTAGTTTTAAATGTGACCACATTTGCATGAAGTGTATGTATTAGTTATTCTTAAGTTTTATGTTTAGAGATATACGTTCATACTATTAGAGATATGTAACCACATAGAATTATGGGAATTACGTTTGATACCGACATTTTTAAATAATTAGTCGTTTAGCGTAATTGGGATCAATATCGCTAAGAAAATAATATTAGATACGTTAGATAATAGGGGTAATTAGGATAAACGTAAAAAGTAATATTTATGGCAACTTTATTGCGATGAAGACAAAGCAACCTTTAGAAAGCAATGAGTTTTGTTCATGAGCATATCAACCAGCTTCAGTTGTTAGATCCTTTACCAGACGAGAGGAGCATGACCAGCCCATGGGGAGACGATGGTCCTGGAGAGGAGAGGGGCGTGGAGTGGGGCGGCAATAGCTGGGGCGGCGATTGCTGGGGCGCCGATGGCAAGTCCAGGGGCGAGGATGCCTGGGGCGGCGAGTGGTGCGGCGAGCGGGACTCCCCAAGGGGCGGCGATGGCTGGGGCCAGCAGTCCTCTCTTGTCCCTCTGCTCAGCGGCCATTGCGACGGCTACAACGACAAGGCAAACCTGGAACAGAACATGTTTATTATTTAACAATAAATAAAAATGATAATAAAGTCAATTGATCAATATTTTCATTATTTTAGACTTATATTAATAACTCTATGTTGGTTTCATAACCCAAATAATTAAATACTTAAAAAATATATTTTTTCTTTTTATCTGTTCATTTACTATTATGTAAGAAAATATAATTAGGTTTATGCAAATGAATAGATTGAAAAAAATAGTATTTTTTCTATTTTGACAACCATAGCTAACACTTCATTGCGGGCCTAAGAAGAGATTTTAAAACTTTTTGTGTATTGGAAAATAAGGCGTCCAACTATGAAAGAAATATGAAAAAAGGGATTAATTATGGAAATTTATTCAAATACCCTCTTGTACTTAAATATATGCTTTAAGTAATAATACAATAAAATGCATTAAACTCACAAAGAAGGTTTTCATGTTGATAATGTTGTGTCGGCTGTTGCAAAGACAACTGTACTGGATCCCTGGGAAACGCTGGTATATATAGCAAGTTCTGTTAGGACCTTGGCTCTCCAGGAGGAAGTAGGTGGTAATGTGGAAGCGATTCTACTCATGGGTAGGGCGTTTGCGGTATATACCTCTTATGGATTTATGGTATCATTTTGAACAAACAATTTCATTATAGCCAGATAGAGGCGGAATAGATACGATTTATATGATAATTGATAATAAAAACGTTGCGAATAATTAAGAGGCCAGACAGAAATCAGGAAACATTTCAAAATTTAGCATGCGATATTAATTCTTAATAGACATAGCAAACGCCAATGTATCAATTTCTGCTCTCTTGGTTAATGAAATTGTCGTTGGCGATAGTGTTTACAAAGCTGAAGTTAAAAATGAACGTTTTTCTCGCTAAAGATTTTTCTCGTTTTTGAATGAACTATAGCTTCAAGCAGCAGAGTCACAAAGACAGAAAAAAATAAGAATTATATAGAAAGCAAGTCGTATACAATATTTTCCTAACAGATAAATAAACGTTTTTGCAGAATAAACAGAATAAGTTTCAAAATTATATTTAAATGTGAAGCTGTTACTCTAAAGAGCAAGAAGGGTACTGTGTTAGTGCATGGTTGGAAATAAACCAACATTTGTGCAAGGAGGTAATTAGGCCATGATAATGCTCTGCCTCTAGATCTTTTCGTTAAGAGAACCACTTCATAGAGGCTGGCTGAGCTCCAAAAGGTTCTCTAGATCCCACAGGGTCCAAACACTTCTGTTAACAAAATAAATAATTTATCTAGTGCAGCCGGTCTCAAACTCGGGGATTAGAAATCTGTAATCCAGCAACACAATAATTTATTTTTCAGTGTTTCAGTATTATCAATTTTAGGTTTTACTTATATTTGAACTTGTCCTGAGATAAACCAGTTATTTCGTATCCGATTATTTGTTCACTAAACATATTAGAGTAGAAAAGTAGATGTAGATATTTGCAATGCTATTATAAATGTTTAATTATTTCAAGAGGTTTATTTATAATGTTTATTGGGCTCGCTTTGAAGGATAGCAGTCCTGTAGCAGACCCGGACGAACGATTTGAAATAGTTGAGCGTGGTTACATCAGAAATGTTATTACTCCTTGAGCCAGTTATGGGGTTTCAATAATTCTCATTGGGACTGGCATAAACCAGGATGACTGAATTTATTTGCCCAACTGAAATTGGTGTACAAATATTATCCATATACTTATTATTATTCAAAATAGTATTTCAGACTCTTCTTTGATTTATAGACAAATATTGTCACAGTCGACGCCTGCCCACACCATCTCACAACCATATTGAGTTTTAACTCTATACTAACACTATTTTAGAATCTTATTCCAGCAGAATCGGAAGAAAAATAACCTAAATACAAAAAAGGAAAAACATACTTGCTCCTCATTGCACATCATTAACTTTTAAATCAATTCATACAACGCATTTTCTTTTAAATATTTCGTTATCATTGCTATTGTCATTCAGTAAGGTCGAAAAATGATTTGGGAATCTGGTAGCTATCCATCAATCAGTCAGTAAATGTTTTAACAGTCATAGAAATGTTACACTATGCACAAATACTCTATGAGATTCAGTCAGCAAATATAGATGGGTGAGATGTTTGTGTCCGAGGCATTAGTCAGTATTACTGTTGTCATCTACTAATTTGAATTATCGTTTTCTTATACTATAAGCTATGGAAAAAGTGAGTTCGAATTTGTAGATGACAAGATGTAATGCTGACGAATGTCTGAATCGGACACAAACGTCTCACCTGATTTGCAGTATATTTGCTGACTGGAAATCATAGAGTACACTATGTGCATAGTGTAACATTTCTATGACTATTTAAACATCTACTGACTGATTGATGGATAGATAACAGATTTCCGGATCATTTGTCGACCTTACTGAATGACAATAGCAATGATATTAACGAAAATGCGTTGCATGAATTGATTTAAAAGTTAATGATGTGCAGTGAGGAGCAAGTATGTTTTTCCTTTTTAGTATGTTTGTTTAGTTCTTTATTTGATATTTAGGAAGTCTAATTTTTTTATATATATAAACCCGGGTCAGTCTATTTGTTCACTGCCTACTAAATTAGTCATTTGTTAACCGCTAAAAAAAAACAATTGTCATATGTTGTGAATTTCAAGAATTGAATTTGTTTCCAGTTCGTTAGTTAGTAATCCCGCTTGTCCTATACCTCCTTATCTTCTTCTTATATCTCCAAATTGAGAGGACCGGCATCGACGTATGCTACGGTGAGCTCAACTACGAGACGTCAGTGAAGAGAGGAATACAAGTTTTTCGGTAAGTTTATTTTCTTTGATTTTATTTCCTTTCTTCATTGTCAAATTGTCCGAGGACGACTTATCGAGTAGTACCGTTTCAGTTAAATATTGTTTTTAATTTCATTTTTTTTTTAATTTTCAATTTTGTTTTATCATAATTTATTCCTATTTTTTTTTCCATTTTTTCAATCGCGTTTATACAAAATTTGTTTGAGTATGTTTTTCAGAACTGCCATTGTGTACAGGATCTTGTTGTTCGAGGACACTCTGTGTTTAGTGACCGTAACATTAGAACTCCAGCATATCAATCAGTTCTGAAAATATTATTTTAGGATTTGTTAGTTGATTAAACCTACTGTTTAGCTTATGATGATCTATCGTTTCTCACTTTGAAAATCAGAAGGGACATAAGTTGACTTGGAAGGACATTGGATAGAAACAGCTATAGATAGAAGAGGGTGGCATTTAGTTTATTCGCAACAGGGTGTTTCAGGGTTAAATGGCCAAACTGAAAATTTGAACTAAGGACCTCAAAACAAGAAAAAAATTCCTATGAAGGTATGTCCGCAAATGCTTTGTTTAGGAGATATTCACATCTAAAGATTTCATTGTTACGAATTATTTAGGCATTGTAAATAAATAAACTTATTTTATTTGTTCCAACTACTTCATGCAATGTAAACCAATAATATTCATATTAAATGTTCAAAGTGATTTCCTCGAGCATTCAGACAGGCTCGGCATCTTTCTTCAACAGTAGCAGGGACAAAACTGAAAATATGAACTAAGGAACTTAAAACAAGAGAAAAATATTTCGTATGAAAAAATGTATGTTTGCAAACGCTTTGTTTAGGAGATAAATTTAGATAGAATACTAATACGACCTTTTCTCCCTAACTTTACATAAACTATGGACTTTAGGATTAATACTGTTTGGAATAGAACATCAATAACAAATAATAATAAGAATAGAACTATCAATGACATTTATCAGTTTGTTTGAGGCTTTCGCAGAGTACTCATTATGCCTTCCATTTATACTAATGTTGAATATGCCGATATGGTGTTTGTGTACGGTTTTTGCAATGGTAATGCCAATGCTGCCCGTCGTGATTTTAGCACCTTTACGAAATGACGAAAGGAGTGCGACCATATTACAATATTATGATGATAATCCATCTGCCAGGTACGAAGAGCTGGAGCAGAATTAAATGTTACGCCAACTACAGTATGAATGGAGAACTCTCATTGCAGATGGACGTCATCCATATCATTATCAACGGATACAAAATTTATTACCACAAGATTTACGGCAAAGAAGAAATTTTTCAGATTGGTATTTAAATCAAGCCGGTCACAATCCACCTTTTCAGGATGAATTTTATGGACTTAACTTAATTTCAATCAGAAAAATAATCATCTCTGATTGTATGAAAATCCCCATGCAATTCGTCAGCATCATTTTCAATACGAGTTTCAGTGCAATGTGTGGTTCTGGATAATAGACAATATTTAAATAGGTCCACATTTCTTATTACCTCGACTCAATGCGGACATTTTCGGAATATCTTAACAATGATTACCACGATTTAGTTGAAGATATTCCACTACAACTGAGAAGGAACATGTGATTTCAATTAGATGGTTGTCCTGCACATTACGGAAGAGTTACACGACAATGGCTAAATGCTAATTATCCTAATCAATGGATTGGCCATGCAGGACCAGTGGCTTGGCCTGTTCGCTCTCCAGATCTGACACTATTGGATTTTATTTTTTGGGATGACATTAAGGCCAGTGAATGACCTTAATTCTTTACGAAGAGGGCTAATTGAGTCTTCTGAAACAATAACGCATATCCAGTGCCGTTCTGCTATTGCTGCTGTTGAAGAAAGATACCGAGCCTGTCTGAATGCTCAAGGAAATCACTTTGAACATTTAATAAATAAAGTAGTTGGAACAAATTAATAAGTTTTATTTATTTACTATGCCTAAATAATTCGTAACAATGAAATCTTTAGATGTGAATATCTCCTAAACAAAGCGTTTGCGGACATACCTTCATAGGAATTTTTTTTTCTTATTTGAGTTCCTTAGTTCAAATTTTCAGTTTGGGCTTTTAACCCTGAAACACTCTGTATAAAAGCATTAATATAAATGGCAACTCCTCTTTCTCCGACACATAAACTCAACTAAACGCAAAATGCCTTTGAATAAGACTATTTGTTTAGAAGAACTGAGATGTTATGATTTTAACATATAATTGAGATATTATGACCGGCTAAAAATATGTGTGAAACCAGATCTATTTTGAAGTAAGCTATTTAAGTTCTACTGAAAAATTCGTATATGTTCATAAATAAAGATAGTAAACCAGGCAAATCAGACTAGTACAAATATATATATGCATATATACGCTGATCATTTATTGCCAGTATTATTTTTCTTTGGCATTCATTTTTGGTAGTTCGCAGCAGTTTCTTCTGCACCTGTTGGATGCACCGACATACTTAGTAAGAGATAGAAGGTGAACATGGGTTATGTGTGATAATCAACAAAAGATATTGGCATAGTTTCTGACTGTTCTTTTTTTATTTTTATTTACATTAATCATTTAACAGAATTGGACCCATAAGATCTTTAGTTGGCCTTTCTACTCTTTTATCGGATTGAGGTTATTGAATTGAGGGTGCTCGGGATCATTCTCAGCGTTCATTCTGGCGTATTTGATATGGAGGAAAACCTGCCTCTTAGCACTAATAACATTCCACAATGTTCTGTTGATGCCATGCGTTAACTCTCATAGATTTTTTTGGACGTATGACTTTATTCAAATGTTGGCACAACAAGTTTTTTTCATATTCTTAACATAAATGAGAGAGACAAGAAACATCTCTAAATTGAATTAATTTCGGGTGATTATCTTAAATTTTGTTGTTGAGGTAAATAAGATAATGCATAAAATAATATTTATGGCAACTTTATTGCGATGAAAAATATTAACCTTTGGATATTGATGTGTCTTATTTAAGATCCATCGACTAGCTTCATTTGTTAGATCCATTACCACACGAGAGGAGCATGGCCAGCCCATGGGGAAACGATGGTCCTGGAGAGAAGAGGAGTGGCGATAGCTGGGGCGGCGATAGCTGGGGCACCGATGGCGAGTCTAGGGGCAAGGATGCCTGGGGCGGCGATAGGAGCGGCGAGTGGGGCGGCGAGCGGGACACCCCAAGGGGCGGCGATGGCTGGGGCCAGCAGTCCTCTCTTGTCTCTCTGCTCAGCGGCCATTGCGGCGGCTACTACGACAAGGCAAACCTGGAACAGAAACTGTTTATTAATTTGAAGTAATAATAAGATTAATTATTAATAAAATTAATAGTCAATATCATATTTTAATTGATGAATTTAGTTTCAAATTTATGTATGTAATTTTTTGCAATAAGTATATCACAAAATAAATATTCAGTTGATGGTAGGAATTTTTAAAGGAAATGAAAGACTTCATCAAAACTTTACAAATGCTATAAAATATATAGTGATGGTGATTTATTATAGGTAGGTCTTACAACATTGACTACTTTTATGATTTATTGTATGCTTTAGAAGTATTTATAAATAAATCTTGAGGTTTGGCAATGTCATAATAAATCTAAAAGTATTATGTTATTTGTAATTTTTAAAAAATGAAGAATAGGTAACTTTGGAGTATGCACTGTACTATTGAATAGGCAGTACATTAAATTATCAATTAATGTATTTAATTTCACATAGGATTTTATATTTTTACATTGAATGGCGAAATTTACGATATTGTTAACTAGCGTAGATATACTTAAATATAGATATTTAATATTAAATATAACAAGTATTAAACTTACAAAGAAGGTTTTCATGTTGATTAGGTTGTGTTGGCTGTAGCAAAGACAACTGTACTGATCCCTTTAAGCCGCTGGTTTATATAGCCAGTTCTGTTAGGACCTTGGCTCTCGAGGAGGAAGAAGGAGGTGCTAAGGAAGCGAATCGGCTCATGGGCTGGACATTTAGCGATATATATGTATACCTTATGGAAGTATGCTATCGTTTCGAACAAACACCCTCATCAAGGGGCGAATTGGATTAAAGTATGTGAAAATTGAAAATTAAATACGATGGGGACAATAAGGAATTAAGACTAACATTATAAAATTGTACAATGGGACATTTTATCATAATAGAAATGACAAATATGAATAATTTATTTGGTTTGTGATAGAACATCTTATACTAATGCAAGTGTAATTCATAATAAACATTACGCATTTTTCATTGAATTATTATTATATATAAAGTATATTTATTTTCGGAATGGTATACTATTGAGCAAGAGATGAATTTTGATTTTTGATATCTGTAAACAGGATAATTCACTTCAGAATATGGAGGTATTCTGGGTTCAGGAAATGGTATTTTCGAAGCCAACAGTTTTGCTAGGAGATGATTAGTCTGAAATAAAATATTACTGCATTTATACTGCAATTGAGGGTACACACTATATGGAGGCTGAGTGAACCAAGGAGGATCTTCTAATCCCATACGATTGATGTGGAATGAATCGAAGGCTATTATCATACCAAATCGCATCATAAGATATTATGAGATCATAAAATAAATTATTAGGGTAAGATAAATAGAAACCATTTTCCAGTCAATCTTTATTCTCGACTTTCAATCTATTCGAGATGTTTCGACATTATGGTCGAGAATAAACATTGACTGGAAAATGGTTTTTATTTCTCTTATCCTAATAAAGAAGATTAAGTCTAGTTTAAAAAATAAACAAAATTTATAAAAATAAATTATTTAGAACAATGGATTTCAAATAAAGAGATTGAAGAAGAGTTTTACTTGCAATTGAAAAGACCTCTCAATGCGCAAGAGGACTAGAATAATATGGACGGGGGATATACTATACAGTTTCATGTTTTTCGCTTATTCTTTCCTTAATTCATTCGCTGCCAATTTTGCCTTCTTCTCTTCTATGTCCAATCCCAAGCCCATTCCTCGTCCATTTTTCCATAATAACCCAGATGTTTTCTAGTCGGCTCCTAAAGCTCTCTTTCAGGCAGTCCTGTAATTCCAAGTCTTTATGTTCTTTGACCTGCTTAGCGTAACTACTCTACCTTTTTAGATTGTGCATATTACGAAATATTTGCTTATTCAACCTTTTGTGATCTATCTTGACCAGGTGCACGTAGGAATACGGTCGCCTTATCCTCGGAGTGATTTCGAAGTCTTCTGGTCTTTCAAGTACTTCTTTATTCGTACTCAAGAAAATTAATATGATAATAAAAAGCTATTTCCCACACATAAAACTACACACAGGGACCTAGCAGACGCCTTATGGCAACGTAACTCAAATTGATCAGGTGATAATGTATTGCTATGTTTCTGCTCTTAAATATATCTTGAATATATATATATTGATATTTGGGATGCCAAAGTCTCATTTAGGATGAGTACTCAAATTATTATTTATATGCCTTTATCTTAATTGGGTTCCTCTCCAAAGGTCTGCTCTTGTGTTTACCAATTTACTCATCTATTATACCTTCAATATATTATTTAAAAATAAATAGTGTATCAGGGTATGTAGGCACCAAAAGAATTACAATCGTTTATTTATTCAATTTCAAACAAGGTTATGATTCAGATTTTAAATATTGCATATAAGGATTGCCATAAAATATGTTACAGGAAATAAATTAAACTTATCTGTGGACAGGGGTAGTTGGGTTACAGGTCGGTCTTCGCTTTCTCACTTCGGGAACTCTCCATCTTCCGCCAGATCTCTCTTCCTTGCTGTACTTCTCCAGAGTACTCCTTCCTGCTCCACCTTCGTCTCCAGAGCACCTCCTTCCTTCTCTGCCTCTATCTCCAGAGTTCCTCTGCCCCCCATCTCTCCTTCCTTCTCAGGAACTTGACCATCCAGGGGAGCAAAAGGTCTGTTCTTTGTCCAAAACATATTCCCTTTCATGTTTGCCGCCCGCATCCGTGCCGACAATATATAGCAGTATAAATGTTACCTTCATACATGTTAGATCTGATAGTAGGGCTATATCTGAAACCACTTTAAGGTACTCATACGAACAGCAGGAAAGTAGAGATCCTACAAGAGCTTAATGACATCATGTTTGATTTTAAAGAACTGGGGGACAGAAGAAACTGACGAGTTAAGAAAATAGGGTATAGAGAACGATGGAAAAACAAAGAACAAACGGGGATGCTAATAAAATATGGGCAGGGTATCGCAGTGCCAGTTATAAACTCAAAATATCCAATCAGGTAGCGAAGAACCTTGTACGTTAATTGAATTGTGTGATATAAGTTATATTAAATAATGTGATATTTGAGGAATAGGAACAGATGATCGTTAAGAAAATAATAAATTTATGGAATCCACTATGACTGAATTCTTCATAAACTAAGGAAAGATTATACAGTTACATTTATACTCCCTGATTTTAAATACATGGAAGCTTCTCTAATGAATTAGAATAAGAAAACGAAGAGCAAACATAATTTGTCCAATTCATAACATAGAGTGTTAAGCTTCAATGTGTAAAGTATCGTCTTGCAGTAGCATGTAAAATAGTTTAAAACGTTGAATGTTTTTGCTGAAGATTAAAATGTTAATTATCATTGTGGTTGAAGGAATGGACCCTACGAAGTAATTAAACAATATTTCAATGGTTCTATTAAGTACAAATCCAATTTATGATATTTCACAAATTATTTAGAAAATGTCTATCGATAGCTTAGGCGCAATAGGTCGTATCCCCTTAACAGTAAATTTTACAGGAGAGACAAAAACACGACAGTTATAATATTCAAAATATATTTGATATTTTTATAAATATTGAAATAATAAAACAGAGATTTTTTTAGGGTGATGAGGCTTACGACGTATTGTAGGGACAAAATATAGACTGTGAGAATCAAAAGGCGCCAAAAACGCAAGAACACATTTTGTGTGGGATACGACCTATTGCGCCTAAGCCGTCGCTATGCTGCTTTCGTGATATTATTTAAAGGGTGTTCCAGGGTTAAGTAGCCAAACTGAAAATTTGAATTAAGGACCTCAAAACAAGAAAATAATTCCTAAGGTGGTAGGTTCGCAAACAGTTTTTTAAGGAGATATTCATACCTAAAGATTTTCATTTTTATCGATTATTTTAGCATTGTAAATAAATAAAACTTATTTTATTTGTTACAACTACTTTAATCGTTAAATGTAAACATTAACATTCAAATTATATACGATATATGATTTCCTCGAGCATTAAGACAGGCTCGGCATCTTTCTTCAACAACTGCAGTGGAAGAAAGCCACTGGATATGTGTTATTGTTTCAGAATGTTCAGTTACCCATCTTCGTAAATAATTAATGTCGTTGACCGGCCTTGCATAGACTTTTATGCAATGTCATCCCAATGTCACCCCCAACGAAAAAATCCAGATGTGTCGGGTCTGGAGAACGTGCAAGTCAAGCAACTGGTCCTGCACGGATAAATTTTCTGGACAGGTGAAGCTAAATTTACGAGGAGAGGTATCTTCAATCAGAAAAATACTCTTCCGTGATTACATGAGAATCCCCATGTGATTCATGAACATCATATTCAGCCTGAGTTTCAGTGCAATGTGTGGTTGGGGATAATATACATTATTTCGATAGATCCACATTTCTTACCACCTCGACTCAATGCGCACATATTTTTAGAAATTCTGAATAATGATTACTATGATCCAGTTACGATATTCCACGATAACTGAGAAGGAGCATGTGGTTTAAATTAGACGATTGTCCTGCACTTTACGGAAGAAGTCCACAACAGTGGCTAAGCGTTAATTATTCCAATCGGTAGATTGGCCGTGCAAGACCAGTGCCTTGGCCTGCACGCTCTCCAGACCTGATACTACTGGATTTTTTTGATTGGGGGGATATTAAAAACAAAGAGTCTCTGCAAGGCCATCCAATGCCCTTAATTATTTATGAAGAAGGACAATTGAACAAATAATATCTGTCGAATAAAAAATATCTGCCATTGCTGTTATTGAAGAAAGATGCCAACACCGTCTCACTTTGAACAACATTTAATATGAATGTTATGTTCAACTTTAATGAATAAAGAAGTAGGAACAAATAAAATAAGTTTTATTTATTTACTATGCCTAAATAAGTCAGAAAAATGAAAAACTTTAGTTATGGATATGTCCTAAGCGTTTGCGGACATATCTCTATAGTAGACTTTTTCCTGTTTTGAGGACCTTAGTTCAGATATTCAGTTTCGCTACTTAACCCTGGAACATCCTGTATATGAATGCTAGGAAAATTAACATTAAATATTATCTCTTGTGGATTTTTATTTTTGTTTTGTTACAGTTTATTGCTTCACAGGAGGGGAGTGGTGAGAAGTGTGGCAAATGAAATTTCAAGCTTGTAAATACATTACATTCTTAGGATGCATTATTTGATTATAACTGTGTCATACTTTCCTTACAATTCCATCTTAAGTATTTAACCAACGATGCAATCCAAGACTGAGAACCTTTAAGAAGTGCTGATTTAAATTTGATAATGTCTTATTTGTTTCTAATATTTCTAAGTTGATTCTAATTAGTAGGTAAAGGTTAAATTAATTTTTCAGGTCCAGTATTTATATTTTTTTGGAAGAATAAAATAATTTTTTTAATGTTTTTTGTTGCTAGTTTAAGCCATTGAAAAGATGCTGACAGGGAAGGCTGCTGGAAGAGATAGTTTGCGTTCACAAAGTTTGCGGGAAATGAGCTTACAGAGGTCCTACAGGAACTTTTCCAAAAGATACTTTATAAAAAGCGGATACCGAAACATTGGGAATTCGACATTATAATATACATAAGAATGATTCTGCTAGTAAATGCGATAATTTTAGACCACTTTGTCTGTCACTAGAAGTATATAAATTATGTTATTATATTGTGTTATTTGATAATTAAGGTAAATTGAAAAAAAATAGATAAAATAATATTTATAGCAACTTTATTGCGATGAAGAAAGATTAACCTTTAGAAAACATTGCATCTAGTTTATGAGGATATTGATTATCAACGAGCTTCACTTAATGGACGAATCACCAGACGAGAGGAGCATGGCCAGCCAATGGAGATACGATGGTCCTGGAGATGAGAGGTGAGGCAATAGCTGGGGCGCCGACGGCTAGTCTTGGAGCGAGGATTCCTGGGGCGGCGATGGCTGGGGCGCCAATTGCAATTCTCGGGGCGAGGATGCCTGGGGCGGCGAGCGGAACTCCCCAAGGGGTGGCGAGGGCTGGGGCCAACAGTCCTCTCTTGTCTCTCTGCTCAGCGGCCATTGCGGCGGCTAGAACGACAAGGCAAACCTGGAACAGAACATGAATATTCAAAATGTGTAAAAATAACGGCATTTATATTAATTAATCTCTTCTTTATTTTAGACTTTTATAATTATAATTTTAAAAAACAATATAATACTAATACTTTTCTAATTTTTTATCAGCCTAATTGCCCATTCAGGAATTAATATTTGTAAATATATTATTGTCAATTAATAAATTATTTAATAAATATCCATTTGAAGGTCTTTTGGATTATAACTTTACAAATGCTTTTATATATAATATGAAGTGGTATTGATTATATTTTACGTTATCATATTGTTTAACCAGCATACTATATTTAACTATTTTTCTATTTTATCCTGAAGCATCTAAACATTGGTTCATGATCAATCTTGGGATTAGGTAGCGTTTAAGCAAAACTTAAACTAATGAAAATGCGTTATTTTAATTTAAAGAAAAGATGAATAAGTAGCTTTGGAGGCAATGTACTAATGAATATTCCTTGTTCTAACTTATTAATCAATCAGTGAATATAGAAAGCCCACTTCTTAGAAATAATTCATAAACGGTTACCATTTATGAAATTGGATGGCGAAATTATTGTCATTTTAAACTTCCATTGGAATACTTAATATACAAATAAAATGTGTTAAACTTACAAAGAAGGTTTTCATGTTGATAAGGTTGTGTTGGCTGTTTTCAAAGACAACTGTACTGGATCCCTCACAGCTCCTGGTATATATAGCCAGTTCTGTTAGGACCTTGGCTCTCCAGGAGGAAGTAGGGGTGGTACCATGGGCTGGACATTGTGGTATATATCTCTTATGGATCTATGTTATCATTTTTAACAAACATCTTCATCATATGTTGAATTTAATAAAATCTATATGATATATGAAAATAAAATACATAGTGAATAATGAGGAGATTTTACTGAATCTAATAAATATAAGAAATTTAATTGGGGATTTAAATATATTATTTAACATCTTTCATTTAATAAGAGTGCAGTATTTGAACAAAGCTCACCAAAAAGATTGATTATACAGCGAGAGAGTGAAAAGCAGTGGTTTTTACGAAAGATCCTACTGCTCCAAGCATTCGTGAGATCAAAACAGTACGGGCATTCTATAAGAAATGATTAACAATATTATTAAGGATGAAATACATAACTTTTATTATTTCGACGGATTTAAATATTTTATTTTAATTTTAATCTATCGATAAATGAAACGGGTAGCTGAGTGGTAGAGTAGGTTAGTTCCTGTGCCAAAGGTCTCGTGCTCAAATCCGGTTGTGCTAGATAAACTATTTATTCTGTTAACGATCACGGAATGTCCCTTTGTCACTTGGAGACCCTTCAGAGGCTCATCCAGCCTCTATAAAGTGAATACTCTTAATTGAGGGAAAAACCTTTCGGTTGAGCGTGATCTCAGAGTAATCTACTTTTTCTTTCTGTGCATTTTCCGTTTCGGACGTTGGGTATTAACATCAAATCATCTCCAGTAGATGAGTAAATTCAAAAGTGGACGATTCATATCACTACAAATTAGTTTTCCTAGACACAGTACAGTCTCTACCACGCAATAATCCTAGGACCTTTCATGGGTTGCAGTGTTTTTATTTTTTATTTTCCTACTTGTAAACCGTTCAGGAACAATAGATATTGATTTTCGAATCAGGTAAACAATTCCGTTAGAGACCATGAAAGTATTTCGGATTCAGCACACATTAGTTTTTAAACCAACGGTTGTACAAGGAGGTAATATGGCCGAAATTAAGCTTACCACTAACCAGTAGTTATTTCCGAAAGAAGGGTACTCACTCAGTGACCCCATCATGCTTAACTCGTTAGGTCTCTGGAAGATTTTCAAACCCTCTAATGCGAATCGGCGGTTTTCAAAAGAACCCAAGAGGTCATTTATTTTTCATAATTATCACTTTCAGTTTTAAATTATGTTATACGTATAATACTTCCGTGTCTACTCACTTTATTATTAACGTATAACAATTGAACATTTTAAACTAGTATATTTCTTCTTTACTAATTAATATTTATATATATTTCAAAAGATTTATTTTTCGTTCTCGTTGCGGCCCAGGTGCAGATCCAGGTACACGATTTGAAACACTCGTGCCTTCTTACGTCAGAAATGTTTTTACTCCTTGAGCCACTTATAGCTTCCTATATTTCTCATTCAGGCTATGATACACCAGGATCGCTGAATATTTGTTCAACTAATATTGATAAAGATCTGAATGGAGAGGGTTGAGAAAAAAATTGATTTTTTAATGATTTTTTTTTATCCAACTATTATGCAATGTAGTAGGATGGGAAATGGACATTAGTATGTGGATTCATAACATTTTAAAACATAAAACATATTACACAGCAAAAATGTTTCACAAATATCGAAATAAATGTTTTCAAGCCTATGTAATGATTGAATGCCTTTCAGAGTAACAGTTCTTCCACTTTTGCGATTCTTTCTCTACTAATGCCTGTCAAAGTAAGCCATCTTGGTTTAAAAATTATAAATATAATATTATTCAATTAAAATTTCATTAGTCTCCTCTTAGAAGAATTTCAACTGTTTAGGACATGTCCATGACTATGAGCAGGAATGCGGATATGGATAGAATGTATTTATTATTGAGCTTAGAAATCTTAATCCCTGTCATCGTAGACTAGATTTATTTTTTCCTTTGTATCATTTCCTTTTTGTAAATTTTTATTAATTGTTTTAATTTTTAAATATTTTTATTTTGGAGGTAAAAGATTTGCCCAGGCCGGGATTCGAACCCGGGTCGTCCCCGCTCCGTGACAACGCTCTTACCATTTGAGCTACTAAGGGTGGCTTCACATTCAGGACAAATCCGTTCTCTTCACGGGTTCGAATCCCGGCCTGGGCAAATCTTTTACCTCCAAAATAAAAATATCCAGGGTAAATCTTTTCTCTTCAAAATAAAAATATTTAAAAATTAAAACAATTAATTAAAGATTATAAAAAAATATAAATAATATAAGTCAACAAGATCCTAATTAAAGTAATGTTCAATGAACATTCTCCCTCGTGTATACATCGCAAAAATTGCGAGAACATGGTGGATATCGGATCGGTGAAGAGATCGGATTTCTCCTGACTGTGAAGCGACCCTTGGTAGCTCAAATGGTAAGAGCGCTATCACGGAGAGACGGACGACCCGTGTTCGAATCCCGGCCAGGGCAAATCTTTTCTCTTCAAAATAAAAACATTTCCTTTTTGGTTTGACACTTCTTGCAACTACCCATGCGTACTTAGAATCTGGAATTCCTGTAGTCTGCTTGACACCACTGATTTGTGATGAATCGTCTTGGTGGATGGTAACATTATTATTGCGTCTTTAGTTGTTATGGTAGTATATATATATATATATATATTACCATATATATATATATATATATATATATATATATATATATATATATATTATACTTCTCCCTTGGTACAGTTGCATAACGATGATATTAGCAGAGTAAAGTAGATTTTTTTACTAATGATTTATCACAATATTTACCTTTTAACGATATTAGAAAAATGCATGCCTGGAATGTTACCATTACAGAATATGTCAAGTAAATTCAAATTTATAGGTGAAGGATACATTATTTTTTCAGTTTTAATATTTTTGTGTTTGCGAATGTTCTTTTTTATCATTTTATATAGTTTGATGGATGTTTACTAATAATATCTACTGCTGCAACTATCTAGACTACGATGATTGTTAACCTCGGTAGATTCCATGAGGTTCGTATTCGTCAAGAGACTGCTACTAGTCCTCGACTATTAATGTCTAAATCAGCAGTTGAATTGAGAGTCATGTCTATTTCTATAAAGTTTCAGTTAAAAAGTGTAAATAAATATGTTATTAACTATACCTCATATCTGTGAAATCCAGGTTTAAATGCCTTTAGTTATGCCTGAGTCTTAATGTGATGGAATTATAAAATGTGTCTATTAGCAACATGAATATATTTGCATCCCATTGTCAGCGAAAATGGCTAAGGAATGCCCGTTTTATTCAATATTAATATTTATAACACATTTTCGATTTGTAATGATAAACTAGGTAATTGATGTACACAGGATAAATTGATAAAATGGTATTTACGGCAACTTTATTTATGCAAATCATTTCGATTGTAGTTACTTTTTGAGAAGGGCTGTTGAACCATTAAATCTAAGTCTGCATATAAACTGTTTTTGCAAGTAATTATTATTTCTAGTTTTTTATTAAGATGCTAAGAACAGTAGATTTAAATATGCTTATTCTTCCTTAGTTCTAAATATGACCTCATGACTCATCATCATTAGACATACACATTACATTAGAAATATGTATCCCTATTTGACAATCTTGTGAATTACGTTTGATGCCAACATCGGTAAAGATTTAAAATTTTTAACGTAATTGAGATCAAAGAGATAATAGATAAATTAGATAATTGAGGTAATTAGGATAAAGGCAAAAAGTATTATTTATGGCAACTTTATTGCGATGAAGACATAGTAACCTTTAGAAAGCAATGCGTTTTGTTCATGAGCATATCAACCAGCTTCAATTGGTAGATCAATTACCAGACGAGGGGAGCGTGGCCAGCCCATGGGGAGACGATGGTTCTGGTGAGAAGAGGGGAGGCAATAGCAGGGGCGGCGATGGCTGGGGCGCCGATGGCGAGGCTAGGGGCGAGGATGCCTGGGGCGGCGATTGGAGCGGCGAGTGGTGCGGCAAGAGGAACTCCCCAAGGGGAAGCGATGGCTGGGGCCAGCAGTCCTCTCTTGTCCCTCTGCTCAGCAGCCATTGCGGCGGCTACAACGACAAGGCAAATCTAGAGCAGAAAATGATTGTTAAAAATATATAAACATAATAACAATTTTATTGATAAATCTCTTCTTTATTTTAGATTTTAGTATTAATAATACCTACTAAATGACACATTTTTTTGTTTTATAATACAATTATAAAAATAATATAATATTAACATCATGCAGCAATTAAAATCGAATTTTTATTTAATCCGAGGTTATTAAGAATTAAAATCAAATTCTTAATAAGCTCGAAGAAAAAGAGCTTCATGTGAGTTAATTGATATCTCGATAAAAAATTGTGCATTTAAAACTAAATATTTAAAACAATGAGGAACGATCTGAATATATTCGAAATGTTTATTTTCTTATTGTTCATATTATTATTTGAATAATCTTACTCACAAAGAAGGTTTTCATGTTGATATGGTTGTGTTGGGTGTTGGAAAGACAACTAACTGTACTGATCCCTGGAAGCTGCTGGTATATATAGTCAGTTCTGTTAGGACCTTGGCTCTCGAGGAGGAAGTAGGTGGTGGTAACGAACTTTGTAACGGATTCGACTTGAGATAAACAAGTCTCGAATTACTGTATTATTGTTTACCATTTTTTTGAAAATTCGATGATGCAATCGACGTTCGATTATATTTCGATTATTCGGTGTTCGGTTGCAATATTATTACGAATTGTAATTTAAAATGTCTTAAATCATAATTATTCCCTCCTAGATTGAAATCCTTAGGCAGACCTAGCTCTTCGCAGTGATGAATGGATGTAACCCAAGGGAGGGAAGCTCTGAACTTGGATGACATCTTCCAGGTTGGGGGTTGAACATAAGGATAACAAAATAATTCTTAAGCTACGGGACCAATACTGGGTTGGCAAGCAGATAACGGCTTACGGACCTGGTTTTAGCGTCATGAAATGTAAGTTTAATGCTGCAGCTTGTTAAAATGGATACTGTTGATATTGTTAAATTTAATTTTGACTCGGTAGCCCTGTCCTAATACTCAAGAAAACAAGGAAAGAAAGTTGTGGCCCGAATTTACTCTCAACATGATCAGACGTATGACAAGTGATTGAAATGTAAGAATTCAATCACTTGTTTCCCGTACTTACAGAAACCTGGCATGCGTTCATCGCTTTAACTCAAATTTATCATGTGCTAATATTCATAAGGCATTCTTCCTCGACCGTTGATATTAGATCTGTAATAGGGCCAAACTCTAAATAAAAATCATTTATTGTGAACACCTTCCACGCTCACAACAGAATTCGTATATAGAATTTCAGTAAAGTTAATAAAATTCCATAAAAGGTTTATGTACTTCTTTCTACAATATTTCCTTTCAGAAATCAGTATTCTTTATTTCCTGGGGAAAAGAGCATCGTCCGTCCTTTTAATAATCCAACTCTAACTCTTCTTCTCCCGAATATTTCTAACCCCTTTCAATTCTTTCCAATTTCTAAAAACCACTTTAGTTCAATCCCAAGTTTCTAATTTTCTTACATATCCTCACATGATCATGAAACAACATGATCCTCACAAATCTGGATTTAGATCCCACTTTTCCTAACACAATCTGTCTTAGTTATAATTACTAAAGGCATTCAGGCCAAAATAGATGTTAAAAAATTTGAACACCTTTACTTCTTCTTAGCCTTTGCTTCCATTAAACATTCCTCCAAATTCTTTCCCAAACTAAATAATTATAATTTTCCAACAGTTATATTCCTTGGTTTCGATCCTTCTTCTCTCAACGTCTCCAAGAAGTCGTCATATCCAATCAACCTTACTATCTCACCCTGTACAGAGAAGTCCAGGGCTCTAGCATGCCTACTCTTATCCCTGTATTAACGAAGTCATCAATGCTCCCAGCATCTTAACCCTCCTAATACCGGGTGAAAAAAGGTACTAGTAATACCTGGTGGGTGCCCTGGAGGACCGCATTTTTTCTGGCATTAGCTACGACGATACCATCCATCTAAGAGTCATTGCTTATAATTCTGATAGAAAGGGACTGTAGAAAAGAAATAGCAATCATTTTTGAACTCTCAAAATGTATAATTTTACTTACTTTGGACATAACTCATTTTAGTGAACAACCAACATGTTCCGAGAAAAACTAAGCCAGCAACTTACAATTAATGCATGAATATGTTGTGGTTCTGTGCTCTTTACAAATATATTTATTACAAACATGGTTTACTTTAGTATCATTTTTTCTTGAGCATAATTAATACCTTGCTCTCTTTTCACGTAATCTTTTCTGAATCATGGGTGCATTGAATTTTTTTCCGAGTTCAAGTAAAAAAAAATTCGTTGTTGATAAGCCTTTTTCCACTCCAGATGTAGATCAATCCCAAAACGACTGCATTTACTGCAACGAAATCTATCAGATTTATAAAAAGTGCGAGAGGCCACCTTTTAGTTTGCTACTGACAGGTATACTCACTTATCAATCTGTCAATATTGTCCACTCCTAATTTCTTGTCATTGTAAAGGAAAATGATGTCAGGCTTTTTTTCAATATCATTTTCGAGGTTGTTTCCGCTGGATAATAAGCAAATGACAGATATTCTGTAAATAGAGTTCTGAAAAATCTACCTCCCCTACTCTTTCTCTCTTTCGTTTAGTATGTACTTAATTCATCTGAGAAATATCAAGGAACTGACACACCTCAAAGAATTCATAGCTTCTTAACAATTGATACAAAAGAGAAAGAAAGAGAGGGATTTCCAACGAAAGAACACCAAAGCTTGAACGACGTCCAGAAAATATTTACTTAACTATGATAATAAATATTTCCGGCGGTGATTGGGAGCCACACCGGCAAACTCACACTGCAACTGCAAATATTCTTCTAGGAAATTATATGAAGAGCCTGAAAAGTCACAGTCTGACTTAAATCTGAAATAAGGTTAACAGTAATTACTAGGTGGGGTCGTTCCGGAACCGCATCCTCGTTTTTTGGAAAAACGTTAATCCACAGTGATTTATGTTGTGCAAGAAATTCGTTTGGACTCTACTCATCGTGTTATAGATAGTCTAAGGATACATGTCCTTAAAAAACATAACTTTGTTTTTGACTTAAGGAGAATCAAGCATATGAACTTGGGCCATATTAGGTCGTTGGCGACCCCTCCCGGTATTAGGAGGATTAAATACGACGATTCCCCGATATATTTTTCTCCTTCTGAATTATAAGGGGCATATATTTAAGACCTATAAGGGGTCCAGATCTGATCGACGCACGGGCAAAATTAAATGGATCAAGGGTAAAGGCTGCTAAGACTCATTAATTATGTTTCCAAACCTCCTCATTAATTGTATTGGTTTCAAACCACTCCTGCGATGTACTAATAACTTCCCTAGTCTACACCTTAATAATCAAGAAAGGACATTCAGCTCTTCTAGTAAATTCGTATGTACAGTCTTTGACTCAGTAATAATCATATTTCTCTTAGTTTTAACCCTTTAACTGCGAGTGAACAGCTTTACGTATATCACATCGCTAAGCCCGTCTACCGGCCTGTGCTACATACTTTTTACCTGCATCCATCCTTCATTACGCCCCTTTACTATTGTCCGTTAAAGTATTTGACCAGTCCGGAGCAAGTAGCCACCGATAGCCCAAGCAAACGGTACATGAATGATATATGAATTAAAATGAAGCAAGGTCGCGTCGTCTATACTCAGCTTTAGCAAATAAATAGAAAAGCAGTGCGACGGCATATATCGTCTGTAGCAGTTAAAGAGTTAATTTTTAAAGCTTTTTATCGTTTCCCCTTTCTCCTGCCTGAATCCACACTTAGCCTCATGGTAACCTCCCTCATACTAACCGATTTTAACTTTGGCTGGATGGATATGATGGTCCCGCGGTAAATCACAGAGGAAGATGGAGAAGAATCATAGATAACTTAAGATTTATAATTAGTACTATAAGACATTCCATGGTTTCCCATCACACTCCACAGAGTGAGGGTGGGTTTTTTGACTTCTTCCGTAGTCAATATTTCCATGGCACATTGCTTTGTTAAATAATTAACCCAATAATAAACCCTATTAGAACGCTTCTCCAGTTCAAGTCTTCCAATCACCTCCAGTCCACAAGAATGCACGTTTTATGGCACAGTAAGAATTATGAATATTTCTTGGTCGTAAATCATGTTTAGAGATATATTTAGATTTCGCAAACGATTCGTAGAAAATAATATATTACTCAAGTGCAACAAGATATATTAGGTAATAGAGGCAACTAATATAAATATAAATGTTTTTATTATGAAGAGAAAAGATTTGATTCGAACACGGGTCGTCCGTCTTTCCGTCGTAGTGGTCTAACCAATTGAGCTACCAGGGGTCGCCTCCCAGTTGGGCAAATTCGTTCTCTTCACCGATCATATATCCCTGCGTTCTCGCAATTTTGCGATCTATACACGAGGAAGAATGCTCATTGAACATTACTTTAATTAGGGTCTTGTTGACTTACATTCTTATATTATTTATAATTTGTTATTAATTGTTTTAATTTTTAAATATCTTTATTTTGAAGAGAAATATTTGGCCTGTGGCATTGCTCTAACCAATCGAGCTACCAGGGCCCGCCTCCCAGTCAGGCAAATCCGTTCCCTTCACCGATCCTATATCCCTTTTTTCTCGCAATTTCTATACTAGGAAGGATCTATACACGAGGAAGAATGCTCATTGATCATTCTTTTTTTTGTGTCTTGATAATGCCTGTTCAGAAACCATTCTCATTCAGGCATTATCAAGACACAAAACAAAGGGTTTCTCTTCTGAAGAGTTCAGTTGTATGTTGAACGTCTTGATGTTGGGTTGTTGTCTCGTCGAACGGTACGTGTGTGTTTTACTGGAGAATTTTGCAACAGAAGGCTTTGCATTGGGGTTTTTCCTGCACTATATAACTGCACTATAATAAATATTAGTGTTTCTTTTTGAGTTTTTGGCTCTATTTAATTAAAATAATTAATGTTAAGACCGTGGAAAACTTCCAACTAAAAGCCTTAAGTTTCCAAACTAAAACAGAAATAGAAATTATCTGTCCAATATTTCGCCCATTCAGGCATCCTCAGGGTAGATAGAGAATAACAGCAAAACAAAACATAATGCACCCAAGAAACATCCCACCACCTCGAAAGCTCAAATGCAACTAATCGAGCTTTCGAGGTGGTGGGATGTTTCTTGGGTGCATTATTCATGTTTTGTTTTGCTGTTATTCTCTTTCTACCCTGAGGATGCCTGAATGGGCGAAATATTGGACAGATAATTTCAATTTCTGTTTTAGTTTGGAGACTTAAGGCTTTTTGTTGGAAGTTTTCCACGGTCTTAACATTTATGTAAGGTCTCTTTTTTACTTTTCAATATTAAAATAATTAATGAAAAATTATAAATATAAATGGTTTCTCTGATAAGTAAATAACTTTCCCTAGATCTGAATCTTTTCAATATTCCTTCGGCTTCTTTCTGGATACCCCTTCCTAAACAATATTGAAAACGCCCCGATTCCAATACCTGCTCATCCCAAACAGGCGCTGGCTAATGATTACTGATACATATTTTATTTTAAGGATAAAAATTTGCTTTAATTTATTATATTCCTAGAATAGAACTTATTACTATAAAGCATATGTTTTGTTATACTCGTACCTTAGTTTTATTAAACAGTTTGGATATGCATGGGTTTCGGAAATATTTAAAATAAATTAAATATTACTTTCAATAATGTTATCATTTGTAACGAATTTTCGATACTTAATGATGTTGGTGCTTATATTACTTAAGAGATACAACATTATGAATAAGGTAAAAGAGGGAAATAGTATAAACTGACAATATAATATTTATAGCAACTTTATTGCTATTAATAAATATTAACACATGGCAAGCAATGCAGCTAGTTCATGAGCATATTAATTATCAACGAGAATCAATAGTTAGTAGCATCAATAGATCCATTACCAGACGAGAGGAGCGTGGCCAGCCCATGGGGATACGACGGTCCTGGAGAGGAGAGGGGCGTTGAGTGGGGTGGCGATAGCAGGGGTGGCAATGGCTGGGGCGCCGACGGCGAGTCTTGGATCGAGGAGTCCTGGGGCACCAATGGCGAGTCTTGGAGCGAGGATTCCTGGGGCGGCGATGGCTGGTGCGCCAATTGCTACTCTAGGAGCGAGGATGCCTGGGGCGGCGAGTGAGGCTCCCCATGGGGTGGCGATGGCTGGTGCCAGCAGTCCTCTCTTGTCCCTCTGCTCAGCGGCCATAGAGGCGGCTACAACGACAAGGCAAACCTGAGGCAGAAGATGTTTATTAATTAACAATAAATAAAAAATGATAATAAATGCAATTGATCAATCTCTTGATCGACCCAAATAAACATAATTATTTTTATGTTTGACAACATAACAAAACAGTTAACATATTCTTAAATAAATAATCATTAGAAGCTTATTAAAAAACTTTATTATAACTTTATCAATACTATATGTAATGGTCGTCGTTGTATTTTAAAGGTTCAAATAAAGTTGTAGTGAATTTTACATGTCATGTATTTTAACCAGTATACAGTATTTAACTGCTGTGATCCTTTTTTAAAATTATTCACAATAATTCTTGTGATTCGGTAGCGTTTTAGAGTTACACATAGGTTATGTGTAATCTGTATTAAATAAAGGCAGAATAAATAACTTAATAAATATTCCCTTTTATCAATTAATGAATGAATATAGAATGGTCATCCTCTTGGTAGTTGTTTCATAATCGGTTTGATATCTTGTTAATGGCTATGAGTTTAAATGGCGAAAAAAATATTATTTTTAACTAGCGTAGGTATACTTGTTAAAATAAAATGTATTATACTCACAAAGAAGGTTTTCATGTTGAAAAGGTTGTGGTGGCTGCTGCAAAGACAACTGTATTGGATCCCTGGGAGCCGCTGGTATATATACCGAGTTCTGTTAGGACCTTGGCCCTCCAAGAGGAAGTAGGTGGTGGTGTGGAAGCGATTCGGTTCATGGGTAGGGCGTTTGCAATATATTTTGACTAACCATAGGCACTATCATTTTGAACCTACATCATTATTATAGGGTGAATTGGATAAAACCTAAACGTAAATTGAAAATAAAATACAATGAGAATAATGAAGAACTAATACAAAGAATAAAATTGTATATGAGACAAATATGAATGTATTCCATCTCCAATACTACTGGTTAATAAACGATACAGAACAACCGTCTCGCAAAAAATCTGATCCAAAAATTGAATTTAAAGAGTTGGATAGAAAGTGAGATATAGATATATAAATTATTTTCCTCTTAGCTGTGGACTTGAACGAACATTCTACTGTTGCAAGCATTTATATTACCTCAAAGACAGATATTTTTTTCCAATAGTTAAACTATTGAGCACACAATTGATTTGATTTTTGTTACTTGGAAACCTGCTCCTTTATTGGTTTCAGTACGTGATAGGAAGTTTGTGTAAGGCAACGGTTGTGCAAAGAGTTGATTAGGCCGATATCACTCTTAGTTCCTTGTTTTTTTCATAAATAGTACACAGCTGTAAGAGGCTGGGTGAGCCAAAATATCTCACGGAATTCATTCTCCAATGTTAATAGAATAAATAATTTATCTTGGCTCATAATCTTGGTGCTTAGAGATCAGTTATCCAACACCACATAAATTTATTTTTCAGTATTATTGCTTTTTGATCCTACTTTGAAGCTGGGTGTTAAGTAAATTATGTTCATGCTTATCCAATCACTAGTTCATTAGAGTGTAATACAACTTAATTCGAAAGTAGTGGATATTTTCTGTTAATAAATATTTTCAAATATGTCTAAACTTTTCGAACCTTTCGTTCTTGCTCCGCCACTGATGGAGATCCAAGCAAACGGCTTGAAATACTTAGGCGAAGTTACATCAGAATTGTTTTTACTCCTTGATCCACTTACCGCGTTCCTATATTTCAGATTGAGACTACCATGCACGAGAATCACCGAATATTTGTTCAAGTGAGACTGATACAAATTATATCGGAGATGGTGAAGGAAGAATATTGATTTTTTTTTAAAATAAATTTATTGATATTTACAACTGCAATAATATTACAACAAGTAAATCTGCTAATATGAACAAATGACATGAAAGCAAAAAAAAACACTTGTGGAGAAACTACCCATCGGTAGCACTCCCATAAAGTTCTACAGTAGATGGTCTCGAGGCCGTCTTCATTTCAGACACCTCGGAGGGTTTTCAGGAATATTATGGGAAGCAAATTAAGATACTAGCGGATTCAAGTGTGTATGGAGGTTGACGTGGAAGGATAGGTATCTAGTTTGGGCCAAATCAGCAACATACGGGATATTAAGATCATGATGGATGATTTTGTTTGTGGCATACGAGTAATACGGAGCATTGAGGATTTTACGAAGGGCTTTGGATTGTAAGGATTGGATACGAGGTGAATTGGATGATTTAGTTGAGCTACAAAGCTCAAATCCATATGCCCAAATAGGTCTGATAACTATAATGTAAATGGGTCTTTTGTAATTAATTGGGAACTTAGAGCGTTTGTCCAGTAAATGTTGAAGAAGACGAAAACGTCGAGCAGTTTCTTGTCTTTTCAGTCTTGAGTGTGATTTTTTTAATCACTGTTTTTTTTATATAACTGTTATTTTGTAATAAATATACGAGACGGAATGAAGAAGAAAATTAACGGTTTAATACTGCTTCCTGTTTCAGGCTACTTCAAAACTTACTTGACACGTATCCTAAGCTCCCAATAAATTACAAAATACTCCATATCCATGACAGCAATAAGACCCATTTGGACTACTCTAATACCCAACGATTCATCTATAAAATACAAACATTTTAGTGAATTATAAAAATACACAAGAACTAAGTTAAATATTCAGACTTCCTCCAGCTGGAGATTTACGACACGGTTCCAGCAATCTATATAATAAAAATGAATCGCCAAATGTAATAATAATAATAATAATAAAATGTATCTCCTAATCGGTGCGATTTTGAAAAAAAACATAATTAACCATTTTTAAAGTAAATTAAATTTGCTACAATTTGAGCCCAACCGCAGCTCTGTAGGTCTAATAGATTCAGAGTTCGGTCCCTATTGAATAATAAATAATTGGAATCTTACCTATCTATACAATAAAATGAAGCGCCAAATTCGTTGATAACCGCTAAGCTCTAGAACGGCTCGACCAATTCGGCTAATTTTTTTTTATATTTCCGCTAAGGCGCATAAGAGGTTCTTATGGAGAGAAAACCCGGAAAAATGACGAGGGGAAACATTCGGTGGCCGAAAAACCTTGAAATTTTCGGAGTTTTTTCACATTTTGGTTTGTACCTTCTAATCGGTCTGGTTTTGAAAAACAACATAAGTAATTATTTTTAAAGAAGATTAAATTTGCTACAATTTGAGCCCAACCGCAGCTCTGTACGTAGAATAGATTCCGAGTCCGGTCCCTATCGTGTAATAATTAACTGTATCTCCTAATCGGTGCGTCTGTATTATATGTAATATATTACATGTAATATCCTGTCACGATGTTTGTCCGGGCTAACCTCCGAAACTCCTGGACTGATTATAATGGAATTTCGCAAAGATATATAATTTTGTCCAACTTACATTGTAGGCTATATTTTTTTTTCGATTTTCGACCGCGATTATTTTATTGCAAAACTATACTGTTTTCTAACCTGGTGCATTTTTGATATGTTGCAACTGTGTAAAGGTGTGGGTAAGTGTGTGTTTTACTGGAGAATTTTAAAACAGAAGGCTTTGCATTGGGGGTTTTCCAACTTCACTATAGTAAATTAGAAAATGCAGTTGCAGAATGCCCTCGGCATGATTTAATAATGGAATACCAATACCAATACCAATACCAATTGGGTGACCTGAATGCTCAGGTTGGAAGTGATTCAGTGCTGTGGCCCATAGCAGGTAGACACAGTTTGCACGACGCATCCAATGACAACGGAACTCGGATGGTAAATTTTGCAGCAGCGCATAATATGATTGTGGAGAGTACTATGTTTGACAGGAAAAATATCTATAAGGCTACATGGGTTTCCCCAGATAATAATCATAGTAATCAGATTGACCATATTCTTATTAGTAGAAGACAGCGTTCTATGCTGATGGCAGTCAGAACATATAGAGGCGCGAATGTGGACAGTGACCACCATCTGGTAATATCACGAATACGGGCTAGAATAAGCAATGTACAGAATATCAGAGGAGCTCGTTTACAGAAAATAAACATTCGAAAGCTGCAGAAGCCAAATCATAGGGAAAGGTTTGTTGATGAGACATGGAGCCATTGTAAGAAAGTAATTATCCAGGTAGCTGAGGAAATACTGGGATCTGGGGAGCCACCTCGAAGATCAGATTGGTTTGATCAGGAATGTTGGATGGCAACAGAGAGGAAAAACAGGGCTAATATGAGTATGGTTGATAAGTATAGAACGCGTCAGACTGTTTCTGAGTACAAAGTATTAAGAAGAGAAGAGAAACGCCTGCATAGAAGAAAAAAGAGGGAGAAAGAAGAAGAAAAAGTCCAAGAGATGGAGGGCTTAAATAAGCAAGGAAATCCCTGAGCTTTTTACATGAGTGTCAATGGAATTTAAACCACCAGCGAAAGGAATTTAAACCCAGAACAAATATTTGTAGGGGGAAGGACGGAACGCTTATTACAAGCAAAGTAGGGATCCTTGAAAGGTGGTATAACCATTTCGGCAGCCTACTGGGAAATGTTCAAAATCTTGCCCAGGAAGAAAGCTCAAATGCTATTCTAAATTATAAAGATTGTGAGCTCCTCGACCCACCAGACGATGAAGAAATCGAGGATGCAATTCAGAAACTGAGAAATAACAGAGCTCCAGGGTGTGATGGCATCACGGCTGAGCTTTTAAAGGCCAGCTGATATGAATTGACCAAAGTCATCCGCGATTTACTGCACTGCATATGGATAAACAAAGTGCTTCCTAGAGATTGGTTTATCGGGATTATCATCCCTCTACACAAGAAAGGTGACCAAATGATGTGCGACAACTATCGTGGCATTACACTCCTAAGTAGCGCCTACAAGGTTCTCTCTAATATAGTGTATGAAAGTTTACGTCCCCATGCTCAGAGAGAGATAGGTATGTATCAATGTGGATTTATGAGTGGGAGATCCTGTATTGATCAGATATTTTCCCTGAGAACCCTTATGGAAAGAACCAGAAAGCACAACATTACAACACACCAACTTTTTGTCGATTTCAGCAGCGCTTATGATAGCATTATTAGGAACAGACTTTACCAAATCATGGAAGAAATGAATGTCCCCCAAGAATTGATAAGCCTCACTGAGCTGATGATGAGTGGATCAAGAAGTCAGGTCAAGATCCAAGGAGACTTGTCCGAATCATTTAAGACAACTAGGGGCCTGAGACAAGGGGATGGACTTTCCTGTCTGTTGTTCAACTTTGCACTGGAGAAGGTGATTAGGGACTCAGGAATACAGGTGACCGGGACAATTCTGACCAAAACCATTGAAGTTCTTGCGTATGCGGACGACATTGATATAGTGGGAAGGTCAGAGAGAGATTTGGAACAGGCATTTCTTGCCTTAGAGCAAGCAGGACGACGCATGGGACTCCAAGTAAACCAGTCCAAGACTAAATACATGGGGGCTAACCCTCCAAGACCACCAGCACCTCATATTACTTTTGGTGACTATACTTTTCAGGGTGTTGATGGTTTTCAGTATCTTGGTTCACTGATCAAATCGGACAACACGACCAGCCCAGAAGTACAGAAAAGAATATTAGCTGCAAATAAGTGTTATTTTGGATTGGCCAAGATTTTGAGAAGTCGTCTATTATCCAGAAAGACCAAGATTACACTGTACAAAACGCTTATTAGACCTGTTTTAACTTATGCCTCAGAAACCTGGCCTTTGTCAAAATCTGACGCTAATAGTTTACTGCTCTTTGAAAGGAAAGTGTTAAGAAGAATGTTTGGAGCGGTAAGAGTAGGTGACCAGTTCAGGCTTAGGTATAATGCAGAGATGTACCAGATTTATCAGAAGCCCAATGTGGTATAGCACGTAAGAATTTCCAGGCTAAGATGGGCTGGGCATGAGGATGGACGAAAACGCTACTCAGAAGAAACTTCTCTTTGGGTATTTGGATGGGAGAAGGAGACGTGGAAGACCGTGACTGAGATGGGTGGACGAGGTCGAAAGGGATTCAGGTATCCTCGTTGGATCAAGAGCTTGGTGGACCCTGGCACAAGACAGAGAGGAGTGGAGGTGGCGCCTTGATGCGGCCAAGACCCGTACTGGGTTGTAGAGTCCGTGTTGATTGATTGACTACAATAAATATTAGTGTTTCTTTTTGAGTTTTTGGCTCTATTTTATTAAAATAATTAATGAAAAATTATAAATATAATAGGTTTCTCCGATAAGTATATAACTTTCCCAAGATCTGAATCTTTTCAATATTCCTTTATAGCCGCTTCAGCTTCTTTCTGGATACCCCTTCCTAAGCAATATTGAAAATACTCCGATTCCAACACCTGCTCACATCCCAATCAGGCGCTGGCTAAAGATTACTGATACATATTTTGTTTAAAATTCTATTAGTTCGGTTTGATATTTGAAGTTATGAAGTAATTTGACTTAGTTATGAAGTAGTATTGTTGAGAAACATTTTCTAAGGATAAAAATTTGCTCTAAGTTATTATATCACTAGAATAGAACTGTACCTTATTACAATAAAGTGTATGTTTTGTTATACTCGTACCTTAGTTTTATTAAACAGTTTGGATATGCTTGGGTTTCAAAAATATTAGGATCATGGAAAATAAATTAAATATTACTTTCAATAATGTTATCATTTATAATGAATTTTCGATACTTAATGATGTTGGTGCTTATATTACTTAAGAGATAAAACATTATGAATAAGGTAAATGAGGGAAATAGTATAAACTGACTATATAATATTTATAACAACTTTATTGCTATTAATAAATATTAACACATGACAAACAATGCAGCTAGTTCATGAGCATATTAATTATCAACGGGCATCAATAGATCCATTACCAGACGAGAGGAGCGTGGCCAGCCCATGGGGATACGACGGTCCTGGAGAGGAGAGGGGCGTTGAGAGGGGTGGCGATAGCAGGGGTGGCAATAGCTGGGGCGCCGACGGCGAGTCTTGGATCGAGGAGTCCTGGGGCGCCAATGGCGAGTCTTGGAGCGAGGATTCCTGGGGCAGCGATGGCTGGGGCGCCAATGGCTACTCTAGGAGCGAGGATTCCTGGAGCGGCGAGTGAGGCTCCCCACGGGGTGGCGATGGCTGGTGCCAGCAGTCCTCTCTTGTCCCTCTGCTCAGCGGCCATGGCGGCGGCTACAACGACAAGGCAAACCTAAGGCAGAAAATGTTTATTAATTAGTAATAAATACTATACGTAACGGTCGTGGTTGTATTTTAAAGGTTCAAATACAGTTATATGAATTTTATATGTCATGTATTTTAACCAGTATGCAATATTTAATTGCTTTGATCCTTTTTTAAAATTATTTACATCAATTCTTGAGATTTGGTAGCGTTTTAGAGTTACACATAGTTTATGTGTAATTTTTATTAAATAAAGGCAGAATAAATAACTTAATAAATATTCCTTTTTATCAATTAATGAATGAATATAGAATGTTCATCCTCTTGGTAGTTGTTTCATAATCGGTTTGATATCTTGTTAATAGCTATGAGTTTGAATGGCGAAATCAATATTATTTTTAACTAGCGTAGGAATACTTGTTAAAATAAAATGTATTATACTCACAAAGAAGGTTTTCATGTTGAAAAGGTTGTGGTGGCTGCTGCAAAGACAACTGTACTGGATCCCTGGAAGGCGCTGGTATATATACCGAGTTCTGTTAGGACCTTGGCCCTCCAAGAGGAAGTAGGTGGTGGTGTGGAAGCGATTCGGTTCATGGGTAGGGCGTTTGCAATATATTTTGACTAACCATAGGCACTATCATTTTGAACCTACATCATTATTATAGGGTGAATTGGATAAAATCTAAACGTTAATTGAAAATAAAATACAATGAGAATAATGAAGAACTAATAGAAAGAATATGACTGTATATGAGACAAATATGAATGCATTTCACCTCCAATACTACTGGTTAATTAAACGATACAGAACAACCGTCTCGCAAAGACAGATATATATTTTTATGTCTAAGTAGTGTAACTCCGAATTTGCATCCGAAAAAACAGATATTACATACCTAGTTCATTGAACTAATGAATATATTTTATCAGTTAAGAATTTAGTGTATTATTTACTTATTATATACTATAGTTAGATAAAGGATGAATGAAATGTAAAATCAAAAATCAATTTAATTAATTTTTTCATTCATTCATTATTTCTTTAATTCAAATTTTAACGTAATATTTTTTAAAACTATTATAACAGGCACAGCAACGCGTGGCCGGGTCAACTAGTTATTATATAATTTGACCGCGTGATTATAAACGCATTTTTAAGACGTTTCTGTGTATTATAGTTTCATCAAGATAAATGTAATATGAAATCAGACACTACCACATGGTAAGGTCAAGGAAATCGAAAACTACCAAGAGATATTCAATAGTCAAAGAGAAGTGTTGGCGCTCTAAAAAGAAATAGTACTCCGACCACACCCGTTATCTAAATCAAATGTAATTTCGAATAAAATTGCGTTATATAAGCCTAATCAACCTATCTTTTTCACCCCAAATCAATTCCCAAAAGTTAGAAAAAATTTAAATAAGAGATAAGAATCAGAAGCTAGATACGTCAACCTATACTCACATATAATTATTTAATTAAAAATTCTCTGGGCCAACATACGAAAAACATTGTTGGTACTGGAAGTCATAGTCAAACGCTCCCCAAAATCGTAAGGGGTGGACTGTGGCTAGCACAACAGTCTACTAAGCCAAAAATCGCGGGTTCGTAGCCCGGCAGGTGGCCCAACGTTTTTTTAAAGCACACATCAAAACTAGAAGGGGTTACAAAGAGAGAACTATTTGTTAAAATATGAAATGAGTAATCCAATTAAAGAAAACAAAGAACAATAAAGCTTTTCCTCTATTCTACGTTTCGTCTTCACCAACAGCCGAGGTTCGTAATATTTTTAAAAGTAAATTTCCTTTACATTACTAAGGTGATCGTGATAAAATATTACACCAAACGAGGAGAATGATGCCATCACTCCAACACACAAAATAGTATGGTAAATAATCACCTAGATTTGTTTCGATATTGTAAGGAGTGTTAGTCCAACAAAAATGAAAATCAAGGATGAATGTATCGTCCAGATGAAGAATCTAAGCAAAGAAAGTAGCCATCGCGAAGAAGAAGCTTAATAAGGCCTTCTTTTTTTTTTTTTTTAAATTTGTTATGAAATTTACAGCTGTATTAGAATAATTATAATTCAACAAGTAAATAGTGACACAAAATGGCAAAAGATAAAGGGAAGTTGAGATACTAACCACTAGTTGTACTCGAATAATAAATACAACTCAGAATAATCCCATTCCGTTATTTTCAAACGCCTTAGAAGATTATTGATAATTGAAGAAGTAGCTAGGTTTGAAACTAGTAGGTTTGAGTGGGAATAAAGTGTGTCATGAATAAACTTTGCCTATTAGTAGAATAGGGATCTAAGGAGTACTTGACACAGCACAGGCTCGGGACTATAATTTTATGCCTGCTCCTAAGATTGGCATTACTAAGGATTTTTTCTCCTATTAAATTAAATTAAGAACAATGACATTGTACTGGTTAAAGGTATGTAATTCAGAAACAACATATCTAATATTCCATTATGGAACATTTTTGTTTTTAATAAAATCATATTTTGAGTTGTATCATGTTTGAAATTGAAGTTTTATAGGTACAATGATATAAGTTAAAATAAAAAAAGTTTCAAGATTTTAAATAGTTTCTAATTATTAATAAAAGAATTTCAATGTCATCATTACAATAGGAATACTTTGCTTTACCAATTCCCAAATTTTAACATACATGGAACTTTAAAATACCTCTTTGAAACATTACGACGTAGTTCATTTGAAGGAGCGTCATATTGCTACATATTAATAATGTGTTATTGAATTAATATATGTTTGGATTTAACACTTCATTTTCGATCAGACTCTGTAAAAAATATTCCAATAAATTTTCCAGAGATAGATTTGCTGAAGAAATGTTTCGACATGCTCTTACCCATGAAGGAATCAGAATGCCATCGGATAGTCACAGACATTGAGAATTATTTGCGGACTCACAGTGTATTTTTCTCTCCGAAGGTTAACAGATGCTTCTTTATTGTGTTCATAAAAGGAAAATCGCGAAGGCATGATGGTCAGTTATTAGGGCAAGGTAGACTTTTGGGATAAGGACACGGTATTCTCAGCTCGAGGATAATCAAGGACGACCACGCCTAGCCATTGTGTGCTTTCCATTATTCAGTCTTTTGTGATCCAGTGAATAAATATAATAAAATATTTCAAATAGGAAAGAGGAAACCATTCAAACTGCACTGATTGATAAAATATTATTCTATGATTGAATCTCTTCTGGATTAGGCTAATAACTTCATATACATAAATATGGTAAGTAACATGGTAAACTCGCAGGTATAAGGATACAATGTGATATAATTTTATCTCTAAACCTATAAAAATCAATCAAAAAGAGTCATAAATAATAAATTAGAATACAATAGGAAAAATCCGAAATAGCAAAGCCTTAAGGCTTTATAATAGTTTTAAAAAAACTGTTAATGTTTCGTCAATTCAGGCTTCTTAAAGGCACATCAGAAGAACAAACAACATAAAAAAAAAAAAATGCTTTACATTTCATATCAACAGTCCAAACAGACTTATCTAATAGAGACAACAACCTTGCTCCAGGATGCTCTATGACAACTCGCAAAACTTTCCTACTGTATTGTAAATTATCAGTAAACTATATCCCTTTTCATATATATTTTTTATCTTTTTAAAATATTAATAGTTTACCTTCTTATTTATTCTATTAATTTCCATGAATGAGCTGCATAGGATTCGGAGATTCCTCCAAGGCTTACCTTGCCATTATAAACTTGGTACCCTAATCGGACAAAAAAGCTGGCCCTCCTAGCACTACTGGCTTAGAAACAGTTTGATTCTTATTATGAACTTAATACCCTTCATGTAGTGCAATAGTTTATATTTTTAACTTTCTTTGTAATCTATTTACTTCTGTTCACTTTTCTAATTAGATAAATAGAAGAATGAGCAACCAATCAGAGGAAGGATTTATAATATAAAATTCATTGAATTTCACGCGAATATTTAAAACTTAATTATGTTGTACTACATGAACCAGACTAAGGCCAACTTATTTTATCAAATATTTTATATAATATATTTTATAGAATGAGCTATTTCAATCAACAATGTTCAAGTATAAAATATTATGTTTGAAACTTTCAAAGTACTTTGAAGGATCATAGAATATCCAAGGTAATGTCGTCAGATATGGTTTCATTTATTAAAATCTTTATGTAATTTACTAACTAGGTATATAAGTTAAATAATACAAGAACGTAGCTAAAAAAGATTAAATATCAATAAAAATATGTTCGTACAAATCAAGATTGATGGTAATGACATTAAGAAAGTTATTATTTTTATAGTAATTTTTCTTTAATAGTTTTATAGAGGTTTTTTAAATAGTTTTATAGTATTATTGGCTTTTCTAAATATTTTAATATAATAGTAAATGACTGTGTAATAGTTATAACTTATAGCTCATAAAATAATAATAATACTCGTAAAATATAAAAAATTCAGGAAATGCAATTTTAGAGAAAATACTCATGTAAATTATTTTTATTTAACCAACCGGAATAAATGCATGTTCGGATAATAGGGGTTCGGATAGTCGACGCTGTACTCTAGTCATCTATGAAACTTTGTAACGAAGTGAAAGAAATATATGAAACAAATATTCCAGAACAAGCTATTTTTATTATATTATTGACAAAAATCCTCATCATATGACAGTCCACAGTAGTGATTTGGCACGTAGTTAGATTAGTCAGGTACGACATTAGTAATTAAAAAGTGTTTCTTTTACCTCGTTGTCAACCTTCGTAAAATTAAAAAACTGCTTAATGACTGTATAATACTATATGTCAAATTCATTATATATCTAGAAAACAAAAGTCTATACTTCTGTACCCTATGTAATTGGGTTTTGTTAAATCGTTTAAGTTGTTTATAACTTCCATGCCTAAGAGGAAGTGTTTTATCTCCAGCTGTTACAAAAACATATGTTTTTGGCTCAATTAATTAGGACTAGAGTACCTCTTTTCTCCCTATGCATTAGAAACTGAGTCAAAAATTTATTTTTATTCCATTGGGAATAAAGCAAAAAGATGACAACCTAATTCGTCTAAATAATGTAGGTTTTCTACTGAAAAGTTCAGGCTTAGGTTGGTACACCTATCACACCGGCTATTTAAATCAGTTGTTGTTTCAAAACATTAAAATTTTTAATTTATTAAAATAAAAATGTTTGAATTTATTGTAGAACATAACATAATATAAAATATTATAGCGTATAGTTTGCCTTTTTACATCCCATCTTGAGATAAAATCTTGTATGCCCCTCGGGACTAAATTCATCATTATTCCCAGCAATACTTTACTCCCTCGACTTGGCCTCGTGAGTAAAGATAATTATTATTATCATACTCGCGTTCGCCCGGGAATAAACTCGATTGTTCCTCGCATTCGCTCGAGAACAAACTCGAATTGTACCCTCGCATTCGCTCTGGGACAAACTAGAATAGTACCCTTGCATTCGCTCGGTTACAAATTTACAGCTGAGGGAATAATGATTTTCTTTAGTCCCTTGGTGCATAGATAACTATTTTTCTTGTGATTATGTTCTATTTTGTCCGTTTTGAGAAATAATATGCAAATTTCAAATGATAAAAATAAAATTGCTTAAATTTATGAACACCAATGCAACAGTAAACCTTTAATTGAAATAGCGAAAAATCAGTCTCTAACGATAATGTACTTTTTTCAAAATTAAGCACGCATATAAAAAAAAAATTCATAGTTACAAGCAAAAGACTTAATAGTAGTGTTAATAAAACTTGTTTGTTCTTAGTTTAATTTTTTATACAAAAATGTATTCTGTATTAACTCAGTTCAGGCGTACTTGACATTATATCTTAACGGAGAGAATAAGACTTCTAAGTCAAATTAGAGTTCCTCCCGGCAAGCAAATAATTTTTCACACACCAGCAAAACAACTCATAGAATTAATACAGACATAAATAAGTGAAAACAAACTTCTTGATAGGAACTTGAATGGTAAGAAAGTAACCATATACAACCCACTGACAATAAACTATTAATAAAATATTAAACAGTTATTTTACTAGTAGAACGTGCTCTTGGCCAAACAACAGTTCAATAAATAGCTCTAAGGAACTAAAGGTTCACAGTGTAAGAACAAGTATATTCAATATGAAACTACTATTAATTGTGAGTATAACTTAGCAATTAACAATCGCTAGTCGTTTTCCTTCATTATAATGAAGATCTCTTGAGTAGTCCTGCTGTGTTTGTTCAACCAGTGGTGTTGGGCATTGAACACAAGCCTTATTTTTATTATTTTAAAAACCTTGCCATAACATTGTAATAAGCTTTAATAATCCGTGAATGTTATAAAATAAGTCAGTAACCATTTGGAATTGTTTTAGTTGGATGACTACTTAAAGATTTATTGTAAAGTATACCTGATGAATGATGAGTAGTCATATTTTTATCAAACTGGATATGATTCAAAAATGTATTCTAAATATTAATAAATGTACAGATTAACAACTTATGAACTCAGATTTCGTTTGATTTTCTTATTCAAGAATTTTTATTTACAACAATGTACCCATTAAAGTTATAAAAGATTTTGATTTAATTAAAATGATACAATAAATCAATTTCCAATTCACCTTTAAATTTAAATTTATTATTATAAATAATAATATAATTAGTCTCTTGGAAAAACTCAAAAGGGAAGTATAAATGTTACTGATTTAAGAATTTTCTTACAATACAAGTATCCAAGAGAACTGCTTTTTGCGCCAATTTTAATTTTTCCAAATTGAGACCAAGGTCTTCTGTGCCCTCCCTTGTGCTTTTCAATATGGGGCAGCTATTTCTATAATTCTGCCATTTTATGGATCAAATAAATATCCGGACGGTTATGTATTACCCTTTGGTCCGTGATTATTTGCTTATCTCGGTAAATTTGTATTTTGTTATTTTCTAATAATAAAATCGCTGATAGCGATAGGAAGGCACCTCCTTCCCTCCCCCCCCCCCCGATAGCCCTAATAGCCTGCATATGCTTTGGTGATATATTTTCGCCACATTGTTATGGCTGACCATGTAGCCTGTCCCAGCAAGTGCTGCGCACCCACTTGCCACATGCTGTATAGACTCATGAGTTTTCGAGCAGAGGCGACATTTATCCGTCATCAGGTTCTCCTTAAGAATGTGCTTTCTGTAGACTCTAGTAGCAATTACCTGGACCTGTATGGCTACACTTAACCATTCAGTCCCTCCAATCAGATGCCCTATATTTAACCGTTCAACTGAGAGTTCACTGCGTCTCAGGCTGATGCAGTTGATGGTAAAATCTACGATGCAGTTCCTTCTCCTTACAAATCGTCTCGTAGTAAACCGCATCATTAATATCGCGGAGAATAGTGTCTTTCAAATTAAGGGCGGTGTAATTTTCTTCCAAATGCCTCATCATACCGATTATTGACGACGTACTTGTCATAAAGTACTCATTCATGGATTATACTTGTTTTCTGCTAGAATCTTCCATTGAAATCAGTCCACGGCAACCTTCTTTTCTGGGCAAATAGAGTCTGGCCACAGAGGCCTTTGGGTGATGAATTTTACCATCTGTCATCATTGTGCGCACCATGCGATCCATCTGTTGTAGTTTCCTTTTTGGCCAATTTATTATGCCAAAACTATATGCTACGGTGTATTTATGACATTGATTTTATTTCTTCCATTCAGCTCACTTTTAAGAATTAGCTGTAGTATTTTTTTAATTTTGGTAGATATTTCCCTAAATACATCTTTCTTGGATACTCTTATAGCTTGGTTGATACCTACGCTTCTGTGAAATTCTCCCAGCGATTGGTGCCTCAAAGTAGCTCCTGGACTAAGTTGTATAGAGGTTCTGTCCCTTATATTTCCTTTTTTAACGTTGAATGTACCGCACTTTTCGATACTAAAAGACATACAGATGAAGTTGCATCATGTAATGTAGCTGATTCTTATATTTTGGTATATAACTTGAGATCATCCATGTATAGACTCTGGCTAATGATCGATTCTTTATCGCCTACTTTTAACTGGTAACCGATGTTTCTGCCTTGGAGGATATGACTTAAAGGAGCTAGGGCTAAGAAAAACCACAGAGTGCTTAGGGAATCTCTCTGGTAAATTCCCCTACGAATATTTATAGTCCCAGTTTCGTAACCTGAGCGGGCTGCTCTACCTAGGTAGGAGGTAGGGGCTCTACTATCTCAAGATGCTAATTGTGCCTGGGTGGATTTTATAAAGTTCGAGGACCTTGCAGCAACCAGCTATGCGGAACAGTATCAAACGCTTTCTTGTAATCGATCCAAGCTATTGATATATTACGGTGCTTTTTGCAAACTTGGTTTGTAATAAATGTATCGATCACTAACAGTGATTGAGGTTTGAGGTCTTTAGGTTGAAGATTAGGTCCTTCCTCCGTGGGTATCAGTTATACCATCTGCAAAATCTTTCGGTATGTCTGCTTCTTCGTTTATAATTGATTGAAAGAGATCCGCCAGCTTCCCATGAAGACTGGTGAATTGCTTAAGCCAATAGGCTTGTACATTGTCTGTTCCTGGACACTTCCAGTTATGCATCTTCTTAGCAGCATGAGTCCTCCTTTGTGAAGACTAATGGGAGCATCGAGGGCGTTCCTTCAAGTCCTAGGCTGATTTCAGGCAACCATTCGACATTTGCATCACGATACCTTGTTTTTTCCCATAGTTCTTTCCAGAACGACTCCATATTTTCCGCGGAAGGTGGTGTTGGATTTATGTTTACTTGCTTCCCTTCTATTTGTTTCTAAAACATGCGTTGGTCTTTATTTATTTTATTTTATTTTTTATTGATTTTTATTGCCTCTTTTGCGAAGAGTTCCCGTCTTATATTTCCTTACTCTATTTGCATTAACAGCTAACTTTTGTTTAAGTTTGCCAGCATAAATTTTTAGAATTGCAGGAAGATCTTACTCAAGTGTAGCGGTGGCAAGATGGAGTACTTCAATTTCAGCAATAATTTTCTTTTGCTTATTTGAAGTCCCCCTGCAATTATTATTATTGTTATTATATCATATATTATTCTAGAAATTGAAGTTCAGTTAATTTCTTATTTTATACCCTCCAGTAAGCCTATTAAAATATGAGTACCCAGGGATAAATGATAGTATTGTTATGAGAAATTGAGTATTTTGCATTAGATAAAATAATGAAGTTTTTTTTTATTTTAGATTTCTTTCATAAAGAAAAAAATTATCCAAAGTCTATAAGAACAAGGTCTGTCCCTTATTTCATTGTATTCTCATTATTGATATATGAGTTCTAAAATCGAATTGTTGAAACAACATGTAGCATGTTTTATATTTTAAATCGATATACATATTAAATTTTTCCATTTAAATAAAAAATAATGGTATATTTTGTACAGCAGCTTAAAGAATTCGGGTGTGGTATATTCTCCATTTGCCTTCCAAAATTATTGGCGTTGTGATGTGCCAACATGTCGAGTAAATTACAACAAAATAACTTGCTTAGGAGGATGTATTTTTGAAGTTTTACAGTGATTTCCAAACGATACAAAATAGTTATGATTATTTCAATTAAATCATTTAAGCAAAATATTTAATTAATTATTTATTTTATTTAATCAAAATGTGAAGACCAAGTTTTGTTGCCATTTTTTGGATACAGACTCATGTTTTAAAAAAATCTATTAGTCTTAATTAATATATTATTATAAATACTTGTTAATTGAAATTAAATTAAATTTATTTTTCTATCAGTATTTTGTATATATTATTAATTACAATTTTTATTTAAATATATATTTTCATTATTACAGGTGTTCCTGGTTCAATTAGTAAGAATGGAAGAAACAACTGTAAAAATGGAAGAAACAACTGTAAAAATGGAAGAAACAACGCCTAAAGATTCTGGCGTATTTCTTGCAGTGGACATAGCTGAGGAATACATAAAAACGAGTATTGACGTTTTTCCTTGGGTATTAGAATTACTCGGAATATCATAATGAAGTTTACCACAGCTTCTAAAAAAGTTGTAAAAAGATGCTGTTTTGCTAAAAGTTTTGATTGACTCAATCTGTATGGTAAAAGAGATATATTGGTAGAAATGTAATAAACGTATATTCGGAAATAGAGATTTACTATGTCAATCCTTACGAATCCATTTTAGTAGAGTTGTAAGTTAAATTATTAGATTTTATATTGTATTCTATTCCAGGCTTCAATATACTGACCTGAAAATATACAAAAAAACATAAATTATATTTTTTATTGACAAAAAATAGCCTAGTTTACATACTCTACAACTGTTCATTTAATAGCTCAACAATAGGTACTTCACGCTTTGTTTAGTTGAAATTTGATGTTCAGTTTAGTACTTAATTAGTGCTTCCTAATGCGCCTAATAAAATACCCACAAGTATTGATAAGATTGTAAGTGACGTTGAATGTATAATTTAAAAAAAAAAATATTCTAGCTTTGTTTTAATGATATTTAAATGGGCTGTTATGAGGACTGCAGGTAGAAAGAAAAACTGTCTTTTTTGAATTCCTAAATTAATCATAATCTAAATTATTATTATTTCTTTTAAATTATTCATGAAATTTATAACTTTATTATAATAATATAACAAGTAAATGGCAAGAATGTAACATAGTGGCATGGATAAGGACTAGCAGAGAAACTACCCAGTGATAGCACTCTAAGAACAAGTTCGGCTTAGAAGGTCACGAGGCCATCTTAATTTCAGTCGCCTCGGAGAATTATCAGAAATTGAAGAGGTTGCTAGCTTTAAAACGAGTTGGATTGAAAAGATTGGTACCGGGTTCAACAGCAACAAATGGGACATTCAGGTCATTATGGATGACTTTATCCGTAACAAATTAAGGAGCATTAAGGATTTTGGACTGTAAAGATTGGATACGAGAGGAATTTGATGGCTTAGTAGAGCCCCAAAGCTCTACTCCGTAAGGCCAAAAAGGTATTATAACACGTGTCTGGGATGAAAAAATTGTAACATATTTAACTATTGGATTTAACAATATTTTTTGTGCTGATTACGGAAAGAAGTAGTGAAAAAAATTATATCACCCCTAGATAAGTCACAAATTTCACCTGGAAATTTCTTATTTGATTCTTCAATAGGTAGTTTGAAAGCTGTAACTCTTCACAATGGTAACTGATATGCCTCTGTGTCTGTTGGACACTCAGTCCATTTAATAGAATGCTATGAAAATCTTGAGTTTGTTCTTTATAAGCTCGGCTACTCTAACCATAAATGGACCATTTCTGGGGATTTGAAAGTTATTTCTATGTTACTAGGTCAACAAAGTGGTTACACAAAGTGTCCATGTTTCCTCTGTGAATAGGATAGCCGTGACAGGAAACAACACAATATCAAGCAGGCGTGGCCAATCAGAAAGGATCTTATTCCTGGAGTTAAGAATGTTGAAAGACAAAGTTTATTGGATCCTAAAAAGATTTTACTTCCGCCATATCATATCGAATTGGTGCTAATGAATCAGTTTATAAAAGCATTACCCAAAGAAGTAGACTGTTTCAAGAATCTTTGTGAACAGTTTCCTGGTAAATCCGATGCTGAGCTGAAAGAGGGAGTCTTTGTTGGGCCTGACATCAAAAAACTTTAAAAAGATGAAAACTTGGTAACTAAAATGGAAATGGAAGAAAAAAAAGCCAAGAATTGATTTAAACTTGTAACAGGCTTTCTTGGAAACAAAAAAGACCCAACTACAAAACTATGGTTGCTGGATTGTTACAAAACTACAAAATGTTGGACTGCAACTTGAGTGTCAAAGTTCATTTCCTTCACTCACATCTGGCCTACTTTCTAGAAAATCTTAGGGCTGTAAGTTAGGAACAAAGAGAAAGTTTTCATCAAGATATAAAAGAAATGGAGCGCAGTTACCAAGGCCAATGGAATGCCAACATGATGGCAGACTACTGTTGGATGTTAAATAGGGAAAATTCACGATAACACAGTCGAAAAGGTACCAAAAGGTACTTTTGCAGACCTGTGCAATAGTCATGTATATGATTCTTTTGTAATTACATAATTGAGAGCTTAGAACGTTTGTCTAGTAAGTGTTCCAGTAGCCTGAAACGGCGAGCAGTCTCTTGCCTTTTCAGACTAGTATGAGGATTCCACGTTTATCTTTTGTCGAGATGTAATCCTAATTATAGGATTTGTTCTACAGGAATCAGTGGGATATTATTCATGGATACTGGAGGGCAGGAAGTCATTGGTTTCCTACGAAAGGTAAAGATTATTCGACTGGATATGTGGGAGTTTATTTCTATCCTCCAGTTTTGAAACCGTTCTTCAAGATCAGTGGTATGGGAGGGAAGAGTCTGAATTATTTAAACTTTAAATTTGTAAATTTTAATAATTAACATTAATGCGGTTTTCTCATATACTGACAACAACCAATAGTTGACCAATGAATAAACCAAAAACAGTGACTATACATTTTCAAGTAGTTTATTTATTAACATATTAAAAAATTTGGCTGCACAAGCTTAATGAAAAATAACAATAATTTTATATAGTCTTTCAAGTTTCCACGGCCACTATTTTTTATTGGTTTAGACGGTGTAGCCAAATTTTCCGCCAACGTTTCCCCAGAAATGCTGCTGGCTCCCTCAAGACTTTGTTGGGTCTTTCTCTCTCTCTCTCTCTCTCTCTCTCTCTCTCTCTCTCTCTCTCTCTCTCTCTCTCTCTCTCTCTCTCTCTCTCTCTCTCTCTCACTCTCTCTCTCTCTCTCTCTCTCTCTCTCTCGATATATATATATATATATATATATATATATATAGAGAGAGAGAGAGAGAGGCTATGTAATTTTTATTTTTTTAAAATAATTATTATGTACCATTCATCCTATGTTGTATTTCTTGTTGTATTAGTATAATACAGTTGTAAATGTCATTAAAAAAAGGAAAGTATAATTTAACTCTTCGAACCCTTGATAAACCAAATACAACTCACTGACATAAGAACTCACTTATTTTTAAGAAACAATTGATCATTTATCTAACCAGAACGTGCTCTTGGCCAAACAACAGTTCAATAAATAGCTCCAAGTAACTAAAGATTCACAGCATACCAATAAAAATCTTCAACATGAAACTACTTTTGACCGTGAGTATAAGTAAGAGTATAAGCTATTAACAATCGCTAGTCATTTTTCCTCATCATTATGAAGATATTTAAAACAGTCCTGCTGTGCTCGTTCAACCAGTGTTCGGTCGGCATAGACCACAAGCGTTATTTTTATTATTGTAAAAACTTTTCCATAACAAAGTAATAGACTTTGTACATATTCTCTACATGCTATAAAAGAAATCCGTAGTAATTAGGAATTGTTTTAGTTTGAGGACTATTTAAAGATAAATCTTGTTATAAATAAATTGTAATATATACTTGATGAATGAATGATGATTATACATATTTTCATCAAACTGGATGTACTATAGTTCAAACGTTTTATTGTACACATGTTCATAAATATTACAAACATACAAGTTAACACGATATGAACACGGTTTTCTTTTGATCTTCCCATCTTCGTTTATCCATTAATATCACAAAATATTATGTATTTAATTTGAGAGATACATTTAGTTAATTTCCAATTCACCTAAAAAACAAGTAGCAAATAATTAAAATCGGTACATTAATATTTAAGTTTATTTTTATAATAATAAGTAAATTAGCCGCTTATAAAAACGCAGATATTAATTATATTGGGTAATAATTGGTGTAAAATATAGAATAAAAAATATATTATATATCAGAGGTGGCCAAGCTCCTTGATAGTCAGATCCATTTGACTATCAAGGAGCTTGAAATATATCAAGGACCAAGTCTGAAATCCATTTCGGAATTCCGTCTATATTCCTTCTAGTTTTTTAATATACTCGTTGAATTGTTTAGCATTAACATTAATTATAACAATTTGCATTTGCTTTTTATTAATCAAAATAAACTTATATTTAAAAATAACTTCTCAAAAGGAAATTATATAAAAAATAATTAGCTCGAATTGATAAACAAAATAGTTACGATTATTTTAACTAAAGCAATAAACAAAATATTTAATTAATCAAATTATTATACGTGATTTAAAAAAATGTAAAGGTGTGAGATTTTGCTACTTACTATTCATATAGTTTATGTCATGTTTTGTTTACAACCTCATGTTTAAGAAAAATTAGTCTTAATTATCATTATAAAAACCTGTGAATTTAAATTTAATTAAGTTTATTATTCCATCACGATTCACATTTATTATTTCTAAAAAGAATTATTTTTATATATAAATTTTATTTTAATTTTAACGTTGATGCCACTGGATTAAATATTAGTAAATATTTTATTAATGTGATAAAAATCTTTTTCCAGTCAAATCTCCTTTATTTTAAAAAAACGTTTCGACTATCTATAGAGTCATTTTCAATTTTTTGCATGAGTGTACAATAACTTTTTTATAACTTATGTATTTATTGTATTGTTTGTTATTTTATATTGCTTTTGTTATTAATTACAGATTTAATAGAATGATAATTCAAATTAATTGACTTGTAAGTAGTAGAAGTATACTTAAGCAAAATATTGAAAATGACTCTATAGATAGTCGAACCGTTTTTTTTAAATAAAGGAAATTTGACTTGAAAAAGGTTTTTATCACATTAATAAAATATAAATTTTATTATTACAGGTGTTCCTGGTTCAATTGGTTTTCACTATACCAATGACAGAAGCAATGCCTACGGAAGATTCCGGGGGAAGTTTTGACTTCTTAACGGCAATTATAAAAGGGTTCATAAAGATTGCACCTGTGGTAGGAAAAGCTATTGTTGATTCATAATAATGCAGTTTACTACAGCTTCTATAAAAAAGTTGTATTAAAGTTGATATTGAATCAATCTATATATTAAAAGAGATGTACTCGTTGAATTATAACAAACATATATTTGGAAAAAAAGATTTAATATGCCAATCCTTACATACCAATTTTTGTAAAATTATAAATTATATGATGGATTGTAGTGATTGTAGTAAATTGTATACTATGTCCGGCTTCAATCCAAGTGACTTTAAAATATAGAAAAAAACCTAATTTCTATTTTTTTATATTGACATTATCATTATTACGAGCATGAGGCGAATCCATGAATGTTACCTACAAAATGTAGCTAAAAGTGGACAAAAAAGTATTTTACTTTAAGAAAAATGTGTTACTCGTATTCCACTGAACTCGAAATAACAGTCCTAAAATTGAATTATTGGAATAAAATATAGCTTCCGATCATTCTATAGAACACTCATCATTCTATTACTAATTAATTACAGAGAAAAATATATATAAAATTTATGAATAGTTAATTTTTAAATAATTAATCATAAACTATTGTTCAATACGTTTATATTAATTATAATAAACATATTTTAATTAATTAAATTTTAAGTGGAAAAAAAGAAAAAAAAATGTTCATGTAAATGAACTAGAAAAGTTCTAGAAAAAATAAAAAAAAAATTTCTACCTTATTTCTACATTTATTTTAAATATAGAAAAATAAAAAGAGACCTTACATAAATGTTAAGACCTTGGAAAAAATCCAACGAAAAGCCCTTAGTCTCCAAACTAAAACAAAAATAGAAATTATCTGTCCAATATTTCGTCCATTCAGGCATCTTCAGGGTAGATAGAGAAAAAAAAAGAACAAAAAACAAAAGAACAAAAACAAAACAAAATATTAATAATGCACCCAAGAAGCATCCCACCACCTCCAAAGCTCAAATCTCAGTTTGTTATTTTTCTTTTCTCTATCTACCCTGAGGATGCCTGAATGGGCGAAATATTGGACAGATAATTTCTATTTCTGTTTTAGTTTGAAGACTAAGGGCTTTTCATTGGAATTTTTCCACGGCCTTTACATTTATTTTATATTATTTACATTTACGTCCGCTGTCTTTTTTCTAAATAATATTCCTTGTTCTTCCATGTTATTCTTTATATTTAATTCACTCATTTTAAAAACTTCATACTCTGATAATTGGTTTTCCCTTTTTTCTTATAAACGATAAGAAAGTCGTTGCAGATAATTGTCTTGGTTTAAAACACAAAGTAGTGCCTATCTGGCATCCTTCAATTATAGATATTTAAGAAAACTTATACACTACTTAAAAAGAAAGGGTTACGCTGTATGTGACTTGCTGATTCTAGACCATCGCTCCATCCAGTTCCTTCATTTTGAATTGACTGCGTCATCCGAACTGCTGACCTTATCTCTGAGAGTAAATGTAATAAACCGTATCGGGCCTTTTTTACTCTACATGGCCTAGGTATTCCATATTTACTTAGGTACTTCTAATGCTTCAGAAAGTCTCATATAGCACTTACCCATGGTCCAAAAACAATATAAATATATTCAATTAACTAATGTTTAAAAATGTACAATCTTAAGCAAAAAGGAGGAAATAAGTAAAAGAAAGTTCAAAATTAAACAAAATTTAACCTTAATGAACGGGAACTTTGGGTTAAAAGTTGATTATTAATAATGAATATTAATCGGTTAAAATATTGAATATAAATATTTACGCTTCAATTTGAATAACACGATCAACATAGAATATATTATTTATAGAATAATATGTAAAGCTTTAGAAAACCAAAATTTAAGTTAGTTATTTATCCAAAAATATACTTTAGATAATAACCTACATGTCTATAGATTCTTATTTACAAACTTATGTTTCGTTACCTATTTAAAAAAATGTACAACTACAGATACAGTACAAGATAGAGACTTTGTTAGTTAACAATCCTGCTAGAAGATGATTTGGCCAAGGCAATGTATTCACTATTAGGCTCCGGCTAGAACGTGAACGAACTAGTTCATTGCATTAGATCGTTCACGTAGTTCTCATCTCTACTGGTGAGTGTTGTGAACTATAGGTGAGTGTAAAAAGAACTATAGTTCACCAAAACTGAGAGCGCTCTTTATAGTTCACTTTACGGATCTAATTCGATGAACTAGTTCGTTCACTTACTTCTCACCTCTGGTAAACAGCCAAGCCTTGACCTTGATCTTGCCAACTGAACAGTATTAGTCCTGTCTATATTACTATGGGATTAAGGCCACGTTACTGCCTTTAGCAGCCGGTCAATAAATAATTGTATGTCAATAGTTTTTATTAATCACTCACCTCACTGATGTTAATAAAAAGAACAACTTTTTTTTGACACAGTTTGATGAAATTATTTAAACTAATAGTATGAAAATACTCTATTAAGCAAAGGACGATGTGAAAACGACACTTCACTTGCCATGACATTTGGTACTAGTTAACACCTACACACAAGCATTAATTAGCAAAAACCTTTTGGAAATAATAGAGGGAAACACTCGATAATGCATCACTGACCTAAGTAGCGAAAATTTGAGAAAATAATTGATTTAAACACACTAAATATATATTAAGACCATGAAAAATTCCAACGAAAAGCCGTTAAGTCTACAAACTAAAAACAGAAATTGAAAATATCTGTCCAATATTTCGCCCATTCAGGCATCCTCAAGGTATAAAGAGAATAACAGCAAAATAAAGCATGAATAATGCACCCAAGAAACATCCCATCACCAAATGCAACTAATGAATCATAAGGAAGGTTACTCGACCTCAGCTGGATAAGGTTAGATAAAAACAGCTGATAAATTCTCCAGCCATTGAAAATTTAATATACACTCACCAAACTTCAAAAAGCACAACAGGAAAAAATAAATAATAGTAAACAACACAAAAACAAAATACAAAAGACCATATGAAAAAATGAAAGTAAAAGTGCAAGAAAAAAAGAACATTATCAAGAAATCCTTTTACCTTCCCCCTAACACAATATTAATAATCAAAATAATTAACAAAATATATTGGTGCTGGGGGAGGGGAAGGTTCTTGAATTAAAAGCAATAAACATGTTGGTTAAGGTTATGATTGTCCAAATAGTAAAGATCTGAGATAGGGCATCAAATTCCTGCGTTACGTTCTGATTCATTAACCGTATTAGTTCTGGTTCAGTCTGATGCTAGGGATGAGCTCCATTATTAAGATATGTTTACACTTAAATATTGGATGGTTCCAGAGAGGGTGGCTAGGCAGAACAGGGAACTGTCTTAGGCCCTTAAAAGCAACTAGTTTAAGTATGCAGGTACATGAGGGTCTGCCGTCCTGTTCTGTGAGTCCAAACTCAAGAGACATCAACACATTCAAAACTAGAGATACTTCTGACAAATTTGCGAATTGTAAAGGGCTATGCGCCAGTTTGCAATTCGCAAATTAGTCGCAAATTAGTCGTAAGTATCTCTAGTTTTGAATGTGTTGATGTCTCTTGAGTTTGGACTCATAGAACGCATCTTGTTGAATGGTTTAATGTTATTATGTGTAAACCCTTGTGTATGTGTATCTTGTTTAATATGGGATATATATTTTATTCCTGGATTTTGTGGGATTGATATACTCAACTCTACACGAGTTGAGCTTCAATTATCAACAATAGCTTCAACAATTATCAACAATATTAACAATAGCTTCATTTATCTTTTTTTGTGATATACAAGTTACATCCATTTTATCCTTCGAGATCATTGGTAATGTGCATCAGTGGCAATTGATGTAGAAATAATCCAGTTTCATTGCTAAATGAAAATATTTTTCGAATTTCCAGTAATGAAAGTATTTTTTCTTCTGATTTGTAACAAATTAATAACAATTAATGATTCTACTTTATTTTATATTATGAAGTTTGATTGTAAATTACAGTGAATTTTTTAAACTGAAAATTTTATAGTTGAAGATTCTTAGTAAAGATATTAAGTTCTTTGAAGCATCATAAAAATGATTTATGGTATGAGGAACGGTTTGAAAGATAAATAAATAACTAATATTTATAAGAATTTATTTTATGAAAAGAGGTGATAGAATTGTTTTTATTTCTCAATAGTCACCTGTTACGTAGATAGATAAGTCAGGTACAGCTCCGAGGCCAAGTCTCTTATTGTTTCTAATGTTAAGAAACGTAAAATTAAACTCATTGTTAGCTATTTAATAATTTACAATTACTTTGTGATTATATATTTAAAAATCTTTGAATTAACTACTAATTTTATGGTCACTTACTCGAAAAATAATTGACTAATAAGATCAACATTATGCTAACGGTAGGATATTGCTGATCCCTCAATCCGAATTTTCTTGTTGTTCGCTGACCATATATCAATAACAATGTATATTTAGGACTAAAAAAAAAATTTTTACGTAACTCTCTACTACATTAAAATGTTTTAAATGTTGTAATATATTATCGGAGATGCCTGACCAAGAATCGATGAACTGAAACTTTGCTTAGTCTTTTGTCGTGCTCCATCGAAAAATTATAACTTTTTTTTAAATTGGCAATACAAGCTACGCAACACACACCTTAGGTGTGCGAAGCTATAGAAGAACAAGCAGCAATAGTGACCACTGTATGGTTATGAAACCGGAAAACATCGACAAGAGACAAAGAAGAGAATAGTCAATGATTCAGAAAAGCTGAAGAAGAATGAGGTGAGAAACAAGGACAAGTGGGAGAGGTGCCAGAATTAGATTATAATTAGGGAAAAGAGGAAAAAGTTTTGAGAGATACAGCCGAGCAGGTTGTGGTGCTAAGAACCAAGAAAGGACTGGTAAGACAGGGAGTGCGAGACAGCAATGTAACTGAGAAACGAAGTTTGGATGGGGGATCTGCAAAGAAGCACGAGACATGGAGGTGAGTTGTAGGAGGAAAAACGAAGATTAGCAAAGAAGCTATGAATTAAAAAGAAAAGGTTGTAGAAACTAGAATGACTTGAGAAACCGAATATATACTTCAAGGAAAGCCGAAGGAGAACAGGTCTTCCGGAGTGATTGATCTGAGGCCGCGGGGCACTCTATATTATATACATAATATATTTTTAAATTATTTTAAACTTGGACACACGGAAGCCAAAGCTGCAAGAAATATTAACACCGCGTTAAGGGAAGGTTATTGTAACGAACGGACCATTCGCCGCTGGTTTGAGAAATTATCAGTTGGTGACATAGATCAATTCATTAATAATCAATTTCTCCTTTGATAGGTGAAACCATCACAACCATATCATAATGCAGGGATATTTACATAATGCAACAAAAACTTATCAAAAAACCTACATTGGTTAATTGGAAGGGACCTTTAAAGGACCATATGTTCACAACAGTGAAGAAACTATACGAGTCGGGTTGGGGAGACCTCTCACACCCACCTTATTCTACAGACGGACATTTCCTATGCAACCCCATATAAGTAAGGTTATTACAAACATAACATAAGACCATAAGTCATCGCACTGATATTGAGAGCAATGCAGAGGTAACCATTCTCCTCGGATATGAATCATCACTAATCCTGAAAACCCTGGTCAGGATGACACAAACTTCTTAAATTATTCTATTAATAGCGGTTCTTGAGAAGTGTACTCAATTTCGTTTTTTTTTTTTAATTAAATTTATTGATATTTACAACTATAATAATATTACAATAAGTAAAGCTGCTAATATGTACAATATGTCATGAAAAACACTTGTGGAGAAACTACTCATCGGTTAGTTCTATAGTAGATGGTCTCGACCCATCTTTTTTTTTCGTAGGGTTATCAGGAATAGTATGGGAAGCAAGTTGAGAGACTAGCGGATTCAAGTGTTTATAGAGCTTGTCATGGAAGGTTAGGTATCCAGTTTGGGCCAAATCAGTAGCATATGGGATATTAAGATCATGATGGATGAATTTGTTTGTGACATAATAAGGAGCATTGAGGATTTTACGAAGGATTTTGGTTTGCAAGGATTGGGATACGAGATGAATGGGATGGTTTAGTAGAGCCCCAAAGCTCAACTCTGTATGTCCAAATAGGCCTGGGAACTGTCATTTAAATGAGTCTTTTGTAATTAATTGGGAGCTTGGAGCGTTTGTCCAGTAAATGTTGAAGTAGGCGAAAACGACGAGCAGTTTCTTGTCTTTTCAGTCTTGTATGAGGATTCCTTGTATGAGGGAGGGGGGGAGTTGAACCCACACCAGTCAACCACTCCAACATATTACTCCCTTCAAATAAGATGCCTCGTAATATAGGTATAATTTATATTAAACTATAAATCATGTAGCTTCAAATTAAATAACTAGATTATAATTTTTTATAAATGTAAGTAAAATCCTTCAAATTTATATTTCTTTTAAATTGTTACTTACAATTTTTGTTTAATTTCTTCTTAGGAAAAAGGGGAGGGGTTACATCCCCAATAACCTCCCCTCGTTACGCCTATGTGTCTATTAATAATCGGGCTTGATTTTTCCTTTACACGAATTTTCCACAATATTCATCTGGTACGTTTTCATCCCATCTGAGTTTAATATTATATAATACAAACAAACATTTATTAGTACAATCCATACAACCCAAAGAGTCTTTGGTTAAGTAGGTGGTAAAGACTGTACTGTTTTAAGGAAAACGGTTTGCAAGGAAGTGGTTTGTCCTAGATCAAGCTCAACCACCAGGTGTTTACCCAATTAAGGGTGCTCGCTTTATAAAGGCTGGTCCCAGGCTACGGCCGTTAAAATATGAAATAAATCATCTGCCACAGTGGGGTTCGAACACAGGATCTTCGATACGACAACTCTAATTTTTTTTTTACACCTTTATGCATATGATATTTATATATTTACGTTTATTTATAAAAAAAAATAAAAATTTTATTTTTATATTTGTTTATGTATAAATTAAAATTTTAGGTAAAAAATTAAAATTTTATTGTTTACCCCATGTCATGTGGCAAATAAAATACTATTAACAAATTTTCTATTCTTTTTTATTCTCGACGAAACAGCAGATTTTTACAAGGTTTAATATTTCTTTGCTGAAAACTTTATATTATTAGAAATAAACATTATGTGTCAAAATCCAGATTCACATGAAGTACTTTACTTCATTTTGAATTATAATTTAGACATCATTTATTAATATGCATATTAGTTCGGTATCTAAAGTATAGTGAGAATGGTTTATAGTTCATATTAAAACATCAATCTAAAGGAGTTCACAAGATGAAATTAAATATGGAGTATGTACTTCAATCTCAGCAGTCGTTTTCTTTTGCTTATTTGAAATCCCCCTGAAATTATTTTTATTGTTATTATATCATATATTATTCTAGAAATTGAAGTTCAGTTAATTTCTTATTTTATACCCTCCAGTAAGCCTATTAAAATATGAGTACCCAGTTAGTGTTATGAGAAATTGAGTATTTCGCATTAGAAAAAATAATTTTTATTCTAGATTTCTTTCATAAAGAAAACAAATATCCAAAGGAACAAGGTCTTACTCTAATTTCACTCCATTCTAATTATTAATATATGAGTTCTAAAATCGAATTGTCGAAACAACATGTAGCATGTTTTATATTTTAAGTAAATATACATATTTCATTCTTCCATTTAAATAAAAAATAATGGTATATTTTGTACAGCAACTTAAAGAATTCCGGTGTAATATATTATCCATTTGCCATCTTCTAAAATTATTGCCGTTGTGATGTGCCAACATGTCGAGGAAATTACAACAAAATAACTTGCTTAGGAGGATGTATTTTTGAAGTATTATAGTGATTTCCAAACGATACAAAATAGTTATGATTATTTCAATTAAAGCACATAAGCAAAATATTTAATTAATTATTTATTTAATTTAATCAAAACGTAAAGACCAAGTTTTGTTGCCAATTTTCGGATACAGATTCATGTTTAAAAAATCTATTAGTCTTAATCAATATATTATTGTAAAAACTTGTTAATTGAAATTAAATTAAATTTATTTTTCTATTAATATTTTGTATGTATTATTAATTACATTTTTTATTTAAATATATATTTTTATTATTACAGGTGTTCCTAGTTGTAAGATTAGGATTAATTAGTAAGAATGGAAGAAACAACTGTAAAAATGGAAGAAACAACGCCTAAAGGAGATTCCGGGGTATTTCCTGCAGTGGACATAGCTGAATAAATGAAAACGAGTATTGACGTTTTTCCTTGGGTATTAGAATTACTCGGAATATCATAATGAAGTTTACCTCAGCTTCTAAGAAAGTTGTAAAAAGATGCTGTTTTGCTAAAAGTTTTGATTGACTCAATCTGTATGGTAAAAGAGATATATTGGTAGAAATGTAATAAACGTATGTTTGGAAATAGAGATTTACTATGTCAATCCTTACGTATGCATTTTAGTAGAGTTGTAAGTTAAATTATTAGATTTTATATTGTATTCTATTCCAGGCTTCAATATATTGACCTGAAAATATTCAAAAAAACATAAATTATATTTTTTATTGACAACAAATAGCCTAGTTTACATACTATATAACTAATCATTTAATAGCTCAACAATAGGTACATCACGATTTATTCAGTTGAAATTTGATGTTCAGTTTAGTACTTAATTAGTGCTTCCTAATGCGCCTAATAAAATACCCACAAGTATTGATAAGATTGTAAGTGACGTTGAATATGTTATTTTAAACAAAAATTATTCTAGCTTTGTTTTAATGATATTTAAATGGGCTGTAATGAGGACTGCAGATAGAAAAGAAAACTGTATTTTTTAATTCCTAAATCGATCATAGTCTAAAGTCTAAGTAAATGGCAAGAATGTAACATAGTGGCATGGATAAGGACTAGCAGAGAAACTACCCAGTGATAGCACTCTAAGAACAAGTTCGGCTTAGAAAGTCACAAGGCCATCTTATTTCAGACGCCTCGGAGGATTATCAGAAATTGGAGAGGTTGCTAGCTTTAAAACGAGTTGGATTGAAAAGATTGGTATCGGGTTCAGGTCAAAACAGCAACAAATGGGACATTCAGGTCATTATGGATGACTTTATCCGTAACAAATTAAGGAGCATTAAGGATTTTGGACTGTAAAGATTGGAGACGAGAGGAATTCGATGGCTTAGTGGAGCCCCAAAGCTCTACTCCGTTAGGCCAAAAAGGTATTATAACACAGGTCTGGGATGAAAAAATTGTAACATATTTAACTATTGGATTTAACAGTATTTTTAGTGCTGATTACGGAAAATAAAACTGATAAAATTATTATCACCCCTAGATAAGTCACAGATTTCACCTGTAAATTTCTTAGTTGATTCATCAATAGGTAGTTTGAAAGCTATACTTCTTCACAATGGTAACCGATATGCTTCTGTGCCTGTTGGACACTCAGTCCATTTGATAGAATGCTTTGAAAATCTTGAGTTTGTTCTTAATAAGCTCGGCTACTCTGACCAAAAATGGACCATTTGTGGGGATTTGAAAGTTATTTCCATGTTACTAGGTCAACAAAGTGGTTACACAAAAAATCCATGTTTCCTCTGAGAATGGGATAGCCGTGACAGGAAACAACACAATGTCAAGCAGGCGTGGCCAATCAGAAAGGCTCTTATTCCTGGAGTTAAGAATGTTGAAAGACAAAGTTTATTGGATCCTAAAAAGATTTTACTTCTACCACATCATATCGATTTGGGGCTAATGAATCAGTTTATGAAAGCATTACCCAAAGAAGTAGACTGTTTCAAGAATCTTTGTGAACAGTTTCCTGGTAAATCCGATGCTGAGCTGAAAGAGGGAGTCTTTGTTGGGCCTGACATCAAAAAACTTTAAAAAGATGAAAACTTGGTAACTAAAATGGAAATGGAAGAAAAAAACTTGTAACAGGCTTTCTTGGAAACAAAAAAGACCCAACTACAAAACTATGGTTGCTGGATTGTTACAAAACTATAAAATGTTGGGCTGCAACTTGAGTGTCAAAGTTCATTTCCTTCACTCACATCTGGCCTACTTTCTAGAAAATCTTAGGATTGTAAGTGAGGAACAAAGAGAAAGTTTTCATCAAGATATAAAAGAAATGGAGCGCAGTTACCAAGGTCAATGGAATGCCAACATGATGGCAGACTACTGTTGGATGTTAAATAGGGAAAATTCACGATAACACAGTCGAAAAGGTACCAAAAGGTACTTTTGCAGACCTGTGCAATAGTCATGTATATGATTCTTTTGTAATTACATAATTGAGAGCTTAGAACGTTTGTCTAGTAAGTGTTCCAGTAGCCTGAAACGGCGAGCAGTCTCTTGCGTTTTCAGACTAGTATGAGGATTCCACGTTTATCTTTTGTCGAGATGTAATCCTAATTATAGGATTTGTTCTACAGGAATCAGTGGGATATTATTCATGGATACTGGAGGGCAGGAAGTCATTGGTTTCCTACGAAAGGTAAAGATTATTCGACTGGATTTGTGGGAGTTGATTTTTATCCTCGAGTTTTGAAACCGTTCTTCAAGATCAGTGATATGGGAGGGAAGAGTCTGAATTATTTAAACTTTAAATTTGTAAATTTTAATTATTAACATTAATGCGGTTTTCTCATATACTGACAACAACCAATAGTTGACCAATGAATAAACCAAAAACAGTGACTATACATTTTCAAGTAGTTTATTTATTAACATATTGAAAAATTTGGCTGCACAAGCTTAATGCAAAATAACAATAATTTTATATAGTCTTTCAAGTTTCCACGGCCAATATTTTTTATTGGTTTAGACGGTGTAGCCAAATTTTCCGCCAACGTTTCCCCAGACATGCTGCTGCCTCCCTCAAGACTGTTGGGTCTTTCTCTCTCTCTCTCTCTCTCTCTCTCTCTCTCTCTCTCTCTCTCTCTCTCTCTCTCTCTCTCTCTCTCTCTCTCTCACTCTCTCTCTCTCGATATATATATATATATATATATATATATATATATATATATATAGAGAGAGAGAGAGAGAGAGAGAGAGAGAGACGCTATGTAATTTTTATCTTTTTTAAATAATTATTATGTACCATTCATCCTATGTTGTATTTCTTGTTGTATTAGTATAATACAGTTGTAAATGTCATTAAAAAAAAGAAAGTATTATTTAACTCTTCGAACCCTTCATAAACCAAATACAACTCCCTGACATAAGAACTCACTTATTTTTAAGAAACAATTGATCAGTTATCTAACCGGAACGTGCTCTTGGCCAAACAACAGTTCAATAAATAGCTCCAAGTAACTAAAGATTCACAGCATACCAATAAAAATCTTCAACATGAAACTACTTTTGACCGTGAGTATAAGTAAGAGTATAAGCTATTAACAATCGCTAGTCATTTTTCCTCATCATTATGAAGATATTTAAAACAGTTCTGCTGTGCTCGTTCCACCAGTGTTCGGCATAGACCACAAGCGTTATTTTTATTATTGTAAAATTTTTGCCATAACAAAGTAATATACTTTGTACATATTCTGTACATGCTATAAAAGAAATCCGTAGTAATGAGGAATTGTTTTAGTTTGAGGACTATTTAAAGATAAATCTTGTTATAAATAAATTGTAAAATATACTTGATGAATGAATGATGATTATACATATTTTCATCAAACTGCATGTACTATAGTTCAAACGTTTTATTGTACACATGTTCGTAAATATTAAAAATATACAAGTTAACACGATATGAACATGGTTTTCTTTTGATCTTCCCATCTTCGTTTATCCATTAAAGTCATAAAATATTATGTATTTAATTAAAATGATACATTTAATTAATTTCCAATTCACCTAAAAAACAAATAGCAAATAATTAAAATCGGTGCATTATTATTTAAGTTTATTGTTATAATAATAAGTAAATTAGCCGCTTATAAAAACGCAGATATTAATTATATTGGGTAATAATTGGTGTAAAATATAGAATAAAAAATATATTATATATCAGGGGTGGCCAAGCTCCTTGATAGTCAGATCCATTTGACTATCAAGGAGCTTGAAATATATCAAGGACCAAGTCTGAAATCCATTTTGGAATTCCATCAATATTCCTTCTAGTTTTTTTATATACTCGTTGAATTGTTCTTGTTTAAGTAAAGGAGATAGTTGGGGAGTGCAGTCAATAAGAACACAGAATAAGTGAAGTACTTATATTATGTGGCGACGTTTCGACCTACAGTGTATGTCATCTTCAGGGCGAATGTTGGAAAGCGTGGCCGTTACATATAACGGCTGGTACGTACTTAATACGCTTACGCTTACGCTTTCCAACATTCGCCCTGAAGATGACACGAAGACGAAGACCTACACTGTAGGTCGAAACGTCGGCACATAATATAAGTACTTCACTTATTCTGTGTTCTTATTGACTACACCCCCCAACTATCTCCTTTACATAAGATCATCCAGTCAACTATTTTCATCTCATACATGTTCTTGTTTAATATTGGAACAATTTTTTTTTTAATTCGAGGAAAAATCTTTCTTTCTTTCTTACAGCCAACGGCCGTTCATGGCCTTTCGGCCATCCGACGCCGTGCCGCCCAGTATAAACGAACTCGTCCCTCTATCGTTGCCTCACAAGTGATGTCCTTAAGGCCATCGCAGGTCGTAAGGTGTTCTGCAGTTCCTTCAGCATTGGAACATAAGGGGCATAATGGTGAGTCCACCACCCCAATCCGATGCAAGTGCTTCTGAAGGAAGTCATGTCCAGTTGTCATTCGGAAAGTTGCCACTGCTATGAACTCGAGGAAAAATGGCAAAATGTTTTATTTTAAATGTCCTTTTGAAAAATTGTTATTTAGTTTTAAAACTAAATATACACTGTGAGAGGTCAGATATTATTTTATCTTTCCTCTGCAATTTTAAATTCAGTCTTTGCAAATGTTCCATGACATCAGTCAAAAACATTAAGTCTTGTAACCGCTCGTCATCGTCTAATTTTGAATAGGCTATTTCCTTTTCTTTTAGAAATGTAGTTATCGGATCAAACAGATCTACAAAAGAATTAAGGCGTTGTAGCTAGATAAACATCTAACAATGCAAAAGAAATTAATGTCATTTGGTATTTCTTTGTCCTTTAATTCTTAAAGGAAATTTTTGAATTGTCGATGATTTTTTGCATTGGTGCGATTGTCAGTTACAATGTGTAACACACCCAGCATTGCCGGAGCACCATCAGCAATGCTTACAAGTTTATCAAGGGACACATCAAAAGTTTTCATTATGGTATCTAATGCATTTTAATATCGACACCGCAGGCTGACTCTTGAAGTGCTACTAAATTTTAATTCTGCTTAAGCAATGAGCTCAGGTGAAACAAAACGTATGAAATTGCGGAAGATTTGTGATATCTGTCGATTCGTCAAGGGCTAAGCTGAATGCTGTACAGTTCTTCAAATCATTTTTAAAGTATATTCAATAAATTCAAATATTTTTTAAAATTATTAATCAAGAGATGTATTAATTGCAGTTATGCGTTGTTCGGTTGTGTGTCTTGAGATGGGAATTTGTAAAACAACTTTTACTGCATGCTACATGATTTTGATCTAAAACTTTAAGTACATCTTCCATGTTTTTTTTAATATACTCTGACTCTCCATACGGGCGTTTTGCACAAGCAACATTCCAGACAATAATAAATCTGGCTTCAGCCACATTATTAGCTTGGTTGCTATGGGTCATCAAAATTGACTGTTGTTTATTTAAATTAGATTTTAAACAAGCAAATTTATCTGATGTTAATTTAGAGTTCGGTGGATACTGATTAGAAAACTGAGGATGATTGGTTTCATAACGTCGACGTAAATTGCTAGCTTTATAATCTTTGACCGTAGAATTACAAATCACACATAATGTTTTTCCGTTATTGTGAATAAAAAAGAAATTCTCCTTCCACTTCTTATTAAAACTTCATTTTCTGTAGTAATATTTTTAAAAGAATTGGAAATAAATAAATAAATTTAAAAAATACAAGTTTTGTGTTATCAAAACAATAAAAACACGTGCTACTTACCGAAAATTCCAGATTACAAATTATATCCGTACCAAGAGTGATACAAATTGTTTCCTCCAGAGCACAATGTCAACTATGCGCTGCAATGAAAGTTTACAAATTCATAATCGGTCTGGAGTCGGACGATTACCCCACTGTTTGTTTGTTCGCGCTGTTTTCGATGAGTCATATCATTCTTAATTTAGACGGAAATCAAATTGGTTACAACTTGCACCTAGTCTTTCATATCAAAGTAGTAATTTCAAAGACTATTTGAAAGACATACGGAGCGATAATAAATTTTTAAAATATAATAGCACAAAAATGAAAAGGGAACTCGGGTACATTTATTGAGAGCCACAAACAACCCTTCAAGGAGCCGCAGGTCACCCCCCCCCTCCCCTGTTATATAATATACTATAAAATTGAATTGAACTAAACGAAATCATATTCAATGATTTAGCTACATGTCCAGTCCAATCAGAAAGGTTTAAATTTCCATTGCAAAATTGGCTAAACGAATTGTTTAGCATTAACATTAATTATAACAATTTGCATTTGCTTTTTATTAATCAAAATAAACTTTTATTTAAAAATAACTTCTCAAAAGGAAATTACATAAAACATAACTAGCTCGAATTGATAAACAAAATAGTAACGATTATTTTAATTAAAGAAATTAATAAAATATTTAATTAATCAAACTATTATACATGATTTAGCAAAATATAAAGGTTTGAGAATTTGCTAATTACTATCCATTTTTTATGGCATGTTTTGGTTACAATCTCATGTTTAAGAAAAATCTATTTGTCTTAATTATCATTATAAAACTTGTGAATTTAAATTAAATTAAGTTTATTATTCCATCAGGATTCGCATTTATTATTTCTAAAAAAAATTATTTTTATATATAAATTTTATTATTACAGGTGTTCCTGGTTCAATTGGTTTTCACTATACCAACGACAGAAGCAATGCCTACGGAAGATTCCGGGTTAGGTTTACCTGGCTTGGAATTGTTTGGGACAATTCTAAAAGGGATAATAAAAATTGGACCCGCGTTGACAAAAGCTTTTGTTGAACCATAATAATTCATTTTACCACAGCTTCTATAAAAAAATTGTATTAAAGTTGATATTGAATCAATCTATATATTAAAAGAGATGCACTCGTTAGATTTAATATGCCAATCCTTACGTACCAATTTTTATAAAATTATAAATTATATGATGGATTGTAGTAAATGCCAGGCTTCAATCCAAGTGACTTTAAAATATAGAAAAAAACCTAATTTCTATTTTTTTATATTGACATTATCATTATTACGAGCATGAGGCGAATCCATGAGTGTTACCTACAAAATGTAGCTAAAAGTGGACAAAAAAGTATTTTACTTTAAGAAAAATGTGTTACTCGTATTCCATTGAACTCGAAATAACAGTCCTAAAATTGAATTATGGGAATAAAATATAGCTACTGATCATTCTATAGAACACTCATCATTCTATTACTAATTAATTACAGAGAAAAATATATATAAAATTTATGAATATTTAATTTTTAAATAATTAATCATAAACTATTGTTGAATAAGTTTATATTAATTATAATAAACATATTTTATTTAATTAAATTTTAAGTGGAAAAAAAGAAAAATAAATGTTCATGTAAATGAACTAGAAAACTTCTAGAAAAAATAAAAAACATTTCTACCTTATTTCTACATTTATTTTAAATATAGAAAAATAAAAAGAGACCTTACATTAATGTTAAGACCGTGGAAAAATTCCAACGAAAAGCCCTTAGTCTCCAAACTAAAACAGAAATAGAAATTATCTGTCCAATATTTCGCCCATTCAGGCATCCTCAGGGTAGATAGAGAAAAAAAAAACAAAAAAAACAAAACAAAATATTAATAATGCACCCAAAAAGCATCCCACCACCTCCAAGGCTCAAATCTCAGTTTGTTATTTTTTTTTCTCTATCTACCCTGAGGATGCCTGAATGGGGGAAATATTGGACAGATAATTTCTATTTCTGTTTTAGTTTGGAGACTAAGGGCTTTTCGTTGGAATTTTTCCACGGCCTTTACATTTATTTTACATTATTTACATTTACGTCCGCTGTCTTTTTCCTAAATAATATTCCTTGTTCTTCCATGTTATTCTTTATATTTAATTCACTCATTTTAAAAACTTCATACCCTGATAATTGGTTTTCCCTTTTTTATAATTATAATAATTATTATTATTATTATTATATAATTATTATAATTCCCTTTTTTCTTATGAACGATAAGAAAGTCGTTGCAGATAATTGTCATGGTTTAAAACACAAAGTGGTGCCTATCTGGCATCCTTCAATTACAGATATTTAAGAAAACTTATACACTACATAAAAAGAAAGGGGGACGCTGTATGTGACTTGCTGATTCTAGACCATCGCTCCATCCAGTTCCTTCATTTTGAATTGACTGCGTCATCCGAACAGCTGACCTTATCTCTGAGAGTAAAGGTAATAAACCGTATCGGGCCTTTTTACTCTACATGGCCTAGGTATTCCATATTTACTTAGGTACTTCTAATGCTTCAGATAGTCTCATATAGCACTTATCCATGGTCTAAAAACAATATATATATATATATATATATATATATATATATATATATATATATATATATATTCAATTAACTAATGTTTAAAAATGTACAATCTTAAGCAAAAAGGAGGAAATAAGTAAAAGAAAGTTCAAAATTTAACCTTAATGAACGGGAACTTTAGGTTAAAAGTTGATTATTAATAATGAATATTAATCCGTTAAAATATTGAATATAAATATTTACGCTTCAATTTGAATAACACGATCAACATAGAATATATTATTTATAGAATGATATGTAAAGCTTTACAAAACCAAAATTTAAGTTAGTTATTTACAACCGCCGAGACGAACTTGACATATTTCTTCATGACAATCAGATTGACATTGCCCTACTTACTGTATCTCACTTCACTAAACGTTCATATTTTTACATACGCGACTACATCACTTATAGATCTGTTCACCCAGACAACACGCCAGTTCTTGCATCCTTATCCATAAATCCATTCCACATTCCCTTATTCCCTCTACTCCAAATGCGGTTATCCAAGCAACCTCTATCATAACATCAACTCGTCCCCTCCATCTTACATTATCATCTGTATACTGTCCTCCGGGCAATTCTCTATCCTATAACCAACTAGAATCCTTGTTCCAATCCCTCGGATCACGCTTTATTGCTGGAGGAGACTACAACGCTAAACACCAACGATGGGGTTGTCGAACATCCAACCCTCGTGGCAACATCCTGTCTCATGTCTCCACTTCTCGTAGTTATTCAATTCTCTCTCCCTTGAATCCTACCTATTGGCCAACTTCCCTGAAAAAACGCCCTGATATCCTGGATATATTTGTCACATCCCAGATTTATCCTTCCCATGTATTAATCAAATCCCTGGATGACCTCTCCTCAGACCACAGTCCAGTTCTGCTCTCATTACACTCAACCTTCATTCCTAAGCCCTCCTCTCCTTCATTGATTACAGGACGAATTAACTGGGAGCAATTTAACAACGATTTGGAAAGCAAACTAGACTTACGGATTCCACTAAAAACTAAACAAGACATTGACAGCGCAATAGAAATACTTACAGCAACAATAACACAAAGTATAAGAGATAACACTACCATAAACAGAAATAATATCACACAACAGACTAACCTGCCACAGCACCTTCGCATCTTGCTAAGCGAAAAACGCAGAGCAAGATCTAAGTGGCATAGGACTCGTCAGATAAAACGTATTACACCCAACTGACTAACAAACTGAAAACGGAGATTAGAAACTTCAAAATCCAAAATTTACTTAGTGAGACTGAAAATCTTACGACTACTAACAAATCACTATGGACGACCGCCAAAAAGATCCTTAAATTCAAAGATTTTAATCATCCTCTCCTTACTGAAAATCTAACTTGGTCCAGATCTGATGAAGAAAAATCTCACATATACGCTCAACACCTCTTCAAAACATTTAATCCACACCCTGATATCCTCAACCCTATTCACATTGAGCGTATTGAAGCAGAACTGGATATCCCACTCCAAATGTCTCTCCCACCTAAGGCTTTTCATCCGTCAGAAATATCCAATATTATTCATAGTTTACCTTCCCGTAAAACTCCTGGACATGACCTTATTACAGCTCACATCCTAAAATCCCTTCCTCGAAAAGCTATCCAATTTCTCACATACATATATAATTCTATAATCCGTACTACCTATTTTCCTGATACATGGAAACTATCTATAGTAAAAATGATCCCAAAATCCAAAAAGCCTCCAGAACTCCCATCCTCTTATCGTCCTATCTCTCTCTTACCCATAATGGGCAAGATCCTCGAAAAACTCATTCTAAAACGTATTTATCCCATCCTAGATAGTAACCGCATAATCCCAGACCACCAGTTTGGTTTCCGATCATCCCACTCCACTATCCAGCAATGTCATCGTGTGGTGGATGTTGTCTCCTCTGCATTGGAGCGTAGATTGTACTGCACAGGAGCCTTTCTCGATGTAGAACAGGCTTTTGATCGAGTCTGGCACCCAGGTCTCCTTTACAAAATCCGACAATTCCTTCCTCCTACATACTTTTTAATCATTCGCTCCTTTCTAACTGGCAGAACATTTAAAGTAAGTCATAAAGGTTCCTACTCATCCCTCTATTCCTAGTCTGTTGGCGTTCCTCAAGGTAGCATCCTCAGTCCTATCCTTTACACAGTGTATACAGCTGACATTCCAACCCATCCTAACACCTTCATCTCCACGTATGCTGATGACACATGTGTGTTATCAGTTAACAACGACCCATATATTACATCCCAATCCCTTCAATTACACCTATCAAGCCTCGAAGAATGGTGTCGGAATTGGAGAATTAAAATCAATCCCAGCAAGTCCCATCAAATTACCTCTACCCTTCGTCGAAAATCCATGACTTCCTGTCCTACTGTATTCTTTAATAGTACTCCACTTATCCCTGTTGAACAGATTCACTACCTGGGACTCTACTTAGACAGGCGTCTTACTTGGAACCCTCACACAAGACTGAAAAGACAAGAAACAGCTAGACGTTTCCGACTACTTCAACACATACTGGATAAGCGCTCAAAGCTTCAGATCAATTACAAAAGACTTATTTATGTGACTGTTATAAGGCCTATATGGACTTATGGAATTGAACTATGGGGCTCCACCAAACCATCGAATTCCTCTCGTATCCAATCCTTGCAATCCAAAATGCTTCGCAAAATCCTAAACGCTCCTTATTTTGTCACAAATAAAACCATCCATAATGACCTTAACGTTCCATATGTGACCGATTTAGCCCATTCCAGATACCTATCATTCCACAATAAACTTCAAACCCATCCAAACCCACTAGTTTCCATCCTTGCATCCAATTCCATCCCGGACAATCCTCCTAGGCGTCTGAAGAGAAGATGGCCTCGGGACCTTCTATTATAGAACTTTATTAGAGTGCTGCCAGTGGGTAGTATTTCTACATGTCTTATCATGTATTATTTACTCTTATAGCAATTGTACTAGATATATGTATTACAGTTGTACAACTCAATAAAATAATAATAAAAAAAAAGTTAGTTATTTATCCAAAAATATACTTTAGATAATAACCTACATGTCTATAGATTCTTATTTACAAACTTATGTTTGGTTACCTATTTAAAAAAATGTACAACTACAGATACAGTACAAGATAGAGACTTTGTTAGTTAACAATCCTGCTAGAAGATGATTTGGCCAAGGCAATGTATTCACTATTAGGCTCCGGCTAGAACGTGAACGAACTAGTTCATTGAATTAGATCGTTCACGTAGTTCTCATCTCTACTGGTGAGTGTTGTGAACTAAAACTATGTCAATAGTTTTTATTAATCACTCACCTCACTGATGTTAATAAAATGAACAACTTTTTTTTGACACAGTTTGATGAAATTATTTGAACTAATAGTACGATAATACTGTATTAAGCAAAGGACGATGTGAAAACGACACTTTGCTTGCGGCCATGACACTCGGTAGTAGTTAACACCTATAAAGTATTAATTAGCAAAAACCTTTTTCGAAATAATAGAAAAAAACACTCGATAATGGATCACTGACCTAAGTAGCGAAAATTTTAGAAAATAATTGATTTAAACACACTATGGAAAAATTCCAAAGAAAAGCCCTTTAGTCTAAAAACAGAAATAGAAAATATCTGTTCAATTCAGGCAGCCCATTCAGGCATCCTCAGGGTATAAAGAGAATAACAGCAAAACAAAACATGAATAATGCACCCAAAAAACGTCCCACCACCTCCAAGGCTCAAATGCAACTAATGAATCATAAGGAAGGTTACTCGACCCCAGCTGGATAAGATTAGATATCCAGCTGATAAATACTCCAGAAATTGAAAATTCAACAAACACTCACCAAACTTCAGAAAGCACAACGGGAAAAAATAAATAATAGTAAACAATACAAAAAAATAAGACAAAAGACCATATGAAAAAATGAAAGTAAAAGTGCAAGAAAAAAAGAACATTATCAAGAAATCCTTTTACCTCCACCCTAACACAATATTAATTAACAAAATATATTGGTGTTGGGGGAGAGGAGGGGAGGTAAAAGGATTTCTTGATAATGTTCTTGCACTTTTATTTTCATTTTTTCATACGGTCTTTTGCCTTATGTTTTTTACTATTATTTATTTTTTCCTGTTGTGTGTTTTGAAGTTTGGTGAGTGTATATTGAATTTTTAATTTCTGGAGAATTTATCAGCTGTTTTTATCTAACCTTATCCAGCTGGGGTCGAGTAACCTTGGGTTATTTATAAATATATAAATAGCCCAAATTAAATGTAATGTAATTGATAGCACAAAATATAAACACCTATATAATCTTGCCAGAACATACAACGTATTATTCTTTGGAATTACGAGTATGTGGAGTATCTGTTGAAGCAGCCAATTTAGTGATAATTAGGAAGAGCCTATGAATAAAAAACATGTTGCTATAAACATTTTTGGTGAATCGACACGATCTATTATATTTTACTTCTGGACTAATTTTTTTTTATATTAGGAATGTAAAGGCAGGGCTCGACACCATCAGTAAAAATAATAAGGAAAAGGATTCAGAAATGATAACGCAGGTCTCTTCTATGGAGGAAAGACTAGATTGTGAAAATAACTTCAGAAAAATTTAAGTTGAGATATCGGATGTACAAGCAAGCCTTGAATTAAAATTAAAACAGTTGACAGTTATTTTAGTTACATTGTTAGGCTCCAAGAAAGTTTTCCACCAAGTCCTAGTAGCTCTAAGGACTGCAAGGAAAAGGTAAATACTATTTGACTCTTCGAAAAATTATTGTAGAAATTTCATACAGATATTAGTGTAAAATGTTGTGAAGTAGATAGAATTTACAATACAGTCAGCAAATATGATATTACATTAATAACGAAAAACGATCTGGGTATGAGACAGTCTTATGACCTGGCTATATCTTAATTTTTAGGCCAGGTTTCACATCCAACTTATCTTCAGGCATATTCGAATGACGCCTATGATATCAATTAGTACCATATCGAATGCCTGTTTGCAATATGCCAATGATAGTGTCTATATATTAAATGGATTCATTTTTTATTAAGTTGGGAAAGACGAATCGAAGACGTGGCTTTTATCATTTTAAGAAATCTCGATGGGAGAGTCTGTATTTTTTCAATATAGGATTTTTTAGCGGCCGCATAAATTTGGGATACCGAGTCCTTAATGGTTTAATAAGTATTAAATAACCGCCGGTAAGTTATAACTTCTTTGAAATTGAAAATATGGCAGACGTAATTTTAAGGCTTGGTTTTATTCTAGACACGAAGGCCCTACATCAGCTTTCTATGAAATGTTTTAGTTTAGTTCGAAGTTAGTTTTTCAGTTTGAGTTAACGGTAATGTTATTGTGAAATTGTCTCATTTTGGAGTTTTCTTGAATTCAATGTTATTTTCCATTTTCGCTCCGACCTTGTGCCATGTTGAGATTATTTGTTTCGTTTAGTGTCGCTCTATGCTGCTATGGCTGATCTGACGATGCTACCGTGAGAGTCCTAAATTATGCCTATCCAGGTGTAAATAGGAAAGGAATTATTAACGTGTACTTAACATCAGCAGCTCCATTTTAAGTCCCATCAGTAGAACAGCATAGAATAAAGGAGTTTTTACTCACTGGCCATTACGCCTATATAAATTCCTATAAATAATATCGATATCACCAGCGTAAGTCGCAGTTAGTATTACGTTATTGTATGTAGGTATGTCCAGCGAGGAAATGAAGTACTGGAATGGTGTTGGAAAAGAACATTGAGGAATCTTCTGCTGAAATACCTTTGATTGATAAGGTCTCTAAGGGAAAATGGATTAGAAAGAAAAAAAGTGAATGTTTAAATACTATGTTTAGAAATAAGTTCTTGGGCCATGCACGGATTTTAAATTAAGTGTATGTCTAGTTTGGTGTTTCGTTTAATAATTCCGTTTAGGTTCTAAACAGAGATTAAGAAAGAGCCAACAGCTTGAGAAGTAAGTCATAAGTGTATCAGACTTGAGTAAGTTCAAATGAATTAAAAGCAATAACATGTTGGTTAAGGTTATGATTGTCCAAATAGTAAAGATCTGAACTAGGGCATAAAATCTGGCGTTACGTTCTGATTCATTAATCGTATTAGTTCCGGTTCAGCCTGATGCCATTATTAAGATATGTTTACACTTATATATTGGATAGTTCCAGAGAGGGTGGCTAGGCAGAACAGGGAACTGTCTTAGGTCCTTACAATCAGCAACTACTTTAAGTATGCAGGTACATGAGGGTCTGCCATCCTGTTCTGTGAGTCCAAACTCTAGAGAAATCAACACATTCAAAACTAGAGATACTTCCGACTAATTTGCGAATTGCAAACTGGCGCATAGCCCTTTACAATTCGCAAATTTGTCAGAAGTATCTCTAGTTTTGAATGTGTTGATGTCTCTTGAGTTTGGACTCACAGAACAGGATGGCAGACCCTCATGTACCTGCATACTTAAACTAGTTGCGAATTGTAAAAGGCTAGATGCGCCACTTGAATGTCTGAATGTCTCTTGAGTTTGGACTCATAGAATGGTTTAATATTATTATGTATAAGGGTGCAAACCCTTGTGTATGTGTATCTTGTTTAATGCGGGATATATTTTTTATCCCTGGATTATGGGAGATTGATATACTCAACCCTGCATGAGTACAAACCAAAAGCTTCATTTATCTTTTTTGTGATGTACACGTTACATCAATTTTATCCTTAGAGAGCATTGGTAATGCGCATCAGTGGCAATTGATGTAGAAATAATCCAGTTTCATTGCTAAAATGAAAATATTTTTAGAAATTCCAGTAATGAAAGTAATTTTTCTTTTGATTTTTATCAAATTAAAACAAGTAATGATTTTACGAAGTTTGATTATAAATTACAGTGAATTTTTTAAACTAAAAATTTAATAGTTGAAGATTCTTAGTAAAGATATTAAGTTCTTTGAAGCATCATAAAAATGATTTGTGGTATGAGGAACGGTTTGAAAGATAAATAAATAACTAATATTCATAAGAAATAATTTTATGAAAAGAGGTGATAGACTTGTTTTTATTTCTCAATAGTCATTTGGCACGTAGATAGATTAGTCAGGTACAGCTCCGAGGCCAAGTCTCTTATTGTTTCTAATGTTAAGAAACGTAAAATTAAACTCATTGTTAGCTATTTAATAATTATAATAATTATATTATATTTTATATTTTAAACAACTTTGAATTGACCACTAATTTAATGGTCACTGTAAAAATAAATGACTAATAAGATTACCAACATTAACCTAACGGTAGGATATTGCTGATCCCTCAACCTGAATTTTCTTGTTGTTCGCTGACCAGATGTCGATAACAATTGATATTAAGGACTAAAAAAAAATATTAAAAAAAAACTTGTACATAACTCTCTACTACATAAAAATGTTTTATATGCTGTAATATATTATCGGAAATGCCTGACCGAGAATCGATGAACTAGATTTTGCTTAGTCTTTTGTCGTGCTCCATCGAAAAATTATAACTTTTTTTAAAATTGGCAATACAAGATACGTCTTGTAGGTGTGCGAAGCTATAGAAGAACAAGCAACAATAATGACCACTATATGGTTTTGAAACCGGAAAGCATCGACAAGAGACAGAAAATAGAATAGTCATTGATTCAGAAAAGCTGAAGAAGAAGGAGGCGAGAAATTAGAACAGGTGAATATTGGAGGAGAGAAGGTTAAGAGAAATGGCTGAAGGACCAGTGGGAGAGGTGCCAGAATTAGATTTTAATTAGGGGAAAGAGGAAAAAGTTTTGAGAGATACAGCCGAGCAGGTTCTGGGGCTAAGAACCAAGATATCAAGAAAGGACTGGTAAGACAGGGAGTGCGAGACAGCAATGTAACTGAGAAACGAAGTTTGGATGAGGGATCTGCAAAGAAGCACGAGACATGGAGATGAGTTGTAAGAGGAAAAACGAAGATTAGCAAAGAAGCTATGAATTATAAATTATAAAAGAAAAGGTTGTAGAAAATAGAATGACTTGAGAAACCGAATATATACTTCAAGAAAAGCCGAAGGAGAACAGGTCTTCCGGAGTGATTGACTCTGATGCCGCGGGGCACTCTATCGCTATAATAATATATTTTTAAATTATTTTAAACTTGGACACACGGCAGCCAAAGCTGCAAGAAACATTAACATCGCGTTCAGGGAAGGTTATTGTAACGAAAGGACCATTCGCCGCTGGTTTGAGAAATTATCAGTTGGTGACATTGATCAATTCATCAATAATCAATTTCTCCTTCGATAGGTGAAACCATCACAACCATATCATAATGCAGGGATATTTACATAATGCAACAAAAACTTATCAAAAAACCTACATTGGTTAATTGGAAGGGACCTTTAAAGGACCATATGTTCACAACAGTGAAGAAACTATACGTGTCGGGTTGGGGAGACCTCTCACACCCACCTTATTCTACAGATGGACATTTCCTATGCAACCCCATATAAGTAAGGTTATTACAAACATAACATAAGACCATAAGTTATCGCACTGATATTGAGAGCAATGCAGAGGTAACCATTCTCCTCGGATATGAAACATCACTAATCCTGAAAACCATGGTCAGGATGACACAAACTTACTAAATTATTCTATTAATATCGGTCCTTGAGAAGTGTACTCAGTTTCGATTGAATTCGATAATTTTAAGGGACGAAAATCGAGTTCAAATACTCCGTTATAAGCATACGAACATACAGCGTAAGTCAATATAAACGTATTCAAAATAATAATTGTCAATTTACCCTGATCGGTTCAAAAATTTTTAATACAGGTCGCATCCAGTAGATAGAGTTATTTCATGAAATAATAAAGGATGATATTGGTTACAATGATAGGATAAAGACCATATATCGATTCTGTTAATGAAGGCGCAAAAAACAACAACAAAAAAACAGAAATCTATAGTGATATAAAAGGAACCAACTCAAAAAAACAAAAACAAAAAAAAAACTATATAATATTTTCATTAAAAACATCTTTTAATAAAAAACGGTTTAGCGCAATAAGAAACCATAGTTAATGGCACGTGGTTCCAATAGAGCCAAGCTCTATCACAATTCATTGGCTTGTCAATTACCTTTCGTTCTAAACAGTTTCTAGCTAAATCTTCTTCCAACATCCTCCCACCTTTGAATAATACACTCTCCTTACATAGCTCCTATCATCTCTGGACACATAGCTAAGGTGGTACTTTGTGGTACCATTTGAAAACAAAACTTCAACATCTGCGTTATCTTACTTACTAGAATCTGCAAAAATATATAGTCATGAACTCTTTTTTAGCCTCTAAACCCTTGGTACTTCTATGTCTATTAATAATGAGGCTTGATTTTTCCATTGCACGAATTTTCCACAGTACTCATCTGGTACGTTCTCATCCCATCTGAGTTTTAATATTATATAATACAAATAAACATTTATTAGTACAACCCATGGAGAGTCTTGGATTCAGTAAGTGGTAGAGACTGTACTGTTTGAAGGACAACGGTTGTGCAAGGAAGTGGTTTGTCCTAGATCAAGCTCAACCGCCAGGTGTTTTCCTAATTAAGGGTGCTCGCTTTATAAAGGGTGGGCCCAGGCTCCGGCCGTTAAAAATATTAAATAAATCATCTGCCTCAGCAGGATTCGAACACAGGACCTTCACACGACAACTCCGGTGGTCTACCACTGACCTACCCGTACATATATACACATATATGTATATATACACACTGGTATCAGTAGTTTAAAACGTGATCTCAAGAACCGAAAGTAAATAATAATATTCTAAATATATATTTTTATTTTTATACCTTTATGGTATGCATATGATATTTATATATTTACGTTTATTTATCAAAAAAAAAATAAAAATTTTATTTTTATATTTCTTTATGCATAAATTAAAATTTTAGGTAAAAAATTAAAATTTTATTGTTTACCCCATGTCATTTGGCAAATAAAATACTATTAAAAAATTTTCTTTTCTTTTTTATTCTCGACAAAACACCAGATTTTTACAAGGTTTAATATTTCTTTGCTGAAAACTTTATAATATTAGAAATAAACATTATGTGTCAAAATCCAGATTCACATGAAATACTTTACTTTATTTTGAATTATAATTTAGAAATCGTTTATTAATATGCATATTAGTCGGTATCTTAAGTATAGTGAGAATTGTTTATAGTTCATATTAAAACATCAATCTAAAGGAGTACACTAGATTAAATTAAATATTAATGTTTATTAACGAAAACCCAAAGCCTATGATTGAACTTTTAAGGATTGATAATTAACAATTGATTTCGTAGTAACCAACTAAATGTACATTTAAATTTGAGAATTAAAACTGACTTGGATTGGTCATGTTATAAGGATGGCAGATGACCGATGGCCTAAAAGAGTACTGAAACATATACCATCGGAAAGGGGGAAGAGAGGTCGCCCAGCAAAGAGGTGGATGGAAGGGATCTCGGAGGCAATAGCGATAGCAAGAGGACTTAGAGATGAAGACTATTACGATAAAAAGAAATGGCGGCAGGACTTGTATGAATTAGACTACGACATATGACGCATTATTGTCATAATGACGTTTATATACATATATATATATATATACATATATATATATATATATATATATATATATATATATATATATATAAATTTAAGAATTATTCAATGAAGAGGACTATGCTTATTGCTTCAATTCAATGAAATTAATATTTATTGTTATACAAAAGGTTTCGGTGGTGTCTTCTGGTTTCGACCGTGTTGAACCTTTTGTATAAACCTTAAAAGAGTATTTATTTATAATTTATTAAAACCCATCTCACCCTTTCAATAATTCTGCGAGACTTCTAGGTTATTTCGATATATATATATATATATATATATATATATATATATATATATATATTTAAAACTATTGATAGTTTGATAGAACCTTGTTATCTAAATATGAGTACGTGCTCTTAGCTACATTACAGTACAATAAATATCGCGAAGAACCTACAGATTCACAGCATACTCCAATATGAAACTACTTTTGATCGTGAGTATAATATTGACAACAACAATATTATTTTTTTTCTGTTTTCCTTGCATTTTTCCTCAATTCTTTCATGTATATTTAAACACGCATATTTTTATTCATCCAGTGGCGTTGAATCAAGATTATGATCGTTATTTTAATTTCCTCGAGTACTTTGTGAATATTTTTTAATATTTATCTGTAAATATAATATATAATAATAGAATAGACGTATGTTAATCCCATAGAGTGCCTAAAGGTGGATGGATTATTTCCACACGATTCCTAAATTCATTCAAATAAGTTTGACATATACTGTGAATGATTTCAAATAAACTCGGTAACAATTGGGAAATTCGATGATTAGAGAAAAAACTAACTATAATGTGAAATAATTTCATCCAATATAGTAAAATATACTTGATGAATGACGAAGAGACATATTTTTATAAAATAATACCGTAAATCTATAGCCCCGGTGAATAAGTTGTTAGGTCAGATTTTGTCCAGAGAGTTAACTGCTTTCAGATAACCGGAATCGTATTATTCTCGTAGTTTTTGGTTTGAAACGGAGTTGTAATATAAACAATAACTCCTTTTCAAGCCAATGCCTTACTAAACCCCTTATTCACTACGAAATTAACTCGATTCTGCTTACTCAAGTACATGTAAGTCTTTTGTAGGAAATGAGACTTGTTCACTGCAACTGTAGAAATAATCTAAACGATTTATTGCAAACGAACGATTAACTTTTTTTATACACGCTTTATTATATTCCTTTCATCCTATTTAAAAGTTATCAGAAACGTATACCTACCTTATAAATATACCATTACACTAATTTTTAGTTCACCACCGATATAGATAATAAATAAATAATAATTATTGTACATGAAATATTTTTTTAACCGTGCGTGTGAATGAAAGGATGCATACAAAGGGATACAAAGGGATTGCGCAAATTTCGAGAACACGGGGATATGGGATCAGTGAAGAGAATGGATTCGTCTGACCAAGTGAACCAGGATAGCTCAAGTGGCAGAACACCATGACGGAAGCATGGGAGACCCGGGTTCGAATCCTGGGACATACCTTTTCTCTTCAAACAAAAAACATTTAAAATTATAACAATTAATAAAAGATAGAATAAAATAAGTTTATAAATGAAATTGAATAATTGCGCAATTCGATCGGTTCTTCAAACTAAAAATTTGTTTTTTTATTGGGTAACCGGGTAAATATAACTTGAAATATCGATAAAAAATCTAACGAGGGTTAGATATAGGGTCTAACGGGTACCTTCATTTTTATCCAACATCTTGAATGGTGATGGTAAAACTTACTATTTGACAGTAATTTTGCTTACGTGGAGGATGATGTTGAGGCCATTTTGTTGACATTATTTAATTAATTGTGAATACATATTACAATTTCATTCATTTAATGCTTATATATAAATAAGTGATGAAAAAATTTACCGAAGGTGATTACTTTGACGAGAGTAGACTACGAGAGACTGGGTCATTCTTAATATGTAATGAAGGCGACCAATTCCAGGCAGCAGTAAGAGCAGATTATCGAAGAAGAAATTGTGTCCAACGCCACTACGATAACAATCCTGAGACTAGCATCCGAAAAGCATCTGCTGCATTAGCAATATCGCGGCAAGCAATATGGTGAACTGTGAAAAGTGATAATCGCTACCCATACCATCTTCAAAAATTTCAGAATTTATTACCTCAAGATTATGTCAAGAGATCGAATTTTGTAACTGGTTTCCTGAAAAAATTCGCGATGATAATTTATTTCCATTAAAAATTATATGGACCGATGAAGCTACCTTTATAAGAGGAGGAATTGTTAATCAAAGAAATTATCATGTATGGGCTCTTGAAAATCCCAGAGCTATTAGAGAGAATAGGTTTCAGCAGGAATTTGCTATTAACGTTTGGCTTGGAATTCGGAACGGATAACTGGTGGGACCATATTTTTTACCTGGAAGATTGAATGGTATCACATTTACACATTTTTTGGAGAACGACTTTCCATCTATTTAGATGACATTCCCTTACAACAGCGGATTGAAGTGTGGTTCTAACTCGATGGATGTCCAGCTCATTATAGCAGAGTTGCTCGTGCTTGGCTGGATATAAATTATCCACAACGATGGATTGGACGTGGAGGAGAAGTACTTTGGCCACCCAGATCACCTAATATGACACCCATGGATTTCTTCGTATGGGGAACCTTGAAGCAGAAAGTTTATTCGGTGTCAATCAACTCAAGAGAGCAATTAAGAGATCATAGAATGCATAGATGCAGTGCACCAAATATCATCAGAACAATGTTAAGCTGCAATTTATTAAGTGAGTGCTAGATGTAATGCTTGCATTGGTGCAAGAGGACAACATTTACATTAAAAAGAACATAACATAAATATAAATGTAAATAAATAAGTATAAAAATGATTTTTTTTTTATTTTTTAAAGAGAAAAGATAGGCCCTCGACCGGGATTTGAACCCGGAAGCTTTGTCTCACCGTGACATCGCTCTGCCGATTGAGCTATCCAAGGCCCCTGCCTGTCGAGGACAAACCTTTTCTCTCATAGATCCTAAAGCCCCAGTGCTCCTGCCATTTTTGCGATGAATACACTAGAACGAAGTTCTTTGAACATTAAAAAATAAAAATATTTATAACTCATAAAAAATGACCAATAATTATAAAAAATATATATATAAAAACGAAAACTTGTTTTGTTTCTTTTTTTGCGATTTTCTCTAAAACTAAGCAAAAACGAGCAAATCTCTAAAGGACTTTTTGTCTTAGTTCTTCGGTCCCCTATTTGAATTTGAATCGGTCCTGAAGTTTTGCCATTTGAATTCGGAACACCCTGTATATTAATGGAAATAAAATATGTTCTTTAATTGAAATAAATTCTTTATGGAAAATGTCCTCTAACATTTTGAAAATAATAGTTAAGATATAACTGAAAACCAACCTTAGATGGGTCTGGGGTTCAGTACATGATAGAAACGAACTGTTAACTTTTACCATAAAAAAATAATATAACATGTATTTTCATTTATGAGAAATAAGTCAGAAATCAAAAAAAGTTTTATTTAAGTAAATTTTGTTCCCAAAAAAAATTTAATTATCTTTTCATAGTAAAAGTTAACAGTATGCTTTGACATTACTGTTCATTTTTTAAATGTACATAGAAACTGTACACATGGAGCAATATCCGTATGCACAGTATATAACTATCATCAGTGGGTAACTTGAAGAATCAATGGGATAACTGATTTTTATTGGACACCAGATACATGACGAGGTACAAAAAAAGTGTTTTGAACGTTATTATGATATGGAAAACTTTATTTTATTTTCTAACGATACTGAACTGATTTGCTTACCGTTTATACAGTGAGCAATGAATCATTTAATGATCATTACACAGACTCAAGAGTCATCAGTAACAACCAGTTACTTTGATTGCTGGGTCACCTTATCACCCGTGAAAAACCTTAAAGACTAAAACATGAGAATAAAAAAATAAATTATACCAAATTTTGTGTCATCTTTCAGGTGCTTCTTTTTCAATTGGTCTTCAGCATGCAGATGGCGGATGCCAGGCCTTCCGGAGATTTCGGCATAGGGATGATGGAGGGCATTGCAGAAGGAATGGTGAAGACCATAGTAACAGGAATGATGCATTAGAAAATTATTTTAGTTTGTCATAATTCATAAAACAGTTGTATCCCAGGTGCAGTATAATGCTAAAAACTGTATTAAGGAAAAAGATATATTGGTAGAAATTTAATAAATTATATTTGGAAAGAAAGGTTTAATAGTCCCCATGAATCAATTTCCGTACTGGACATTCTGAAGTAATAAATAATGTAATAAAAATAAAAGCATAAACATATAGTATATAAAATATGTTCATGTATGTAAAAGTATATAGTATATTAATCATCAGTTTAGCCTGATCGACTCCGAAACATGCAGTAGATACTAATAATGTTTACTACTTTAGTAAGAAGTAAATATGACATTAACCATATTAGAGCATTAAAGCTCAAAATATGTGTATTGGGAATGGGGAAAATGGTTTACTAAATATATCTTAGAAGAGTGTGTAATGGTCGGTAAGTGCAGTCAACGAATAAGCATAAAATCATTTTAAATAATAAGTAATAAGTAATTTTAAGTAATAAAAATTTTCTTATAAACTGGACTTTATTATTCATAATTAATATATTGGGAAAGAGAAAAACTATTTTCCAGTCATTACATATTCTTAATCCCTACAAATTATTCAAGACGTTTCGACAGCACTGTGTCATTTTCAATCTTTTAAATTTAGTTCTCTGTATCATTAACAATTCCACCTTTATATAAGTAAATGTTGAAAGTATATTATTATTATTAATTATTATATTGAATCCGAATAACTACAACTGATTATTAATTTACTTTCCTGAACACTCCTTGCAACTATACGCCGCGGAGGTCAGTCAACGAAGATTATTTACCCTGTTACGGTAACATGAAATGCGGGGGACAGCAAAAACAGGCACGTAGACATAAGAAATACTCTGAAATTTCCTTCCGACTCGTGAGTTTCAGAGACTACTGACCAAGTTATTAGAGATAAGAATGAGAAACGGTGTTGTCAGCGATTCTCTTGCACTTTTTTATTCACTATAAATGCCGAGTGAATGAATTTGTGAGTTCATTCGCTAACTCCGATATATTCCCCCTACAAAAATGAAATCAATAACCGTAAGTATTTATTTTATGTTATTCGTTTCCTTAATTATAATTTGGCAAGAAGGCAATTCATTTTTAAAAAATAATTTAATTTTATTGTTAATAAAATTATTCTTGTTAATCATTTCTACAGTGTTATTCATTTTAATTGATTTTATTATCCATGACATTTTTCCTATTAAATCCTTCCTCAATCAGAAAAAAATAGGTCATCATGATGAGGTAATGCGACCATTGAAAGATCTAATGAACTGAACTGGACTGCAAATAAGTGAAACAGAAATAATTATATTATAAGTACATAATATATGTATAAAACAATCAAGGAAGTGATATTAGAACATATAAATAAACAGAAAAGAATCGGAATGGAGTTGAAAAAAGAGAGGAAGAAAATTCACAGAGGATTTAGAAGAAGTTTGTGGGAAGAGAGTCAGAAAAAAGGCAATTACTTTTGTTTGTGTTCTAGCTCCTTCTTAATCGGGAATACAAATAATATTATAATGTTAATATATATATATATATATATATATATTTATAATAAAAATAAAATAAATAAAGAAATTAGTGGAAATTTTGTTCAACAGCAAAGATTTCTGAGCAATAATTCCAGAGATACAGTAATTCAAACAGTTTTAATTTTTTCCTCTAAGTAATATAAAATGCTTTAAATCCAACTAATATTAGAAAAAGTCTTATGCTATAATGAATGTTCTTGTTTTTTTATTCTGGGAACATGCTCAAGACGATAAATTAGGCGATATTGGCAATCTACACGATGAATAAGGTCGAATAAATGTATTTAAGGTAACGATAGAAATTCCCTAAAATGTTTACATCTTTTAAATTGTCATAGTATAGTAAACTAACTATAATATAATCACATTTTATGTTATTTTAATGAAACCTAAATAATTAAAATAGAATATCTAAAACTTTTTAATTTAAATTCTTTTATTTTTTTGTGTTTAAACTTCAATTGCATCTTACGATTGTATTTTGACTCCTTGACATTCTGCAATCTAAATAATTGGAAATATAAAAAAAATGAAAATAATGTTTAAGAAACTACAGCTAAAAAAAGGAAAATAGTGGAGATAATGAAAAAAATTGTTTTTTTCAATTAAGTCGTGGAATAGATTTAGATTTCATCACCCCAACATTCATGCTATTCTATTATTTTATAATTATGTATAATATTCATTTAATAGGCCTATGAAACTGTGGAAAGAACTAAACTTTTCAATCCAAAATTATTTTTTCTACAGTCATCAATTTGCACCAGTCATTGGTATAGTATGTTGACGATAATCAAATTGGTAATATAAAAACATGAACAATAAAATCTAAACAAATTATGTCATGCAGTGTTTGTTAAATAATAAAGAGAAAAGGTTGACCTTTATCGATCACGTGATAAACATATTATTTGTCATGGCGCAGACATGTGAATAAAAGCAGAATCGCTTGCACCAGTTTTATTATAAAAAAAAAAATGACAGTTGTACACGTAAATAGAAAAATAAATATGTAAAAACTGGCATTGACATTCGAATTCACATAAGGCTGAAATTGGTGGGAGAAACTAGTCCGGCAAGTAGCCTATTTTTGCCGATTCGTGACCTCTGCCTTCTCAAGCTCCTCGACGCGTTTTAAACAGGTTGAAAGTTACAGAATATATTTATCTCGACCGCTAAGAAATAAAAATTAAATGAGTCAGGAGGGAATCGAACTCCCGACGTCCAGAAATTGGCCTTGGACTCAAGTTCCAACATGTCTGCCCATCACTTTATTAATAATATTTATTTTCCTTCGCCTTAATATAATTAATTTTACTATCATCACTAGACATGAAACAAATCTTCATTATTCATCAAATAATTATAATTATTATAAATAATTATTCAATTATAAACACCTAAAATTAAATTGTCCAACTATGTTGGACAAAAATCCGTTTTGGCTATGTTAGAAATTTTCTTTCCTTAGCCTAACCACAATTTATGTATTACTCTAGCTACGATTATTGTAAAAATATCAGGAGGTGCTTTAGGATTTAATTGTAGTAATATGCTTTAACCCCTGAACAAAAAATGTGTTTGATTCGTTGGGGATTTTATTTCGTTTATTGATAATAAAATAAAGTGAATAAAGGTTTTGAATTTTAAGTTCTGCTTAAAGGAGACTGAGCTTCCATATCGCTTCCAAGACATTTTTATTTCACATCCACTGTAGGAAATAATTAATTAGATGGAGGAGAACACTGTCCGGGTGATAATAATTCTAAAATAAAGCTCAAAAATAAATTCTTTAATTGTATGCAACTGTTCATTAATAATCAACGTCTCTATCTGCATGAATGCTATCCTTCCCATACTTGCGGCTAATAAGTCCTGTTAAAGGCCAACAATTATGCAATGCAATTTTGATTTCTGCTTAAGAGTTGCTTGCTATTGAAGAATTCCGTTTGACCTCCATTCGCACTATTTTTCCTCCATGGTATTTATACGGTCAGCCAATAGTCACTCTTAATTATGTTTAACCTATTAATGTTAACAATGAATAAAATATGAATGACCTAATTTACAATGAAAGATAATTGTGTAACATAATTAAATGAAAACAACGGTATTCATTATTAGTACTAATAATTCATTAATAACTACGGCTTATTTTTCAGGAAGTAATTCCGCTAGTAATCCTGGTCATACTGGCACATGTACTTCAGGAATCAGTAGCTAGTGCTTCACCGATGGGACATACTTGTAAACATTCGGGAAAATCGGATGGTACACCCTGCAGTGCGCCGGATAAGAAAGTACTAACCTTATTGGAAAAACTTTTGACAGGAAGTGCACTTGGTGGAGTTGGTGATATAATTGGAGGTACTGCCGGTGGAGTAACTGGAGGTGCTTTAAGTGGCGAAGCAGGAGGTGCTTTGAGTGGATTAACAGGGAATGCTTTGGGAGGATTAGGAGGAAATGTTTTGGGTGTATTAGGAGGAGGTGCTTTGAGTGGAATAGGAGGAGGTGACTTGAGTGGCGTAGCAGGAGGTGCCCTGAGTGGTGTTACAGGAAATGCTTTGGGTGGAATAGGAGGAGGTGCTTTGAGTGGAATAGCAGGAGGTGCCCTGAGTGGTGTAACAGGAAATGTTTTGGGTGGTGTAGGTGGTGGTGCTTTCAGTGGCATAGCAGGAGGTTCCCTGAGTGGTGTTATAGGAAATGTTATGGGAGGTGTAGGTGGTGGTGCTTTGAATGGATTAACAGGAAATGCTTTGGGCGGATTAGGAGGAAATGTTTTTGGTGGATTAGGAGGAGGTGCTTTGAGTGGTATAGGAGGAGGTGCTTTGAATGGATTAACAGGAAATGCTTTGGGCGGATTAGGAGGAAATGTTTTGGGTGGATTAGGAGGAGGTGCTTTGAGTGGAGTAACAGGAAATGCTTTGGGCGGATTAGGAGGAAATGTTTTGGGTGGATTAGGAGGAGGTGCTTTGAATGGTATAGGAGGAGGTGCTTTGAGTGGAATAGGAGGAGGAGCTTTGAGTGGAGTAGCAGGAGGGTTGTTAGGAGGAATGGGTAGGCGTAATATATGGCAGAATGATTGGGGTAATTTTTATGGTCGTTGGTAAAAAGGGCTTATGCAATCCATTTGCACTTATCTACTATGTAGTAATAAATAAATACCACTACATAATAGCTAATACCAGTTAATTGTGTTAAAAACACATGTGGTATTCCAGTAGTGGGTTTGTTGTATTATATTGTAATTATTAGTTGTAGTAATTGTAATTATATTGTAATTAGTCAATATTATCTATTGACATAATAATATTATCTTATTATTGTAATTATTGTTTATATAGATTTTGCCATTGTAAATTATGTAATTCATTCATAATACAAACTTAGAATAAATTATATTATAATTGTGAAGGTAGCCCTATCAGAATATGTTATTGAATCAAAAATTTCAGTTTCTTCTATTGATTTGTAAAGAATATAAATAAATGTAATGGTTTGATACATCTGTTGTTGTTTTAATTAATACACCCCTTGGTGAGTATAAGCGACAGTTTAATAATTTTGCAGAAACGCATTTGAAAGTTTAAACATAAATAATTAGATAATCTGAAAACTTATCTAATGAATTTCCCAAATTATAAGTAATAATGTATTACTACAACCAATTTCTATTATGTAGGGACTCAATTGTATCTTGATTATCAATAGGTTTTTTAATATAAAACCTGTTTCACTACGACCCGTGAACCGGTCTGGGGTTCAGTATACAGTAGACAATATACTGTTTCATGTACAATGGTTGTGCAGGGAGGTGTTTGTCCTAGATCACGGTCCATCACCAGATTTTCCCCTTTCTTATGGGTACCCACTTTAGAGGCTGGGGTGACCCCAGGAGGGTCCTAGATCCCATATAACCCACCTCCGTCCGATAACAGATTAAATAAAAGGACAGTAGCGGGATTTGAACTGGAATTTTCGTCACGGCCACTCAGCGCTCTATCATTGAGCCACTCCACTATTGTTTAAACAATAGTTATGAATTAATAAGAATGCAAGCAAGTATTGTCAACATGATGTTATATTTCCTATAAAGTTTAAAATTTTTTATAATTAATTATGTAAAGTTTTTAGTTTTCCAGTTTTGTTTTTTTCCTTGTTGGCGATTATAATTTGGGTTCAAGTTTGATCCGAATCAGTGCTTGTAGGTAAGCGATTCTTGATGTTTAATTTCACTTCTACTAAACTAAACTAAAATAAACATTATTATTTTTAACTTAATAACATTATTACTAAGGAGATTCAATGTAGTAAAATAAATCGTCCTGTGTCTAGTTTCCATGCAAAATTCTGTTTGAATAAGAAGTTCTCATGAGTTGATGCTGGTATTAGCTATTATTTTTATTATAAATTTTTAATAAATAGTTATCGTGCAAATGTCACAAAGCCGAAAATAATAAGACATATTATTTATTTTGTGGTTAAAAAAAAAATCCTTAGGGTTGAAGAAAAAAATTCTAAGAGAGAATCTTGTATCATTTATAATATTCAACTGTTCTTAATAAAAATTAAAAAAAAAATTTCGTAAAAAAGATTTTTGAAATGAAAACTGAAAAGTTTCAGACAATGAATATATCTTGAAGGATTCATATTTGAAATAGTAAAATATGTTTTTGTTCGGTTCTTAAAACAGTGTTCAAAAAGATCATTATGTAGACAAAATAATAAAGGCAAACTTAACAATAAATACTATATAGTTTTTTTTTTTTAAACGGAGCATTAGTCAAACAAATAAAAACAAGATTATACACAATTAGAGTAAAATAGGATAAACAATGAACCATGGTTTCCTAGTATTGTAGAGATTTAAGGCTTTGCAATTTGAGATTGGAGTTTTTATTCATTTTTATTGTCATATACATGTATTGAAAATCTTATTTCATTTTTATACGAAGGGAGATAATAAAATTGCTTGGAAGCGTATGATTAGATAATAATTATAGATATATGTATGCTTATTATGATTAATATTTTTAATTACACATATTACATATCACTAATATGTAAATTATTTTTCTTTTATTATTCAATATTTAAAAAAAATGCTTAGTGTATACATCTCCTTTCGGCGAGACTTCTAAATGTATATATATATCATTAGGTTAAGTGATAGTGTAACAGTTGATAGGTTATTGAAGTTGAACCAGGTACCCTTTTGATATACGGAACTTCTATCCTTGTCGGATACCAGCCAAGGGCAACCACACCTACGGCATTGTTTATTATTACTCGGTCTTTTCTTATTTATGAACTGTATTAAAAAAAACAAGGCAAAGATATTATTCTAAATATTATCAAATTTCGTCATTCAAAATAACAGACTTGTCCTTGATTTAGAAAGCAATTAATTATTTTCTCATGCACCAACAGCTGCCTGTTTTCACGGCTCCTTTTTATGCATTGAAAACGTTTATATTTAACTTAATTGATAGCTTAATTTATTACGTGGTTTAATCGGAGTTAAGGGTGTTAAACAAATATTCTAGAATAAAAAAAGGCGTTTTTAAATTATTACCTATTACGATCTATTAAGGAATATAAATATTTATTTAAAATATCATAAACATTTTTAAATAAATTAAAAAAAAATAACCAACAAAATATTGAAACAGGGATCTTAGAGTTAAGATATTTAGTTACCATTCAGCATTAACAATACATAATACCTTGTCATTTAAATATTATTTAATATTTGCATAGTAAATATATAATTCATATCTATATTGATAATTGATTTAAGTAAATTTCTTAATTGATGGTGGCATTTAGTCAAGAACAACTCCTGAATATAAAAGTATTTTTATTATAATTACTTATCATCATCTATCATAATATTTACTTATTTAATTTTTAAAATATGGCCTACAAAAATTTGATTTACGATATTTTATGATTAGAAAAAATAAATAAAACATATGTACACACAATTATGTAATCAAATCTGATACTTTTGAGTGATATTTTTGAGTATGATTTACAAACCAATCCAGTAATATTTATACACCAATATATCTATCTACTTAGTCCGTTTATTTACAGTATTTATAACTATATCTTGACAGAAGACATATCTGGAACACGAGTACATAATTACATAATGTTTTTTATTGTCTCGTCTCAAGGTTTCTGATTTTTTTATTATTATTATATTTAATTGTATTAAAAACATTTTCTTGAATAAATGGAGTTTTGGAACAAAAAAATTTGTTTTTTTATTAATTGATCAATTACTTATTAAATAACCCTAAATGATATGAGATACAAAATATATTAAATTTCACTCCCTTTCCTCTCTTTAGTTCAGGCATATTAAACTCAAAGGCTTGAACCGCACTAAAATAGAAACCATCTTAAAATGATTCTTCAAAATAAATATTCAGAGAAATGGATATGATTTGAAAAACATATAAAACAATCAAGAGTAATAATCGATAACATTTCTTCACAATTGTCTTTTTTCACTTTTACTTCAAATCCTTTTGGACACAAAAATTCACCTTATCGGAGTTTCCACTCTACCCACGTTTAATCCAAGGGCAATTTCATGGAGGCGATATTTTCCTTGGTATGTGATTACTTTTTGTCTAAAATAATTTGAAAGAGGTCAAAATTAATCCGTTATATAAATTTAACATTGCTACTAATTTAATTATCTACATCCTGATGAACTAAGCGAGGCGATTTCGCATCTGCAAATTCAATCAAAGCTAAAAGAACTATGTGTTTGAAAGCAAATGGCTGTAAATGCTCTACTTCATTTTATTTTTTTTGGAAACTGATTCTTAATAACAAAATGTACCTTTGTATTTAAGCAAATATTTGTTAAATCTTACCTACTGTTTAAGAAGTTTCTTTTAAATCAATGATTTGTCTATTACAAATTTGCCACTAGGTATATTTATACTCTGACAATACTTTCGAAGCGTTCTATATTGGAAACATTCTATGTCTTCTCTCGATGAGAAATAAGATTAATAAAAAGTTGAAGACGGTAAAACAAGACATCCATGTATTTCACTGCTCATTCAAGGCTCTATAAAGGACATGCGACGTTTCCCATAAAATATTTACAGCTCTTACCAGGTCAAATGTTTTCCCCGTCATAGAATATGAATTCGCCTCGGATGAAATGACAATTAATTAAACCCATATTAACTGAAACCATTCCATCGCTGCTCAATAATTACCATTCTCATCAGATGGATAATTGGAACATTAATATGATATTGCAGCCCATTAAGGAGAGTTTTTATAATAAGCGGAATATTGGAGGACAGCAGTGAAGGATCTGCAGTTGAAGGACAATGAGCTACCAAACAGAAATAGAAGACTCCGATGTCATCAAAGGTCTCGATATCAGGTTCCTAACGAGATCCAGAATGATGAAGTTCTTCAACGACTACAGAACCAAGGGGAAGATGAGCTGGACTGTAAAAATTCATCTGATCGGGAGCCTCTTCATCACGATGCCTTACGTGCTCTGCCAGGTACTCAGCCTGTTCAGGGTAAAATACGACATAAAAAGAGGTACGTTCGTAATATTGCATCCTTTGGCAGCTTTTCAGATCTATTGCAGGATCCTGGTCTTGATTTTCAACATTGAGAGCCAGAGCAGGCTATACAACTTGATAAAGAAGGATTTCCTGACTATTCCGGAAGAGCTGAGTGAAGAGATTGATGAAGTATACATGAGGACGAACAGGACTTCCAACTTGTGCTGCAAGGCTACGTTCATATGGAACGCCAGTGTAGAGTTGTTGTACATATTCTTCCCAGGAGTGTCCGTTGACTACATTCAGAACACCGGGAGAAGCAAGGAAGTAGTCATTTCAGGGAGGAACAAGATACTGAGCGGGTGGTACCCGGTCCCGATGAGCGAATATCCTTACTACGAACTTATCTATCTTTACGAGACTCTAGGTCTGTTGTGGTCTTCGTCCCTTCTGGGTCTGTATTTCTGCATGTACTTCCAATTATTAATGTGCCTCTGTACGCAGTACATGGCGCTTGGCTACCGTGTATCGCGGTTGAAGATTGATCATGATAATTATAAGAAAGACGAGAAATACAGATCAAGTATTTACCAGGAATTACGCCAGGTTCTGAAAGATCATCAGAAACTTCTAAGGTATTGTATTTGACTAAATTTTTTTAAAACCATATTTCATAATAAAATTGAGGATATTTGTATGGTGCATATGAAAAAGGCTATTTCCTTATTTACTCCTCATAAAACAGGAATTTTACTGAGATAAATTATTCTTATATAGTTTCTTTGAAATTTTAAAGTTTCTCATGTCACAAATGTTTAACAAATCAGCATTGTCATTACCAATTATATATCTTGACTTTTTTAAAGAATACTCCTCAATTATTATTAAGATTTTTAATTAAAACTTTTTAAGATATATTATTCAACATGGAATTAAAAAAATACTACTACATATAATTTAATAACATTTATTTTATATGGGAAAATATAGAATATTAGCTTTATTAAGAATATTTTCAATTATTAATATTTTTTCCATCCTTTCTTGCCCAGGCATAGTCAAGCTCGTTTTCATTTCGATATGTGAATCTTAGTAATTTCAGGAATCTCAAAATATTTATTTGGAATTTTATTTTTGATATTTTGTGTTAATTCGTTAAGAAGCGAAAGCATATTGACTATTAATGAGAGGAGATCATCATTACGAATACATTTTTTATTACCATATCTCCAGAAGCTGCTTCAGAAAATTACATCTAATGTAGAGAATATCTAAAAAATCAGAAAGTAAATTTCATTATCAACTAACAACAAATAGGATAAGTAATGTAACAGTCTAGTGAAGAAGGCGAAAATTTACGGCAAAGCTATGTGTGTAGAATGAATAACAATAATTTTTAATAAAATATTGATATTAAAAATAAACTATTCGAAAATAAATTATCACAAAAAACACGCACCGACCTTCACAGTACGAAAAGACGGGCACTTTCAAGTGTGGCCTTCAACCTTCTGAACTGTCCAAACTCGTATAAAATAAAAAATAATTTTATAAATGCATTAATATAAAGCTGAATAATTACAGAGAATATATTAAATAATATCCTACATAGATACTACATTTTCTTTATGACAATGTCATTAAAATAAGGAATAAATAAATTCCTAGAAGGATCTATAAAAAATAGTCTTGAATTTCATTATTGCGTACCCGCCTAAATTATAAATTGTCTATCTCGATGCTTTCTCACAATTATATCCATTCCTTAACATTCGATGTTTGTAGAAGCAGATGTAAATAAAATTTAAAAAAAATTAGTAGTGGAGGTATGCAGTTTGAAGGTAGTTTCGCTTCTATCTTGGAAATTTATTCCTTAATTTATTTTATTTATTAATTTATTCCTTAATGAATTTCATCCTCTTAAGGATGAAAGACTATAACGTGATGAGATTGATCAATTGTTTCACTATCTTACATGATTTTTAAAATTACGCAACAAATTATTTTTCTAAATACTATTAATAGGTTTATTAAAGTTTTTTAATTCGGAAAACGAACTTAAATTGATAAATTAGAGGTAAGCTATGAATATGTATATACAACGCAAAAATGAAAAGGGATGTTGCTGATTTTGTAATATATACATTACCTAGCATTTATATTATTATGGAAATTTTTACACCTTACAATGTTTAATGTAGAATAATTTCTAATAAATATAAATGTTTTTTATTATAAAAATAACACTAATATGCTAGGCGAAGTATGTAAATACAAAAAAAATCAGTGGTAACCCTATCCAGTACAACAATAGTCTAATATAAATCACCAATAGATACGTATAATAAAAAATATATTTATAAATAAATGTAACAAAGCAATATAAGGTGCTTATGGTTTTATGGCGCTAAATATTAACACTTATTGTTACTGCAGGTACACTGATAAACTCAGAAGTGTTTACGATCCTTTGGTGACTGTGACAATAGGAATAGGAATTACTGTTTTGATTATTGGTGCTATCCAGTTCCTCCTGGTAAGGTCGGCTTTTGGGTTTGATTTTTATTTCCTTTATGAAATTATTTCAATTTTGGTGACTTCGCATTTCGTTGTATTTTAGGGAAAGACGAACGATCCTGGTATAATATTCAAGCTGATACAGATGTTCTCATTCAGGACTTTTTTCGAACTATCTATGTTCTGCTTCGGTTCATCGCGAATCGAAGGAGCTGTAAGTATTTAATTGAAAAAAAAAAGTTTTGACGGAATGCCTACTAACTTGTTTACTCCTTAGCATGTATGATGAGATTCTGTGTATGTTGCATCACATAAAATTTACAAGGATAATCTCTGTTAGCATCACAGCCAGATTTAGAGCAAGGAGTGGCTAAATTCACCCTCTTCCAAAAAATAAAAACTTAGAAAAAAAAAATAAGCCGGACCTAATTAAAAATATACGACACGAGGTATAAGTATAGCAGGTCGAAAATTAAGTCTTGTTCACCTTGTAGGAATAGATCATTAAAACTGTCAATCAATTGTATAACTATCAATTGAAAATTTACTCTCAATTAAATTAAAATAAGTGTTTTAAAATGCTATGTTAGTTAACTATGTGTCCAAGTGATTGGTTATAAATGGAACCGTAATCAGGAACTAATGCTTATGAAAAAGGGACATGTGGCCTGCCGGGATGTTAACCAGCGAGTTTGGGTATAACAAGTTGTCATGCTAACCGTTACATCACAATATATGTTTTATTAATTCGTCACAGGTTTATAGATGATGTAAATTGAACAATTTTGATTTTTGCATATAATAGGGTGTATAAAAAAAATGACCGTTTTATCAAATTCTAGAGTTCAAAAGTCTCTAAATATTTTAATGCTATTTATTATTTACCAAGACTTAATAATCCCTTTAGAGCATTCTTTAAGCTTGTTTACTAACACTGAACTTCTTCAAAAAAAGTCTCAGTTTAGTTATTTATTTCAAAGAAGAAACATGACAGTGTCCTACCAAATTCTCGTAATTTTAAGACATTACTGTAAAAAAAATTTCACAGCCGCTGAAGCAACTCGTGAAATTATTAAATATGAAGGGGGAGGTGCCCTTGACCAGCGACGTTGGAAAGGAAGAAGGGCTCCGGGCGACTATTAATGGATATCGATGAGGTTCTGAAGGAAGCTGTTGAGTCAAATCCGTCTACAAGTACTCGCGAACTTGCCAGGGAGTGTGCTTTGAGTATTAATTTTATTTTATATCAAAGAAATAATAATACAAATATTTGGTTAAAAAACGATCATTTTTTTTATACACCCCATTATAATGAACTATATAAAGAGGTGAGAGGCCAAGGGCTGTACATGCGTTTTTGTTTTTTAGTAGAGTCAAATATGGAATTAAATAAGTACTGTATATAAAAGTTCTTACCGTACTTTTCGAAAGCTGAATTGATCAATATTCAAACTATAACCAAAAGCCATAATAGTATACCAAATTATCGAACTAATAATAAATGCTTTAATTTTTATCAACATATTTTAACCCTTAAATGAGGTTTATTTATTGTTTATTCAATTTGCTTCACTTTATGGTACTATGCCGTATCGGACGATGCTACCGATCATTAACGAGTACCTGACACCATAAAGACTCCGAGTCCCTCATTTTAGTCCTTCCAGAAGGACAGCATAGCCTAGGATTTTTTTACTCAATTTTAAAAATTCCCAGCTACCGGGCTGGGAACCCGCGACCATGGGCATAGTAGGTCATTGTGGTAATCACTACACCACAGGTGACACTTATAAATTTATTAAATTGCTACTTGAACTTATTGACTTCTTACCTTCTCATATCAAAAATGTTTGGTGCAATATTTTTTATAATTGTAATTTTTTTACAACATAATACATTTATTCTTATTAATGTATGATTGTACCTAATTAAATGACATAGAATAAACAAGTAATGATGATCGGTATCTTAGCCTTAATATATATATATATATATATATATATATATATATACATACTCTTTATAAACACAGAGCTCAGACCTTCAGGATGCTGTCTACTCCAGTGAATGGTACAAGGCTGACTTGAAGTTCAGATTAGCAGCACAGATGATGATGATCAGAGCTAGGAAAAAAGTCAGCCTCACTGCTTTGGTCATGTATCCTATTAATTTGGCCACTTTGGGCTCGGTAAGTACAGACTTAAAGAAAAAAAAAAGATGGGTTATATATGAAATTATCATATTTTAATTTATTTAATAAAATTCCACTAAGCTGATTATATGCTAGAGAGGAAAATAGTTGACTGGAAGATATAATGGAGGATGGAGATAGTTGTGGGGTGCAGTCAAAAAAACACCAAATAAGTCAAGACTTATTTTTTAATTGTGCCAACATTTTAATTGTCAGTTACAAAGTTCACCCAGCCTCCTCTCCCCTTAGCCCTGAAGATGACCTTACAAAGTAGGTCAAAGTAGGCACAATTAAAAAATAAGTCTTGACTTATTTGGTGTTTTTTTGACTGCACCCCCAACTATCTCTATCCTCCATTGATTATATGTTAATCTATTAAAACCAATTTACTCAATTAGTGAATGATACTATGACCCATTTAGAACCAGATCTTCTTTCACTATCATGCTCTATTCTGCTCTATCAGTTACCATCCTGAAGCACTGTTGAATGTCAAGCTGTTAGAGGTCTTTCGAGCCATCCAATCACTTTTGTGAGGTTTACCTGTCCTTTAACCTCCTAGATGATCATACAGCATTCCTGTTGGTAATCATGATGGAGTTTTCTTTCCGATTTTCTCAAAGCCATCCAAATCTTCTTTTCTTTGTAAACCTTCAAATACACCTACTCCAGCAAATAACTTTTTCAGTTTGTTTTTTGGCATTTGTCAGTGATATGAGGTTTACCTTTTACTTTATCCCTAATATTCTTGTGTGGGCCCAAATATCTAAATCTCTTTTTGCATATGCATAGAATATTTTCAATAGCAACAGGCATTATCCACATGCCATTACTGTCAATCAGTTTTATAAATCACCAGGTTAGTACTTCTGGAGAAGTTTATATATATATTAGAGATATTTGGACTGAGATGTTCTTACTGTAGGACATACTACAAGAGAGAGAGAGAGAGAGTTGACTCTGAATTTTTTATTTATAAAAGTCTAACTGATAATGTTTTTTAGACATGAGAAACTTGGTTGGTATCACTAGCAGTTCTTTCTGAAAAAACTCTCATAAGCTTTTTACAAATAAATACATAAGTAGTGAAGGGTTACTTTAAATTTGACTTTTCCAAACTTTGTATAAGCGAGAAGAAATGATCTGTTATGGATGCTCCCTGGTATTTACCTATAGCTTTTTTGAGTCATATATTCCTCTTCTGCATAAACTATGTAGCAGCCATCACTGTGTTTATTTATTATTATTAGTCCTACATCCCAAAAGGTGGAAGAGGCTAAGTAAAGATGGTTCATGTTTGGTGCTTCTTGTTCTTATTTGCCCACCAGGTTTTCCTTCTTTGCGAGAATTCAGCTTTTCTTTCTTCGCTCCACTTTGTTTCAATTCTCGGCGCTTTTGTTGTGTTTATTTATTAGTATACATATTAATAATAATAATAATTTTATATTTATTAATATTTACATATTAACTTACATATTAATTAATAATAACCTTTTATTACATATACATTCTATTCCTATATGCCAGTTTTAATCTTGCATAACACATTTGTATTTTTTAATAAAACAGTTTAGCCTGTAATTTTTTCTTCTTCTATTTTTCTTCTATGATTTTCAAATTACCCTAGCAAATGGGATTTTATTTGTTTCAAAATAATATTTTTTATAAGAATCAACAGATAGATAAGTATTAAATAATTTAAATTACTTTCTTAACCACTTCATCCATGTTAAAAACATGAACTCATGTAGTAGGATATTATAAGGGGACAAATATTTATTGCTTGGAGCCATAATCTACTTTGCTCAGTTAGTATTCAATAATATTCAATATATATTTATACTTTATTCCTATATTTATTATTGAGCTAAAAATTCTTATATTTGCTGTATATATTTATTTTTTTCCAGATTGTTCAGTTTACCTACTCATGTTCGGCTTTGATGTCACGAATGGATGAGTAATATTGTATTATCCCTGTGAATCATTTGTTATCTATTGAATTGTATACATTGTTTTAAATAAAAAAAAGTATATATACAATTATTTATGCTTTTCTTTTTATTATTGAAATACCCTTTAGAATTAGAAGTGTTCAAATAGGATTTAATCCTGAGACTGAAATACGAAATACAATTTCATTCCTTCAAACTCTATAATAAATTCACTTCTGACCATAAGATAATGTAAATATACATAAAGTGTGTGTGCGTGTATATAAAATTATATACATACATTTATATAGTGAATCCTCAATACATTAGACAGACATTAAGTATCTGCTGCAATAGTCTTATGCAGAGGGGGTTTTGCTTAGAAACTATATTACAGGTGTTTATCAAAAGCTGGTACAATTCTGTTCTGTTAAAATACACAATATTTTTAAATCGCAACATGAATATATAAACATATTAAAAATTGTATCGTTGATTTTTTGCACTATAAGTAAATCATCAACTATAAAAATATAAATTGAATTAATAGAACACCCTATTCAATTAATTAAATATATTCATTCAAACCATTAAGTTTGTAATCTGAATTAATGAAGATAGTTAATAATTAGTGGAGTTCTTTTTATAAAAAGATTTTATTTTAGAATTTAGGTCTAATAATATTTTAAATGAAAAGTAGAAAAAGCATGTTAATAAACAAAATATTTTAAAATAATAATAATTTCCTTTAATTTAATTTATGTGAATTAACAAATTTTCTTTTATAATAAATCATCACTTTGATGAATAAATTGTTACTGGAATATGTTTTCGCTAATTTAAATTTTTTATAATGTTGAAAAGTAAAACAATCTGCTATATTGGCTTTACTGCCCAAGCTATGATCTCAGGGAAAAGTCAAATCCTTTGATCTGAATATATTTAAATACTAAAATGGGATGCCACCCTGAGATCGTTATACTTAATAAATAGTAATTTTATGTTATTAATACATAAGAGACATATACTCTTCTCCAAAGGTTAACGTGGTTGACTGACCAGGAGTTGTTTATTAAATAAGAATAATTATAGAAGAACATTATATTTTATTTGTGCTGATCATGGTTACAGACTTTTTAAATCTTAAAAACAACTTACAATGAAAGGGGGAGCTATAGGTCACTTATGGTTCATTCTGCATCCTCCTCCTTACATCTTGACTTGGCTGCTGCGTACCGACAACTGCCCCCTCTCTTCAAATTAAAGTAATGAACCCTAAGGATCATTTTACTCTACCTGGCCTAGACCCCTTGTCTAAAAAACTAGCATTACCCATTGTCTAAAAAAAAATATATATATATACATATTTTTTTTTTCAATTAAATAATGTTTAAAAATGTGCCATCTCCAAATACATTATCTCAAAACATAAACATATACAAGCATAGACAGGATACATACAAAACAACAAAAGAAGAAAAACCACAACAGCAGTTTTACAATGCATACTAAAAATAACCGATTGCGATTACAACACCATTATATGTATCAATTAGATGTAATGTCACGGAGAGAAGGACGATCCGGGTTCGAATCCCTGCCAGGGCTAATCTTTTTATTCAAAATAAAAATATTCAATTATTATAGATTAAATTTTATGTTATAGAATATTATTGTATACTATTGTATATAAGTATATATATCTGTTGAGTGTGAACTAGGACAAATCAACTCCCTGCAACCGTTCTCCAAGAAACAGTACAGTCTCTATCTCATACTAAACCCTAGACTCTTCCTGAGTTTTAATGGTACTTGTTTTTTTGTTTTTTTAGTTTGTTTTATTCATCAAAGAAATAATAGTTCTGATAAATGCCAGTAGAGACCAGCACTATTCAGGCATTCTAAAACTTTCTTATAGAATAGAGAAAACATAAATATAAGTTTTTACCTCAGATTCTTGAGATTCAATCAATTATTGTTATACTGTCTTATGGAATTCGAGAATTTATTGGTCACATATTCATCCCCTCACAGTGAAAAACACTTTTAGTGAATTATATTAAATCAAACAATAGTATTAATAAATTTTAAAATTTATAATAAGACAATGTTAATGCATAAATTGTACTTACGAATTGGTGGCAAAATGGTTTTTGCTACAGCCCTCAATCAATATACCTGTACAATGTAACATGTAACACTTCAAGACTTCGTGATTGATTATAATTGTAATGTTTGGCTTTGTTTTATGGTGTATTTCATATAATATGAATAATGTTCAGCAATTATTTTTTTGTTACATTATTATTATTATTGATTAATTTAAGTTAAGTTTATTATAATTTGTGTACTGTTAATGGGAATTTATCAAATTTGGTTAACAAAAATTTTTATCTTCCATATCCGACTTTTAGTTTAGAGCACAATGCTTATAATTTTTATGACAATCATTTCTTTTGTGTTGCATTTGAAAGTATTTCTTTTGTGATGCATCGCTTTAGGTTCATCAAAATTATTTACATATTTTTTTTAGTATCTGTCAATTTATATATGTTTATATAAATTACAAACATGAAATTTATATATGTTTTGTTTAGCATCTGTTCCGCAGGTTGTGGCTTCGAGTATAGTTACTACAAGTTTTAACTATTTTTTTGTTTAATTTTTAATATTTTCCAAAAATACAAGTAATCATGCTTTTTACGTAAGCTTTAGAGCGAAAATAGAATTTAATTATGAGTAATGAGTAGATTTCGGTAATCATTTCATCAAGAAATAAAAGTCTCAACTAACATTTCGAAGTATAGATTGTGGTGATCCACAGTTATTTATTTTTTAAATGTATGATTATTGATTAGTATGATAATATGAATTGATTAGTATGTATTATGTATTGTAGTAATTATTAACTAGTATTGTAGTTTAATTAGGTCTTGAGGTATTTATATAAGTATTGTATCTGTATTTAACTATTGTTTATGTTATCTGTTCACCTATGTACCATAGATAGATAAGGATGTAGGAACGTATTAACGAGTTTATATACGACTTTATGATTGATTATACCAGAGGTCAATTTCTCTCAATCGTTAAGACCATTTTATGTTTATATTTTCACCCCTCTCTTGTCTTTTTTGTCCCCAAATCGAGAGTGGGGGACGTAGTGGGGATAGCTTCCGTTCTAAGTCTCACCCTCTATTTCTCTGATTGCCCCACTGATAGCTGCCTCTCCGCTCTCTTCTGTACAATGCTTGTATTAGACATAAGAACTATTTGCATGTAATAATTTTTTATGTATATATATATATATATATATATATATATATTTTAAGAATATACCTTTTCTTTGGGCTTTCATTGTTAACTTTGTGTTTGTACTGACTTATTTACTCCCCTTAAGGCTCCACGGATATTTTTTATAATAATTAAATCATTTGGGGAAAGGTCCATTACAAGATGATATATGTTTGTTGAAACTTTCATTTCTAGATGAAATTATTAATAAAGTATGCATGCTTTGAAAATATTAAAAGTGAAACAAATGAAAAGTTAAAACTACTAAAAGACGAATACATAAATAAAACTCAGTTATTACTAAATGATGTCCAAACTTATAAAAAGGTTGGTTCCAATCCTACACATAAATTGATGACAGATACCAACACAACTCTAGGATTATTAAAAAAGAATAATTACATATATATAAAAACATACAAAAAACTCATTACTAATTCCACGACTTTCACAAGATTATATTCAGTTATAAATCATCATAAACTTGGAAATCCAGTCAGACCCTTAGTATCATTCATAAATTCACCGACATATGAGCTTTCAAGATACTTAGCCGATTTGTTAAATCACTTATCTACAAATAAATATAATTTAAAGATTCATTCGAATTTCATCAAAAAATCACAAATATTAAAGTTCCTAAAGGTTATAAATTAATTTCATTCGATGCATCATCTTTATTTACTGACATATGCATTTCTAAAATAAAAACTATAATAGAAAAAAATTGGAATAAATTAAAAACGCAGAAGAAAACCGATACACCAGGAGAGAATTAGTTTCAAAAGATATATAAAAGAAATGATAACTAGAGAGAAATATGAAAATTGTACTGTAAAAAAAAAAATCGGATGTTCGAGGTCTGAGCTCGTCTTAGGCAAATTTATTTAATTCATTAAATAATATAAATAAACTAATATAACAAGTAAATAAAACTACTGTTCCTAGAAACGGATTACTTGGTCGCTGATCATAACTATTGCAATACCTTTTATTTTATGATGTAGTATGAGGTGACTGGTCGGTGATGAACTGGTCTATTTTTTGGAACTTGTAAATACACACTATCTAAGTACCTACATCTTACACCAGTCATTTTATATTTGTTTTGGCGTGCTATTTAATGTTTTTATTTAAAAAATAATCTAATTTGCACTGTTTGTGCATTAGTATGGGACAAACCTGTCTCGAAACGTCGCCTAAAGAATTTTAAATAAAGAAGGACTGAAATTCAAGAAATAAAAACATATAATTTAGATAACAGTCAAGAGAGATAGAAACCAACACACAGTCAGTGGTCCACAGTACCTTTCAGGCAATAGCTTCTGAGCTGTTGACAGAAGTGGTTGTTCTGCGGTAAGTAATTTCGGATTTTTATTCGATGATTAGTGGAGTGTGGGGTCCGAATGACGCCACCTTACCATTAATGAAACTTTTTTATAAAAATAAAATTTTATTATTTCAGTCAAAAATGGCATATTCACAGCGACAGTCGATGAATGTTAATGATCCCAATTTTCTGGAATGGCTGGAAGGTGTTATGAGCGATTGTGGAAGTGATCAGGACTTAGATCCAAATTTGGAAAGTGACCATGATTCTAATTCGGAGTTAGATTATGGGACCGATGATAATCAGGAATATGAAGAATCAGGTATTTCTTTAGAAAATTTAGAACAAGTATGCGGTGTGCAGGGAGAAGTTGCATCTCATGGTATGACAGCTCGAATTATTTTGGAAAAAATAGGATCAAGTGGTGTTCTACTCCACCTGCGGTAAACATACGAACCCGTTCCCACAATTTAATAGTAACTCATATCTAATTTATTCATCATTGCCGGAGAATAAACAATTATCAAGATTTTATTTTATTAACTATTTGGCAAGGCAGTTGGTTGAACCAAAACTTCTGAGGAGAGAACCAAGTTGCACATCCCGCGTGATCCTAGGCAATTGATTGCTAGGTTGATAAACTACCAAATTCCAAAGCCCTCAACTGTACCTGGTAAAAGAATAAGGTGTGGAAAGTGCCCAAGGAGTTGGGATAAAAAAACAAAGGTTAACTGTGCTCATTGCAGAACACCAATATGCACGGATTGTTCCGAGAATGCCTGTGAAGACTGCCTATAATAGTGCTTGTGATTTATATAATATCTTTTATATTACCACATTGTACCATTTTTTTAATGTTCCTTGTATAGTAAATGATAGAAATAAATCACTATTTTTTTATGATTTCTCAGGTACTCATGTCTTAATATTAATGTTAAATATTTTGTAATTTTAATTTTTACAGTTTTGCGTTTTGTTAAATAAACTTTTATATAAAACAAAAATTAACATTTATTGTGTTCTGTCCCATTAAGATACATCTAAATATGATGTATGGTTGTAAAAAAAATTGTTTTGATTTTAACTGAACATTAACAGGGAAGATTTTGAGTTAACAAATATTGGGAACCCCGTGACCTATATATATATATATATGTACATTTTTTTTCTATGTACACACACACACACACATATATATATATATATATATATATATATATATATGTACATTTTTTTTCTATGTACACACACACATATATATATATATATATATATATATATGTATATTTTTTTTACATTACACATTTTACATTTATATATATGTTATAAGATTATCAATCACAATTTAATCTTGAATCGATTTATTAAAAATTAAAAGTATATCATAGTGTAAACATATATTTTAATGTTATGTTATTTATGTATATATTAAAAATATATTGTAATGTTAATATTAATATTAATCTGTTGGGCTACATCAAGAAATGAAGTCATATAGAAGTTACAGAGGAATGTATTGAATTTAAATGTATTCACTCATTTATGTATACTTTTATTAGTTTAGTATACTTTAAAGAATATAATATATTACTTGTTGATGTTCAGAATTATGAAATGAAATTACATCTATAACAGTTGCAAAAACAGTGAATGAATGAATCCTCACAATTTTTTTTTGTAACAAATACAATTATTTTAACATTTAAAAACAGAATGTTTCAAATGTTTAAAATAAAAGGAAAATATTTAAAGAATAAAATATTAAAAACATATAAATGAAGATTTGATGTTAATACTAGCGCTGTCTGCATACTTTTGAAGTAACTAAAGCATACCCAGCAGCACTTAGTTCTATATATATTTGATAGATAGCAGCACGTCCACCTTCATATTAATCCTATATTTTTTTGTTATTTAAAAAAATAATTCTGAACAAATGTGGGACTAAGTATAGCTAAAATTATATTCAACCAAATAAAGAGTAGTTTAGTGTTGGTTATAATCCATTGTATTATTGATTGTGGTCAATTAATATTTAATATTTTAATGTTTCATTCATTGAACAAATATTACATGTAACATTATATTACATACATTTACTAAAATGATTTATTGATTTATTTTTTGTTAGTAAAAAGTTACAAACATTAGCATGTGAACGTCATTCAAATTTTTTATCCAGTATTTAAAAAAAATGTACATTTTCATCATAGATTTTTATAAATTAATTGTCATACCATTGTAAACGGTATGTTTGAATGTATTATTTTGTGTTTGAGCTGCTATATTCAGAACCTAAGAACAATGATTTTGTACATAATATAAATTCAATAATACACTGCTTTTATAAAATAAAATAAAAAAAATTGAAGGATATTTTCAATCATTTTATTTGATTTTTTATTTTGCAGAATGCGTGAAATGCTAAAAAAATTTCTTTTTAAAAAAAATTTATTTATTGATATTTACAACTGCATTACAATAATACAAGTAAATAGGATAAGTGATACATAATGACATGAGAATGACAAGTAGAGGAACTACCCACTGGTAGTACTCAAATAAAAAAATCTTAACTTATAAAAGTTAATTTTGATGATCTTCACTTTAATAAAATTTCATCTTGCCTTTTCCAAATTAGCATGTAGTAATCCTGTGACAAAAACAAGAAATGTTATAACAATAACAATATGACAATATCCACCTTCACTTCTTTGTACAATGCAGTACAAACCTTGGTAACGATAAATCTATGTTTGAAATACATTACTTAGGAATATAACCCTATTTTGAGATAAATACAAGATTAATTAACACATCAACTTTATGCGTAATAATGTGCTGATAACCAAGGTATCTTGAACCCAATTCTTCACATTTTAGATTTTAAATTCTTAAGTTTAACTTTGAAATGATTAATATCATTACTTCATGGCATATCATTAAAGAAAAAACATCATTATAATATTGATGATTACAGGAGTACATAGTCACGTGCATAAGGAATATCAGGATGACATTTTATGGACATCCGTCTGGACTTCGAAATACTTACAAATCTTCACTTTGAAGGGTAGAGGCTTATATACAGTTAAAACAACTGTACCACATCGGTCAAGTCAGATATGAAACAACTAGAAATCTCAATGGAGAAAATGCATTTTCAAAAAGCCATCAAACAGGAAGCTTTCAGAGGAGTTTCATTCACTAGTTACTAAATTACGGATACTGTTTGGACAGAAGAGAGCAAACTGACTAGCAGTCGGAAGATGATGGGAATTTTAAATAGGAAAGCAAATGCATGAAAAGAGGATACGTGCACCGTGTTGGTCAAAACGAGGAACCAACAAAGATAGTAGCCAAGAAAACTTATGCCAAATTATGAGGAAAATGACCTGTTTGGCAATTCTAGCTATAAGAATGATGAGCATACTTTTTGTTATGATGAAGTGTGTGTTCCATTTTCTAAGCCTTTTCTAGTTGATTAAGCTAGCTTCCGATCGTTCCATTCTTAATTTTATGCGAGAATTTAAGGCTCTGGCCAAATTTGTTTGGGGACATTTTCGTGGAGTTGGTAGGGCTGGGGGATATGGACACCTGTTTGCTCCTCTTCACCGCAATCGCATACGAAGGGGCTCGTTCCTATCTTCAACTTTCTGAAATATACGATTTGAGCCGGACGTGCCCAGTCTTAAGCCTAATTATCAGCACTTGTTCTCTTCTGCTTAATTTGTAGTATTCATCGTGGGAGCCCTGTGAGGGATGTGTTTCTAACCATCGCCCCACGATGATACCCTTATTAAGTGCCTTGACCTCCTCAAATTGGAGTACTGGGACAAACTGAGGCATGAGGGATCCTGCTTTCGCCAGCATGTTCGCTCTTTCATTGCCGGCGATTCCACAGTATTCCGGGATCCACTGAAGGACTGTTGTTGTAGCAAGGTTTGTCATCGACTTTATCGCGGAGACAAGGTTTTTTAGGCTTGCAAGAGCTTTTGATATTTCTTGCATTGCTTGGCGAACTGAGGGTACATTAGTGAAAATGACCACCTTTTGGAGATCATAGAAGAAGTCCTGCGGCCCTCAATTATGGCTTCCTGCTCGGCTCGGTAGTTGCTAGTGTTTACAGAAGCACACTGAAATTCTAAGTAGATTCCGCCCCTTTTTTTCTTCTGCAACCGAACCGCTCTTGTCCATTCTTGTGGTGGGTACTTTTCATTAATAAATATTAGAGTCTCATACAGGAGTTCGATTGGCAGAAGTTCTTTTTTGCTAATTATGTCTGGTATCCTGTCTGATATTCTTGCCTTTGTTGCAACCTCTCAGAGAGGGAGAATAGTCTCCTAATACTTGATTACGATTGTTTTAGTGTAAAAATTTTGACATGATGTCTTAACGGATTTACGAGTTTAATATGGTAAGAGACATGATTTTTCGTCCCTCTGCCGGTCTACTTGAGTTTGTAGCTCGATTATGTTTTGAACGAGTAGGATACACGAAGAGTCGGTTTACTAATAATTGTCGGGCAACCGGGCATATAATTTTTTAGAAAAACATTTTTTTCAATTAAGTTTGTGAAATTTATTTAATGTATTATAATAATATATTAACTTAATACAATGATTGATACGTGATGTCAGGAGATTAAAGCAAGTAGAGAAACTACCCACTAGTAGTCAATATCAATAAATTGAATCGTCAAACGAATAGCTAAGCGCAAAACCCGAGAACGGCTCGACCAATCCGGCTATTTTTTTTCCTTTTTTTTGTTAAGGCGCAAATAAGGTTCTTATGGAGAGAAAAAACGTAAAAATTACGAAGGAAATAATAAAAACAACACTTTTCTAGATCCCTTAAAAAAAAAAAAAGTTCATGATACAATAACAAATTATTGAATATTGGTGTAATTTGTATTTACCATAGCCCCCCTCCCCCCGACAATTTTTAACACTGCTCAACCATGTTCTTATCAATTGAGTACAGCATAATAAAGTTATACGAGTTCCTTCAATAGTACTAAATTTAATATTTAGTAGTAGTAAGTATTGTTACGGGCTACTGGGTATTGAAATGAATTAAACAATTCCTTAATTAAATATACTAATATTTATTAACAAAAGCGATTAAAAAGATACAATTAAACTATTAACAATTAAATTATTGAACTAATATAAATTTATAATAACAATATTCTAAATATTTATTATCTAGGCCTAAATCCTATTTAATTATTACAATAATATAAGATGTTACTAATTCTAGATAGCCTAACTGGTTACAATAGTTTCTATGAATATTATAAAATTACACTAAAATTTATAACTAATAATTAACACTTACAGTTCACTAGTCCACCGACCGTAAGATTCTTCAAGTATCACAAACTGACACACAGTAACAAACAGAAACAGTTTATTACACTCGCGAGACTGTCACAGTTCACTGATACACTTATTACACGGGCCGGTTCAACACTGACACTCACTTATTACACTTATCACAGATCTTCACTGGTCTACTCGCAGGCTAAGACTGACTCACTCGAGGTGACGGAAGTCTTTTTATAGGCAAAGCCGAACATTCTAGAACTCGAAGGGGCCAGATAATTCTGGAATATTCTTAATCCTTTGCCGACAAAAGAAGACGATCTAGAACCGTCCTAATCCTATTTAAACGTCTCCCGCTGACGGAGTTAAGCCGCTAATCCCCCGCTTCCGCCTTCCTGCCGGCGCCCGTAACAGTATTATTTAAATATTTATTGAAAATAATTTTCTAATTATAGAAGGTTGAGGCATGTTAAAAGGTTATTTTTAAAACAATACCTTTACCAATAGCATCCGTGAAGGGTCTAGGTGTTCAGTACATGGTACAGATTTTATTCTCTCTAGGACATCTGTTGTGTAAGAAGGTGATTTGTTGGCAGATTAAATAATTGATGTACCACAGCCGGATTTGAAACCAGAACCTTTAGTTTAGCAATTCAGCATTCTACACACTGAGCTAACCCTTTCCTGTGAAAGGTTATTAAGGGAGTTAATATCGTCATTCGACATTCGATAAGAGTCAATTACTAAGGGCTTCAATTGTTATTTTTCAGAGGCTTACAGATCGGTTCAAAAGATTTTTTTAGTCTCGAAAAAAGTTAGTGTTCAACTACTGGATTTGGTTTGAAATCTTTTCTACAATGTGCTATATTAAACAACAAAGAAAAAATAATATCGTGTGGTATTCTTGTTGTACCGTTAGTATGGATTATTTTTTCTTCGGTTTTAAACACATAAGAGCTCGAATCTACACCATTTTGAACTAAAGCTTTATTGAATCTCCTCAAAATAAAACTTATTTTTTATCTCCTAGACATACTGTGTGTATTTACAGAATCAGGTCGGATCATGACATTTTATTTTATTTTTTATTTGGCCAGGACAAATCTTTTCTCTTCAAAATAAAAATATTTAAAATAATCACCATCAAATAAAACAAAAATAAATAGTGAAGTATGTATAAATCACGTATAAATCATGCGTAGAATAAAAAATCAAGAAACGGCTTCTTCAAAATGTCTTTACACTTCTTAAGCAATAGCCTCAACTAGACATCAACGTAAAACTTTTGACATGTTATATGTTCTCTATAACTGTTATGTTATATTATCATATTATGTTCTAATTCATTTTCTATCATATTCCAAAGAACGTCATGGTTATGGAGGACAACTATGACGATCTTTGGAACAGAATCCTGGACATTCACCTGGGTAACAAAAAAGAAACTTGAAAGCTTCGAGATGTGGATTCAAACTTTAAGGATTCTTAAAATATTGTGGGTAGAAAAGATGACGAACGAGATACCATTGGAGAAAAAGGAGTGATTAAAAGAAATAAACTTTAATATTTCAGACGCACAATGTGAAAATACAAGCTTTTAAGATCCATTCTTCAAGGAAAAGTGTTTGAAAAGATAGGACCTGTAAAAGAAGGATATAATGATTTCAGAACCGGTGGACATTGTTCTGAAAAGAAAACGGAACTGTATAGAGCAGCAGTCAGTGTCATCATATTTCAGGTGAACGCCATTACTCGTAACGAATTGGCATTCAAATAAGATGGCTATGAACCTAACTTAAGGGGTACGTTCGATGCTAATTACTTTTTGGGTGATAGTTACAAGGGGAAGCCAGTAATAATAACTATATTTAATCATTGCAAATCGAAATAAGTTTAATGATTCTAATGATTTTTATTGATGAATCCAAAATAGTTAGTTACCATGACTTCCGCTTGATATTGATAACTTAATCACTGATAAGGCGACTGTAATCTGGAATTGTCCCGTGAATTTCCATAAGTAAATGAAAGATATAAAAAAGGAGTATGTTGCAATTCTCATATTTGATTGCACGATACATGGATAAAAAGAGCAGTCAAGTAGATAAGTAATCAAAACCATTATTTTTTTACAACAAAAGCCAGGACGGAAGGGCGTTGTCTATTCCATAAACCGTAAGACTTATATAATCCACGTGCACTTCCGCCTGAGTTGGCGACCTTGCTTATAGTTTAAATAGCCGCTAATCTAGAACCAATCGTCACAGTGTCCCACCTAGACAAACCCTCAACGTTACCAACATGAAATCCGCTATCGTAAGTGAACAATTCCAGTGATATTGGAAATTTAGATCAGCGACGTATTTATTAACAATTATTCAATAACGATTATATTGCCAATTGAAAATTCAATGATCCAATTCGGAATAAATTTATAAATTAATGCAGCATTTGGACTTAGTTATGGAAGCAAGAAAAATTATATATATTTTTCATCTTATCAAATAGCGTAATTTCAAATTATAACTTTCATTGCTGACTTCACTTCGGGTTCGTGGCTCTCAAGAAAATGCCTAATTTTTGGTTTCTCCTTCGAACTGTTTTCGCTAAAAAACATTTAATTCCTTACAAGCCAATTCTTCAATATGTGTCCGTAAGTAAACCTTCTCCCAAAGTTTCGGGGTTGGATCTAGGACGTATTTGGTCGGTTATAGCTGATTATCCTTCCCATTTAAAACAATGTTCAGATATCGAACAGCTATTAAAGAAATTATTACACATGTCTGTGATGGAGTTGATCTTATATGACACTTATTTATAATCTGTTATTCTCTTAGGCTTGCCTGTTGGTCGTCTGTGCAGTGAGCGCATCTGGTTCCGTCATCGGATGGCCCTTGGCTAGCCACGGAGCAGTCGCTGTAGGCCTCTCCCACACCGGATCCGTCGCAATTGGACCTTCCCACAATGGAGCTATCGCAATTGGACCATCACACTCAGGAGCAGTTGCCATTGGACCATCTCACTCCGGCGCAGTAGCTATCGGACCTTCCCACGATGGAGCAATTGCCATCGGAGCTTCCCACTCTGGCGCTGTCGTCGCTCCAGGAATCGCCCTAGCTCCCGCCATCGCCGCTCCAATCGTCGCTCCAGCCCTTGGTATTGGCCACGCCGGTATCCTCGGAGGTCATGCTGGTCTTCTTGGAGTTCATGGTCTCCATGGCTAACTGTCTCAAGTTAATCGATGTAGACTCGTTTAAGTTTACTATCAAAACTATATTAAATCAGTTTTATACGCCCAATGTCTATTGAAAAATTTACTCATATCCAAGTACCATTCAGTCATCAATATGTACAGTATATTTTCTAAATGGAAGAACATATTGTACGTTATTGATTGCTTTTATATATTTTTGTAATTAATATATGCAAAGCTAATAAAGTATTGTACGTGTATTATACATGAGAGCGGGGTATTAAGACTGATACTAAGAAGGTATTAAAAAAATAGCAACTCATCATTGATACTGCCAAAAAAACAAGCTCAAATAGCCTCTACTGTTGGTTCTAAGATAAGAAAGATTCAACAAAGAGCAGATTGTTACGTCTTTATAATATCTAAAACAGATTGATGATAAGTTCATAGGTTGGTGATAAATTGGTAAATTTATGAAATAAATTATATTAAATAAATTAAATATATAGACAAAATTAAATTTGAAAACATATTGGAAGTATACTCGTATAATGAGCTAAAAAAGATCTCGTGTTAGAAATCAGCTCTGGCTAAGAAATTATTAATTGTGCAGTGCTATTAGCATTGAAGGCCTCATACAGGATTAACCCAGTCTCTATAAAGTGGGTTTTCTTTATTGGGGAATAAACCAGGCTCTTTAGCTCGGCCAAATCATCTCCTGGCACAACCGTTAGCTGAGAAACAGTTCGGTCCTTAATATTTATTGAACCCTTCATTCGCTGTAGCGGCACAGTCTTCTTTTCTTTATACCATTAGATTATTATAATTATAATATTCAACTGTTGAATATAAATTATTCTATGAAATAAACTAAAAGAAAGCTAATCGCTGCATGCACAGAAACAATGTGATAACTATCCATAAAAGATTTAGTGGTGGTCGGTCAAAACGGATGTATCAGTTGAATATTGACAATTTTGGCAATACTTTCTTTATTACCTATAAAAATAAAAAGTGCATTCTTTACTATAAAAACAAGAATTACGGTTGAAAGAGACACTTTTTCAATGATTTATGTTTTAGTTAATAATTTATGATTTATTTATAATTTATGATGGCCAATGATGATGGTTATTTAAAGTCTATGACATTCTAGTTCTTAACTCTTTAAATAATAGTTATATTCACAATATTTACAGTTTATTACAAGCCGTACATAAAGTAGAGAAACAGACTCAGGGCATCCTTCAGCTGAATCAGGAAACACAAATTTAATATCTTATTGATTATTTAATGAAATATTATTGGAGATTTTGACTATCTTTCACCCCCCGATGATGTTCACTTCGGTACAAGCTCTCAACATTCTCAATTGACAGTCTAAGCTCTCAGTATCCTCAATATGAATTGCTAATTCGCATGTTCCTATCACACTCAATGGCAACTCGAATTGACTCGGTTATACGGAATCAGGTAATCTAAGAGCGATTTACAAGAAAATGGCTCGATCAATGTCATATCATAAAACGCAATTTCTTCCTACACTGCAGCTGACCTTTCGATGACCGTGAAATAAAGAGAAAGAAAGAACTATTGGATAGGGAAACAAATGATTCAAATTCTTTCTGAGCAGAAATCCATGATTCCCTTAAGGGCGTAGTTTCATAGGAATACATGTGACCCAAGATCAGGGGTTGGTACCTTTTTTGGTTGCGGGTAAAATAAAAAAAAAATGTGAGTATTAAAGAGACTTTCGGGAAAGAGACATTTTCGTATTAAAATAGTTTTTTAGTAACTAATAAGAAATATTTTATTAAGAAAATAACTATTGTCATAATAACTACAAACATAGTTATACTTTAGTTAGAAACCTTATATTCCATATCGAGGCTTATGTTTGATAATTAATTTTGATATATTATACTTCCAGAACGTAAGTTTAGAATTTGAAACTATTACATAGTGACCTATTGGGTCAGAGGTTGCCGATCCTAGATTTTGATGAATGACGTCTGAAATGACTGAATGATTTTAGGATTCCACAGCAAATCCATTTCATGTTTTCATTTGGACTACCTTTTTTTTCGCATTGGGTGTTGCACATACATACCTACTTTACAAAAATATAAAATTATTTATATACGTGAACTTTACAATAAAGTTCAGAAAATGGGCTAGAGCCTAAAGAGAACAGTAGATGGAAAGACAACTCTTGAATTTGATTATAGATCGTTATGGATTAGAGATATTTTAATATTGTAATAATAAATTAAAATAAATGCACACACTTCTTTAGCACTTATAATTAATTTAAAAATTAAGGCAATAAAACATAATTTTCATAGTATTGCCTATTAGAAAAAAACATCATTAGAAAATATTGGATTGTTGAGTGAAGTAAGTTTATTTTCAAAATTTTTAATAAATAATAATAATTTTTTTTTAAATACAAAATCGATATAGTAAATGACTTTACGAAAATGTCTAAGAATTCAGTATTACCAAACATTAGTGTATTTAAAAAATATATGTGATCTTCCATAATTTGGGATATGTTTTTGATTCCCTTAAAAACATAAAATAAAAAAACAGCACTAATTCTAATTAATTTAGTTTGGCCAAACTGTATATGTTTAAAAATGTGTATCATTTTATTTTAATGCGTTCCTTACTGGATTTTTGTGGTTTATCTACCTAGACAACAGAGGTGGCGATTGCACCTTGAACCTCTTAAAACAAGGTTATACAACTCGTAAACCGGAAAGTGATAGTAATTCCTAGGAGCTGGCTGCATACTTGAAAACAAACAACAATGAATCAAGAAAAATCGAAAGGAAACATGGAGGCATATCTGGAAGAATTAAATTTTTATGATATACAATAAAACATAAGAGGGAATGTCCCGTCTCTTTGCCATAAGCATACGGTTTTAAAATTACAAAAGCTGGTTAATGTCTATTTTTCTTAGTAGATAAAATAAGCGGTGTGGCTTATTTGATATCCAAAACACACCTCTCTAGATCCATATTTGAATGCGGAATGTTTGTCGATAAGGAGCCATGGATTGATTATGGATTACGGATGGATTATGGATTTCTTACTCGGAGACTGTCCGAACTTGTTGGGATTTCTCGCCAGTCTGCCGGCGTCTACAGCGCAAATTGAGTGTATTTATAGTTTAATTTCATAATTCCGTCTTGGCTGTATGTTATTATCTACCTAAACGACTATGGATATTGAAAAATTAATTAGTTGTGTTTATAATACCGACCATGTGGCATAAACATTCAAAAATTTACAATAAGCGTGATGATGCGAAACATTTATGGATTGAAGTTGTATCGGAAACGGATATAGCGGTTGCCGACATTAAAACATTAAGCCGCGCAATCAACTACAGAAGAACAGCAACGTCCAATGCCAATGGTGAGTACATGCACACCGAGTACATGCACGTCTGAGTTACTCCTCCTAGTAATTCTGTCCGACATCGGCCGATAAAATCGGTTTTGGTGTACGCCTAGGGCTAGACTCTGTTCTCTTCTGTATTTCGGTAATTTCCTTACTATGAAAATTTGAATTAATACTACTGCGGGAACGATAGGAACAATGAGGGTTAGTAGCCTCTATTAGTTATAAAACAAAGTGGAAAGTTGGAAAAAAACTATAAATACACTCAATTAGGGATTTTTGGCAGAAGATAGCTCTCTCATAGGAAAAAAAAAGTATACGCTTTGGGGAACTGCTAAATCTGCAGGACAACACTTCTATGCCTGATTTAGATATTGTTTTAATAAATTTCGTCCATTCAATTATGTCTGATTTTTGCGTGGGAGGGGGAGTTGTGAAACCCATAACTGTAAATGGATGGAACTGTAAATCCTACAAAGCCATTAAAATACAAGGCAGAGTCTACTGATATTCATTCGTTATTTAACGAATTTTTTAATAAAAACCATGGTATATATGAACAATTAGTAAAAACTATAGAATCTATGGAAAAGAACCAATTATAAAAGGTTCAAGATTTGGGAGAACAAAGATTCGAACTCACACCTAAACAGACACGAATTAACTTAGAACGACGTTTCCTCTGCTAATTTTCTCCCTTCATGATGAACCACCCAAAGACAATTTTATTTTGAAATAATAAAGCTATATCGAGCAGGAAGACAATATAGAATCTAGACCACTAATCTCCGGCTAATAAAGACAAAGGCTGTAATTTTTTAAAGCTTGTCCTTGCGGTGGTGGCGATAGTTAGAGTAGATCGGGCCGGCCTTGCGTATCCTGGAAAATCGTCCCGTGGAGGTCGCTGGGTCCCATTGCCGTTATCAACTAGGCTCTTACACCTTTTACTTCATTAATGCATTTCCTATAAAAACTGGATTGACTAAATGAGTTTTACAGACCAGTTAAATGCATATTCATTCCAAAGCGAGATCATGCATGAGGAGAGGTATAACTGATATCAATTTAATTTAATACTAGAGAAATAGTAACGATAGATTTTTATTATATATTTTATAAAATTTCATAACTTTAATGATAATGTTGAGAATTGTTCGACGAAACGTTTGTAATAGTTAACTATTACCTGTAACCCATGAAAGGTCAAGATGTAGACGTTCTTTGACAACGACTGTGCAAGGAGGTGATTTGTATTAGATCATGCTCAACCGCCAGATTGTTCCTTTATGATTATTATGATTCGGGGTATCAACTTTAAAGTAGCTGGGTGAGCCTCAGGAGGATCCTATATCCCGAAGGATCCATCCCCGGCTGTTAACAGATTAAATAAAAGTCTGACTCATTTGATTTGAACCCGGGAACTTCGGCGCAGCAATCCATTCCTCGACAGCTGAGCCAGTTCTCTCCATTTTATATCTTTATTTTTTTAATGTGGAACGCTTCGCTATTTTGTGTGTCATCCATTCGCAGGACCCATGCTAATCTTCTTTGTATTGCTCCAATTTTAGTAAATGTACCGCCGAAGTGAGCAACAGTTATCAATCCGCTAAGATTGAGAGAGAGATGGAGAGATAACCAATTCTAAAATTATCGAATTTCAGTATAATACTATATACTTAATCATCAGGCCATTAGACTTAAAATGTTCGCATTTCAATTATATATTTTCTCATACTCCTTTTACCTTATTGTTAACTATTGTGGATAGAATTTTTAGACGAATTGTGAATCAAGCTTTGTTTTTATTAAAGAAAAGTGCACTTTACTTGTTTTTAGTGTAATCATGAGACAATATCGCAGTCCAATATGCTTGATATAATTAATATATTGCAGTTAAAAACTACCTTTTAATTCTGCGGCAGCAAGTCGTGGGATGCACATACAGGACATCAGGAAAACCGCTATACTTACGCCCGGTACGCTATAAAAGACATCCACTATTATTTATTATGTGCCGTTCAAATAAAACCATACTTGGTGGCATTTTATTTAATGTATTTTAGATTATAAAATAATTATGTTATAACTATTACATTATTTAACACCGTTTACAAATAACTTATAGATATTTTTCTTAAAAATAATTTTTGAACTGCCAAATCAAGACTATCTTGGTGTTTCACTTTAGTACCTACGAAGACACTCTTCACTTTAGACCATATATAATAATTCATATATAAATATAATAATTCATTATAGACATATAATAATTACAAATCATCTAAAACAAATACTTCATCCTACTTGGTTAATTTTTTGGTAACTCATGAATTTAAAATTCTCAATCTATGAATTTAGGTCAGTATAAAATATTTTTATTAAGACAGAGGAGTGTGGGATAGCTCAGCACATGAAGCGCTAAGTTACTGATCTCTAGATATCCAGCTGGAGACCGGCTGGGTCAGATAAACACCTCGTTTATCTTGTTAGTATCTCTATAAGCCTCTATAATGTGGGTATCCTTGATAGTGGAAAATTTGGTGGTTAATCACGATCTCGTAAAAATTACTTTCTCTACAGCCGTTGACTTAGAAACAGTACATACGTTGTAGTGGTAATTTTTTATTATTACAGCTTATTTATGAATTTATATTGAGTGATTTTTGTTTGATGAGCTTGAAGTTTCTAAATTAATATATATTTTTACATCCTACGATTGTAGATTTGATGTAATGCACTAGAGGCGAAGCGAGTACTTTGCGAATTGAGTCTATAGACATTTTATTTCAGAACGACCTTAGATAATTCCCAATTTTATTACTGAACTATTTTCCGGAATAATTTCAATCTTCATTAAAATTATACTAAAAGTGTGCTGATTCGATATTGAGAACCTAATGCAATTTTCTTAAAAATATTTAAAAAATTTGTTGAAGATGGATTTTCTTCTATTTATGAAACAAGAAGTATTGAAAAATTGGAGATAAGGGTCGGGTTATAGTGAAAGTTCCTCAAAGATATTAGTGTATCTAGTGCAAGAAACAAATATTTAAACGAAAAGAAAGCTGCTTGATTGATAGCATTGCAGTGAATATTTTTAGTTTACAAAATAAAGTTAGCGTAAAATATGGCAATCAGTAAATAAATATTAATAGATGCATATTCTCTAGTTAAGTAAGGATTAAAATGACAATATCAATCGCAGTTATGATATAAACAAACCTCTCAACTGACCTGATTTTTCTGCCAACTGACCTACGGTTATCAGTTTTAAGAATCACAGGAAAAATATATGCCACAGGTGTGAGCTCCGAAACAATATTAGGCTTATAGTATTTTATCCAAAGAGGAAACTTATAAAAATAAAAAGGAAATGTTTGAATTCTCAATAATGAATTTTTGATGAGCATGCTTGCTTTTTGTACGAAAACTATAAAAATGATCCGGTGATTAATAAGTACTTCTTATGAGGAATGAAAAAATTTGTCACAATAAAAAAAATGTTTTTTTAAATGATATTTATATCCTATTTATTTCTTGATCCTGTTTCCTTAGCAATTATAAGTAAAAAATCAAAGATATAGTGATAGAAATGCTCACGGGACACCTCATGTGAAAAATAAATTAAAGATGCTTCTCCTAGTTAATAATAAATTGTGTACCTAATTGCAAAGCAAATAATCGGACTGCACTCTTTGATGCGGAAATTCTAAAGGAGAGTAGTTATTATAATTAATTCATGTGTAATATAAATTCAATTATTTTTACAATCGAAAAATGATTGATTACTGCAATGAAAAAAAAAATGTAGGTGAAAAGAAAATAATTAAAGCTATCTTATAAATGATCTTTTAAAAGGTCAATCGGAATGCTCCGTTGACTTGAGTGAGGTCAACTAGAATAGCCGTCCACTGCGACAGGAGGTTATGCAATGAGGACAATTAGTCAGGCTCGGCTCCTAGATCGGAACTGCATCTGACAATGCAACGCTCCCGCATCCACTTCCTTGCAAAAGCGTTCCTCGGGTTCTTAAGATCTTGTAATATCTTGGTACTTCCGTCAAGTACTACTCGTATATATTTCAATGATCCTGCAAGATCTTGGAAACGGTTGGAAGAACCAATTCCGCCTGCTCGGCACATTGTTGTGGAAGGCGTGCCCCCTGGTGCAATTCCAAATGAGAAGTTCCCTACCACCCAAGGACCTTTCCAAGTATAAATACATCCTCGTTCCTAGAGAGAGGAACAGTTAGCTACTTGAAAAGGTATCTATTCGCCCGAGATGAAATTAGCTTTTGTGAGTATCTATGCCCTGCTCTGGCATGTCAGGGTTTATTATCTTCAAATTTATGTCTTTTTTTAATATCATTATAAATTATATCAATATTTTCCTTGTATAGAACATTAAATATTACTTTCTATAATGTTTAAACATGGTTTGGCATAAAACAGTTTATTTCATATAATACAAGTACGCTGTTCGAGGTTTTAACTATATTTTGATGGAATTTGAACTATTGCTTAATATTCTGAACAGACATTACAAACAGGATATGTTACTATAAAGGAACGTAATATTGTAATGAATATTCCACGAGGGTCATTAGTATAGTATACTTGTACTACTGTTATTCAATATTTAAAAAAAAAAAATTGAAAATTATTGTTAAGGATTTGTTAATCATAAGAAACCTAACAACTTTTGAAGATTATTTGAGCATAAGTATATTAGTTATCTTAATTACATTTATTTGTAATTAGGATTAATTCATTGGCAATTTACTAATGCTATTAGCGGGGTAGTTATCCAAAAAAACGCTGCAACAAGATTTCAAAAATGGGATTCAAAGAGGGATTCAGAAATGGAATTCTATAGTGCTTTTGCTGAAGACTACAAAAAACTGTTTTGATTTTATTTAAATGTATTTTCTTAATTGAAAAATTCTTATTTAAAAGAGAATATATTATACTTTTTCATTACATTATGTTATTTTTTTATAAACATATATATAAATAGGAAAAAAAATTGGAAGATCGAAGGAGGAATTTAATTAAAGAGAGAACTACGAAAGAACTAGAAATGACAAAATGAGCGCACTTCATTTGACAAAAATATCCCATGTCGAATTTTAAACAACTCAAGGCGGTCAATTATTAGTAACCTTTTGTCTGCAATCAGATTACGATTTTGCTTGGCCTTGCGGCCAGGGAATGGTATTGCTATTGCTTATTTCTGTCAGTAATAGTCGTAACAAAATTGGCCTACATATTAAATAAGTCTGTAGATGAGGAATTTTAATTATATTTATTTATTTTACCAACAAATTTATTTAAAATGAGAGTTGTATCGATGGAACTTAAAATCTTTAAAAATGTTACATTTGACCGCGAAATTTAGCCATTAAAATATACAATATAGTATTTTAATTCTTGTTCAATATACTGGACTGTCTTCACTGTAATTTCTATCATTTGAAAACAAACCATCTTCCAGTCATAAAAACTTTTATTCTTTTAACATTACGTTTCGGCATTCACATGCCATTTTCAAATTTAATTATACACCCCATCAGGTAGCTATGCAGAGTGGCTCAGTGGTATAGCATTGAGTTGCAATGGAGAAGGTCCAAGGTTCAAATCCTGCAGCTGGCAAGACTTTTATTTAATCTGTTAGCGGCCGAAGATGAACCCCATGGGTATCTATATCTACGACCCTCCTGGGGCTCACCAAGCCTCTAAAAGTGGGTACCCTAAATAAGGGAGAAAATCGGGCGGTTGAGCGTGATCTAGTACAAATCACCTCCCTGCATAGCCGTTGTCCAAGAAACATTACAGTCTGTACCATCTACTGAACCCCAGACCCTTCATGGACTTTAGTGGTACAGATTATGTGATTTATTAGACGTTTATCTGTTTACTTATTTTTGTGGACATGTGCAGATAGGGTTTCGACAAGCCTTTTACGACACTGCAAAACCATAGGAGTATACCCAGAGAACTTCAGTTCCTGATCAGGTGGTCAATATCCGTGATTCAGGTCATGAAGTGGTTGCCGCTAGGTGCGATAATGGCACATTCACTCTCAAGGTCGGACGGCGACCACACCCTTCTAGTTTTTCTATTTATACTCCTCACTATTTCCTTGCCTTCATCCCACAGAGAAGCCTATTAAGTCCTGTTAACATTTACACGCTTCTGACAGTATATCAATTATATACAGGACAATTAACCTTTAAGCAGATCTAGTAATAAAAAGACATATGTACAGTTAGTATTAATAAGGAAAGATAGCGTGTTATACTTTATAGCATATATTGGTTTTACAGGACCACGGTTTAACCGAAACCAGCCACAGTAATAAGAAAAAACATTAAAAATAATATAATAAATTTATAATCTTTATATATATTTATTTTTTATTAATAATAAGGATTTAAATAACCTAATACACGATGGAAAGTTGATGAACATAATAAACCATCATTGCTAAACCCTTGAATTGCACTTTATAAACTTAAACTAATAAACTCTACAATCAGTTAAAGTTTTTAAATTAGAATCATAAAAAGATATTATAATTAACAATACAAAGGTTCAAATATAAATAAAATTAAAAACAGATTTTAATAAGTAAGAAGAACATAGTCTATATTTTAAATAAATTAAATCTTATTAGGATAGGCCTAAGCCCCTTTCTATGCAGGAGATACTAAACCGGCAACTCTTTACTGCTAAACCATTCGGGTAGTCCAAGGTCCCCTATTACATATTAAATTTCAATATCAACAAAAATTCTATTCAAAATAAAATATGTTATAAATATTTCTATGCTATGAATGTAATAAATGATATAAATATATTATACCAGTCGAACTTTTAATATACTGCACTATATCTTCTTTGATGTTATATTTCGATGCTTGAATTGGCGAAGCTTTTTTTTTCTGAATTTTAGAAACTTTAGTAAACGCTTGTAGGGATTTTTCCTATTGCATTCTAATATGTTATAACAATAAAATAACCTATTGCATTGTCTACCTACGTATTTCAGAAGATTAAACTTTGGCTTCGGTTTTCCCACCCAGCTTTTTTTCTGAAACACGTATCAAACCGTGATTTATCTAAAGTAGATAAGTTTATTTTTTGAAAAATGAAAGTTGGAGCACTCAATGAATTTTTCATGCCATAGTGATCGGTTTTAGTAATGTTTCTTTGTGGTTCCTTGAAATATTCATATTAAATAAGCGTAACGCATTTTGTCCACAAACATTTACCATGATAATTTGAATTTACCTATACAACAAATGTTGATTAATGATCACGGTACTAAGACAGGCTGTTCCAGATGAATAATTATATGGTAATTAGCCTTGGACTATATTGGAGCAAGTCTATTAGATTAGTATAACTTGGTAAAATCATTCTCTTGCACTACCGTTAAACGAAGTCCATTTCGATGGCCAAAAATACTTTCTTTCCTGATTGTTTGTTAATGTTCATATTTCGGATGCATTCAGGGAAAAATTACCTAAGAGTGAGTGGGAAAGAATTTTTTTTGTTTATGCCTAACAGTAACAAAAAAAAAATTAAAGGTAAAATAAAAATTAGACTAAATTAGTTCAATCATCAAGACGTTTAACAACAGGTACTACTTTATTTAATGGTTTTATTAATTAAATTATTGAAAAAAATGGAAAAATTTAACAATATGGGATAGATTATTTAAGTATTTATTTTTTATTACTATGAAGTGTTTCCTAAAATTGAGTTTTCCTTCAACCAACCATCTCGCTCAAGCAAAAATTTCTTTGATATCCTATTTCCATTTCATTCTGTCTTATATATCTTGTTCTCACTGATCATGACCACGCATGCTTCCCTCGACTCCTTCAATCGTCATCTTTATCGTGGTCTTCCTCAAGTTTTCTTCCTTCAGCATAACAATGATAATTAAATTAGAATCTTTCCACCTTCATTCTTCTTAGATGACAATAAAATTTCAATCTCTTTTTCTCTATACTCTATGTTTTGTTCGGTTCGCATTCCTCTCTGATTTCGACATTAATCCTTCTTTCTTGGCTGTACACCCCAGCAGCTCTCCTATAGTGCACCCCAGTAACAACTTTTTTTACTAAAGCAGCACTTATATTATATGTCTACACCATATGATACCAATGATGGACTTGTAAATGAGCTTCTTGTTTTTTTTAATTTTCAATGTTTCTATTAATCATGTCTAATTACTATATCATTTGCAGTTTAAACAACAAATCCTTAAAAACCTCAAACACTAGAAAAGCTAACTGAACACCCTCTATTCGCAGGTGCTGCTGACGCTGGCGGTGGCGGCGATCTGCGAGGGGCGGCCTGCCGGAGAGGAGGAGCTGATGGCGGGGGCAATCACGATAGGCCAGGCCAGGGGCGGGATCGTCATCCCCACCGCGGACGGAGCCATCCTCATCCCTCCCGTCGACTCCTCAGTCACCATCGTCGGCCCGGACGGAACCACCATCGTCAGGGGAGTCCAGCAACACTGAACAACCAATACCTCAAGCACAGGCCCGCTTTAGTGAAGATTTGCCTGTCATCTTCATTACATTTATATTAAATGCTCAATAAATAGTTTATATGTTTTATTTATTCATTACTGTTATTTTTATTTTAATATGTCTTTCATCGGTGAACACCCCTCTTCCCTTACACCTTCTCACTCTCTCTTACTCTCTCTCTCTCCCTCTCACTCACTCTCTCTCACTCTTTCTCTCCCCCCCCCTCTCTCAATTCAAAGCATAAAATCATTCTCATGCACTACCGTTATACGAAGTCCATTTCGATGGCCAAAACACTTTCTTTTCTGATTGTATGTTAATTAATATTTCGGATGCGTTCAGCATTCTCTCTCTCGCTCCCTAACTCTTTCTCTTAGTCTTAGACCGCATGATATGGTCATACAAAGTCGAATTTTGTCCAGAGTTTAATGTATTGAGGGGAGCGGAATCGTATTCTCGTATTTGTTTACATGAAATGGAATTTTATATAAGTAATAAATCCTTTTCAAACCACTGCCTGACAAAGCCCATTATTCACCATGAATATAAGTCGATTTCGCTTCCCTAAGTACATGAAACCCCTTTTGAAGAAAATTCGTCTTAAACACTTATTCACCGGGGCTGTAGATATGGCTTTCGAAGGCAATGACAGCCTGAAATCACACTGCAAGCCATGATTTCCATGGTGCAGCAGCATACGGTCCAGAGCTCCATAACCAGTTCATTTGAAGTCAATTAACCAGCATGTTACCCACAAACATATCAGGCCTTATGAGTCAAGATACAAAGGCTATGGCTAAGGCTGATCAGGGATAGCAGGCTGGACCAGAACCTAGTTCTTCAGAACTTTTCAAAACAGGACATCCCTGGAACACGCCTCTGGGATCCTATTTGACATATTGGAAAGGCACAATGCGTAACAATGCGTAACATCACTATGCAAGATCTTCACAGTGTGTCAGGTCGTGGTTTGCCTCCAGTACGCTTACATATTGTACTCATACCCGAGTAGTTAAGAGAAGCTTCAGTAACTGTGATCAGATTGTTTGTTTTCAATTATACAGCATAACAATGGTTAAAAAGAGAGACGCAGTACTCATCGAAAGTTGATATCGGCTTTTGTTAGCAGATTATTTTTAAATTAATTTTTATAGCTGACAAGATAAAGACTGAAACGACTCTAGAGCAGGAATCTATCACAGAGAGATGAACCACGATAGGAGTGCCTTCAATCGGAGGTTTATCCACCCACTCTTCAACATGAATCCCTTGTGAGCAAAAGAAGAGCAGCAATGTAATTGTGCTAAATGGAATTTGTATAATTTCTGGAATAAATATTAATATTAATGCTTATTTATAAGTAATATTCATTATTATGCCTTTTTCTGATTTAGAAATAGACATAACAATTAATAAATTTTCAGCATAAAAAAAATTCTGGTATAGAAATATGTGTTTTATTGTTTCATCTTCTTCTTCTTCTCCGGCTCTACAGTCCAAGATGAACTTTGGCCTCTCCAACAATGATTCGCCATTCCTCTCTGTCCATGGCCCGTCTCGTCCAGTTGGTCACTCCAATTTTACGCAGGTCCTCCTCCACGTCCTTAATCCAGCATTTACGTGGTCGTCCCCTCTTTCTTTTTCCTGGAAACGCATCACGCAGAACTTTTTTGGGCATTCTTTCATCCGGCATTCGCTCAATATGACCCAGCCAACTAATTCTTCTGGATTTAATAAACCTTAAAATGTCTTGATGCTTTATCAGGTCATCCAATTCTTGGTTCCTCCTAATACGTCATGTGCCCTGTTCATTTATTGGACCGAAAATACGTCTTAGTATTTTCTTTTCTAATACTCTAAGAGCTTGCTGGTCGGCTACTTTAAGCGTCCACGTCTCCGCACCATAGCACACAACGGGCCTGATAAGGGTTTTATATAATTTCAGTTTTGTGCGTTTTGATAGTAGGGAAGATTTAATCAATCTAGAGAGGCCGTAATACGCTTTGTTGCCACACATTATTCTTCTCCTTATCTCATCACTCACCCTAACCACACTGTTTATTTCAGTGCCAAGGTACGTGAATCTATCAACAGTTTCGAATGTATAGCCATCACACCTAAGATCCTGCTTTCTTCTTCTTGCCTCAGAGCCTGATGCTACCATGTATTTGGTTTTAGATTGATTTATCTCAAGACCCACGATTCTACTTTCCTGCACAATCTTTGCCAGAATTTCCTTTAATGCCTTCTCACTTCTCGCCAGAACCACAATGTCATCTGCGTATCCAAGTATTTGACATAAGCGAGATGCTAGACTTCCATCTGACACAATGTTTTGCAGAGCCTTATGTAGCACGAGATTAAACAGAACGGCAGAGAGAGAGTCTCCCTGCCTTACACCAGAAGCAAAATGGATTTTCCTGCTAACTCTATTACCAATGATTACACTAGCCTGTGTCCGGGACATTGTCATTTTTATCAAATTTATCAATTTAAACGGAACTTTGAATTCTTTTAGAGCATTAAACAGTTGATCCCTGTCCACACGATTAAAAGCTTGCTTAAAATCAATAAATAGCATGTGGACATCCGTATTAAGCTCATAACATTTTTCGAGTACTTGACGCAAGACAAAGATTTGATCAGTAGTACCCCTGTTAGGCCTGAAACCGCATTGGTAATCCGTGAGGATCTGTTCCGAATAACTTTTAAGTCTTGTAGTTAAAATATTTGCCAGGATTTTGTAGATAACATTTAACAGGGTTATGCCTCTATAGTTTTGACATATCGTCTTGTCCCCTTTCTTAAATAGCGGCAGAATCAATCCCGAATACCATTCCTCAGGCATAGATTCATCATTCCATATTTCAAATATAAGATTGTAGACTCTTTGATGTAGGTATTCGCCTCCATATTTAAATAGTTCCGCTGGCAAATTATCCTCTCCAGGAGCCCTATTAGACTTTAAGTGGTCTACGGCATCCATAAAATCTTCGTATGAAGGAGGCTCTGCATCCGGGAAAACCCTGGTGTCCAAATCAGTAACTGTACTGACCATCGTCTCAGCATTCTTTTGGCCAGTTCCGAGTACCTCCTCAAAATGCTCCGCCCACCTATCCATGATCTGATCCTCTTCTCCAAGGAGCAGACCCTCCTTACTGCGACAGATGTTTACTTTAGGTTGGAATCCTGTTTTTAGCTTCTTGACGGCATGATAAAATCTTCTGCTTTCATTCCTCTCGTTTAGCCCTTCCATAAGCTCTATCTTCCTTCTATACACTATACACGCTATATATACATATAGATATATATACACGCTCTCTTTTTATTTCTACACAAATTTGTGGCTTTCTTTTTGCTAGTGCGGTACTTTTCTCTATTCCCTCTTGTGTCCCTTTGTAACATTGCATGCCTGTCAGCGTTCTTTTGTTCGATGGCTTGGGCACACTCTTCATCAAACCATTCACTATTCCTTTGGTGCCCATTTTCCCCCAGGACCAAATCCGCTGTCTCCTCCATTATACTCTTTAAATTTTTCCACTCCTCTTCAGTGTCACTTTTCTCTTCGCAGTTCTGCAGCTTATCCTTAAGAGTGTCTTCAAATAGGATCCGTTGTTCTTCGACTTTTAGTCTCTCGGTGTTCCATCGCTTCCTCTATACTCTATTACCTTTTCGGCTATTAGCCAACCTTTGTCTGAAAATGACCTTTAGAAGATAATGATCCGAGTCACAATTTGGTCCTCTGCAGGCACGAATATCAATGATACTTGAGGCATGCCTGGAAGATATTAACACATGGTCAATTTGATTAATTCCACTCCCTGGCATCTTCCAAGTTCCCAGATGAATACGTTTGTGTTGAAAACACGTGCTTTTAATTTTTAGATTATTTGCAGAGGCAAACTGAGCCAATCGCTGACCGCTGTTGTTGGTTTCGTTGTGCAGTGAGTACTTACCAGCAACATTGGTCAAATAATCCTCCTTACCGATTTGTGCATTGAAGTCACCGAGAACGACGACCGCATCATGCCTTGGAAGGCCCTCACAGATTTCGCTTAACTTATCATAAAAGATGTCCTTTTCTTCATCACTTTTATCTTCCGTAGGTGCGTGAGCCGAGATCAAGGATACATTTCTGAATTTCCCTTTGATTCTGATTCTGCAAATTCTATCAGTAATGGTTTCAAAGCCCAGCAGTGAATTTCTGACTGTTTTATTGATTAGAAATCCGGTACCATTATATTATATTATTGTTTCATCACATGGAATAAATAAAGTTTTTTATAATTATTGGTCATTTTTTTTAGTTTTAAATATTTTTATTTTTAAAGATAAAAGATAGGCCCTCGGCCGGAATTCCGATCTCGATTTAAAAATAGAAATAAATAAAGGTTTGTCAAAGTTTAATTTATTTTTAAATATTTCTTTGATTCTGGTCCTATTTTTATGGTATTTTCGAGCGAAATAATATGCATAATGGAAAACAATAGCGCATGGATTAACAGCATTTAGCTCCTTACTCTGAATTGAACTCCATTTTAGCATTTTTAGCACAGTATTCTGGCATACACAGCATCCCATTTAAACAGAAAACCTGAACGTCCGATATCAATTGATATATCAACTGTCTTCCTTATTTTCATCTTTATTTCAAACTTATCCTCCTCATATATTTGATATTGGGTAATCCATTCCCCAAGCCTTTCTTCTTAAAAGTTCGTAAATTCCGTTTCGTCTAATTCCACATCCGGAATTTCCGGTCCTTCAAGCTCTTCGGAAAACATTCATAAATAACATTAAATATTAAATACTTATATCATAAAGTTATGTTCTGTGAAGAAAATGATCGGTGTGATCCAGTCGTACAACAGAAGGCATATTTTATATGTTTCTCCAATTCGGATACAATGAACTTCCAGTTATATGATTCTTTGATATTTGGATCCAGATTATCAATATTGTTCTGGTCAGGAAAACAACAAAGTTTATCTGAGCAAACTAAAATAATTTTCCTTCAATGATCGAAAAGCTTCCTTTAATGCTTGGCCTGATTGTATATGAAATGAAATACATATTTGCTTTTTAGATTAATTTATTGATATTTACAACTGTAATAATATTACAACAAGTAAATTTGCTGATATGAACAAATGACATGAAAACAACAAAAACTTGTGGAGAAACTACCCATCGGTAGCACTCCAATTAAGTTCTACAGTAGAAGGTCTCGAGGCCATCTTATTTTCAAATGCCTCGGAGGGTTATCAGGAATAGTATGGGAAGCAAGTTGAGAGAATAGCGGATTCAAGTGTTTATGGAGCTTGTCATGGAAGGATAGGTATCTAGTTTGGTCAAAATCAGCAGCATATGTGGTATTAAGATCATGATGGATGAGTTTGTTTGTGACATAATAAGGAGCTTTTTACGAAGGATTTTGGATTGTAAGGATTGGATACGAGATGAATTGGATGGTTTAGTAGAGCCTTAAAGCTCAACTCCGTAGGTCCAAATAGGTCTTATAACTGTCATGTAAATGAGTCTTTTGTAATTAATTGGGAGCTTAGAACGTTTGTCCAGCAAATGTTGAAGTAGGCGAAAGCGTCGAGCAGTTTCATTTCTTTTCAGTCTTGTGTGAGGAAAATACACATTTAAATTTGTTTCTATTTTCAAAGAAATACAACTGCTGTAAAATTCAAACGTAACATGTCAACATTTTCTAAATATTTTTGCTAGTTTTGATTGAAACATGGACTTTAAAATAGGCCCTTCTCAACTATCTTCAGCTTGATGATACAAATTCGCAATCTTGGAAATTATTTAATTTGATGAGCTGGGGCTCACCTCAAACTATGGCATTTAGTTAACAATGGAAAAGGAAAAAAATAGTCGAAATAGTTTAAACATCCCTTTGACATTATACACGCCAAAACTGAGAATTATTATATACATTTTCAAATATCCCAAAGCACACGAGGAATTTGTCTAAATAACTCTACTACAAAATTAGCACATAAATAAAAACTAACATTATAAGTGGGGTGGAAGCACATGTGCTGGAATTTTAGATTTTTTATGGCGTCAGATATTAGAAATATTTGACAGACCTGTATGTGGCTGTTGAATTGAAAAATTTATTTATATGTTTTTGCATTTTTCGTGAACCTAATACCTCATCATCTTAAGGTTTCCTATACATCGTTTCAATACAGATTCAAGATACTTTGAATGGAGTTTTAGAAGGACAATACATTATTTCTGACGCAATTTCTATGTATTACAATATTTAGGTTCTTGTTATAAGCATCCAAAGCATTTTCACTAAATGTAGCAGAAAGGTTATGAGCAAAAGAGATAAATGAATTAATGAGGAAGAATTAAGTAAACGGTGTAAAAAGATGATAACAACTTTATATAGCACTATATATAACAATTTTATATACAAGATTATTATATTGATATGGACCCATGTCATTTCACATGCATACAATAAAAAAATAGAAATACATTCGGTCTGTTTATATTTCCTTTATTATATTAGTACTTTTGATACCTCAATAAAACAGCGCATTCAAATATTTAATGTTTATTTAATTGGATTATTTTCAAGAAAATAATAAAAGTTCTTAGGATTAGGAAAAATGAAATTATGATAGTCTCCGAAAAACAAAATTATATTATACTCTCTCTATACAGAATAATAGATAAACTCATTAAAAGCTCTAGCAACCAAATATTTCTTGAAATTACCAATGATCTTTTTAAGGTGTTGAACATCATACTTATGATAATTTTCGAAAATTCAGTCAGAATGAAAAAAAACCAGTGAGAATATCGAATCCTAGTTTGAAGCAATGAGAAAGATCACTTCCTAAGAGACCAAGGCCTTTCAATTGTATAAAACCTCGGCGAGTAGGAGTCAGCTCTACAGTCGCCCTGGCAAACACTAGTCAGCAACATGAACACCTTAATTGTGAGTTTACAATGTGTATTATACATCAATGCAATTATTAAAAAGTTTTAAATAATGATTCGCGTTAAAATTATCGTATAATTAATATGCGCGCACACACATACATATATATATATATATATATATATATATATATATATATATATATATATATATATATATATATATATGTATGTATGTATGTATATTATTTATACGATATCCCTTTTGGATTGTATCAATATATAAATATTTATAAATTATTTATTGGATGTGATAATATTACAGGTTTGTATCCTCGCCCTTGGATTAGCAAGTGCTTCTGAACAGAGGCTTAAGCGAAGCTGGTCTCATGGAGTAGTCATCCCAGGAGCAGCTACTCACGGTGTTGTTGTACCAGGAGCCATATCTCACGGAGTTGTGGTACCAGGAGCTGTGTCCCATGGCGCTGTCATCCCAGGGGCTGTTTCTCATGGTGCTGTCCTCTCAGGTCCCGTAGATGGTGGTGCTGCTCTTGCTGGCCCTGTCGACGGCGGTGCACACTTGGTGGGCCCAGTTAACGGAGGAGCTCACCTCGCCGGCCCCGTCAACGGAGGAGCTCACCTTACTGGACCCGTCAACGGAGGAGCTCATATCACCGGACCCGTTAACGGAGGAGCCCATCTTACCGGCCCAGTCAATGGCGGAGCCGCCCTCTCAGGCCCAGTCAATGGAGGAGCCCATCTTACCGGTCCAATCAATGGTGGAGCCGCCCTCTCAGGTCCTGTGAACGGAGGAGCTCACCTAACAGCCCCTGTTAATGGTGGTGCATACTTGACCGCTCCTGTCAACGGAGGAGCTTACCTCACCGCTCCTGTCAATGCAGGAGCTCACCTCGCCGCCCCAATCTATGGAGGAGCTGTGCTCGGAGCCCCAGTCGGTGCCTCACCTGTATGGGGGTCTTCCTCCTTGGGCTGGAGTGGACTTTACGGCGGACATCATGGTCATTGGGTGCACTAACCATCAATCTTCATTGTGTCTGATTTATTTATGGTGTAAATAAATAGTTTCCGCTAATATTCGTTTCACATATATTACCTTCTGTTAAACTATACTTTAAAGAATAAAAGAGTATACTATACTTTAAAAAATAAAGAGTCTTGTTTTTTTGTTAAGAAGAAAACATGAAAAAGTTTTTTATGAACTCTGGTACAACAATTTCTATTTTGTTAAATGTTTGCATGAGGTTATTAGAAGTCATAATTTAAATCATATATAAATGGACATTTTTCTAATCGATACTCAATATGTTTTTTTAATCCCTTTTTTGTGGATTTATTTCATAATTTACATAACCAATTAAACTCGATTATCATAACAATGAGAAGATATCAATACTCTAGTACTCTAGTATTGATATATTATAACATTAGACATTGGGGAACTGGCCATTTCGTCTTATTTTAACTAAGACACCGTCTTTACGAGAAGCAATACTAGGTAATTTCAAAAATTGGATGAAAATTTATTTTATACTATAAACAATGTTAGAACAGAGCATAAATATTAAAGCTAATACAATGAAGAAAAAATAGAACATTATTCACTCATGAACGAATGAAAACGTTACCCTTTATCTTACTAGAAGAAAATTACTCTTAGAAATTAGGAAATCGCACATATCTTTTTATCCTTATAGTTTTAACGTTAAAGGAATATTAACCAATGTTATTATGGTTTTATAAAACGACCGTGAATAATGTGATCGACGTCACAATAAAACGTATGACTGTGCAAATAGAAAATTCCCAACCCTCTTCTTCGGTTTAATGATAACGGAGCCTCTGTTAATAATAGCCTTTCTATAACAAAGATATGAAATATGGGCGTCAAGACTTTTTATTAAACATTTGAGTTAAACTACAGCCAAGAGAACGAAATAATAATGTAACGGCATACAAATTGTAAATTATCGGTTATTGAAACTCTTCATTGTGTACGGTAAAGTATTTTTTGCTTTAGAATCTGCGATGCAGAATACGAGATTAGAACAATTTTCATAGGAAACTCAATCCCTGGGCTGGATTTTTTCGAAGAAAAAACGGTTTATATGACGTTTTATTGTAACGGTGTAGACTATGAAACTTCAAGCTGTATTTAAGTATCTAGGAAGCAGAATTAATGGGTAAAAAAGAGCAGTAATAGAACCCAGAAGCTGAAACTGCTCATCACACCTAAGGTATAGTCACCGACAACACTTATGCGCTAAGAGTTTACTGGATTCTTTCTCCAAAGAACCATTGCTTTGGTTTCCCCTTCGTTCACTCTGTGAGAAACCCACCAAGCTTCAATATTGAGCCTAATGAATTTTTCGTTAATGCTGCCCTTGCATCTTCTAACGATCATAAATAGAGTGGTTTGGGAAAATTTTGAAAATAGAAGAGGTTAGGATCGCTTTAACTAATTCTAAAAAATGGCAAATGAAAAAACTGATAAACGCATCAATGAGTGAATAACTCTATCATGACTTGGACAAGGTGGCAGAAGCTTATAATAGTCACAGTACATGAATAATAACAAGTTGTAAAATTTGTTAAGGAAATACAAATACTATTATGTTGTCGGGATTTGCCGTGCCCAGGATCCCGAGTTCGGCTGTTGCAAATAATTTATATAGTAAACTTCAGCAATAATATTTACAAAAAGACCCTCCATAATGATCTCAACATTACTTTCGTCCTCGACCTCATCCCTACTAAATTTTCAAACTTTCACCAAAACCTTGCCAGTCATCCCAACCCTCTGGCTCAGTCATTATCCAGTTCCACACATCCATATAACCCACCCCGCCGTCTAAACCGGCAATGGCCTCGAGACCTGTTGTAATAAAGTTATTTGGAGTACTGGCACTGGCCAGATTCTCCATTCACGACCTGTGTGTGTGAAGCGCCCTAAACCAGCTTCCATTGGCGTTTAATGCCAGTGAGGCGGCTGGGAAAGGGGGCTAGGGCTTCCCGGACTCCTGCTTTGCCCTCATTCCTGGGGAAGAAGCTCAGTTCGGGGACCCCAGGCAAATTGTAAATAGGGTATGAATGTGTACATTTTATTTTATTTTTATTATTATTATTTTTTTTTTACTTAATTTTTTTATCATTTCCGCATTAATTTCTTTCTGTTACCGCGTGTATATATTTTTCCGCATGTATATATTTATTTTGTTTATATTATTGTTTTGCTATGGAATGACTGTAAGCTACATAGCACTATTACTTATTGACCACAAGTGGCAGATTGTAATATTTCAATAAAGTGTTAATATATATACAAAAAGAAGGCCTACTATACCGGAACGTATTATCCTAAATAATACTCGAATACCCTGGGCACAAAATGTCACCTACCTAGGTCTGGAATTAGATAAAAGATTAACATCTACTTCCCATATAAACAACAAATGTTGTAAAGCCAAAAAACTTATAAGTACTATGGCCACATATTTCCGTAGAAAATCTCTGCTCTCTAGTAAAAACAAAATTATATTATATAAATCAGTCATAAGACCTTTACTGACATATGCCTCTTCTGTATGGAGCTACACCTGTGACTCCAACCATAAAAAAATAGAAAGAATACAGAACTTATGTATGAGAATCATAAATGACTACCCCAGGTACACAAAAATAACCGACATGATACTTGATCTAGACCTACAAACAATTAAACAGTTTTTTCACTCTCAGACTTGGAACTTTTTCAACTCAACAAAAAACTCAGGAAATCCCTTAATGCAATCAATAGGCAATTATAACAAACAAACCTTAAGACGATACATACATAGACGAACTAGACATATACTATTAGAATAAATATAATTAATTTATTACATTATAATAATTTATCAATTTTAAGCGAATTTATTCCTTAAATGGAAAAAAAATTGTACTAAAATTGTTTATTTTTACTACCAAATATTATATTTATTTTTATTTATTTATTTTACTGTTATTTTATTTTTCTATTTTTTTTTTTCCTACTGTTATAAATATGTAAGATTGTTTTGACGTGATTTTATTCTTTATTTATTAAGGAATTAAATTACACGTTCTTTCAAACTAGTAATTAAACACTTGTAACAAAATTAATTTAACTAACAAACTTTAGCACATGTGTTTTTATCAAAAGCCTAAACAAACACTGAAGGTTACAACAGTGTGTTATCACATGTAGTAACCTTACACCGCCACCTCTGAAGACGATTCACACGGAGAAAAAGGAAGCAGCTTGCTGGAATGAAAGAAATTGGAAATATTTTTCTTTCCACTTGCGACTTCATAAAATGTTGGTGAAATCTTTCGGACAATTGGAAAAGGTCCAATTCGTACGGGGTCAAGTTTGTTGCGATTTAATTTGTTTCCGTTCTCGATGTAAACCAAATCGCCAATCTTGAAATCATGATGTCTCCTATTCTTGTCTATTCTCGCCTTATTTATTTGAAAGTTCCTTAAAGAATTTTGAAAAGCTAATTTTCGATCTTCTTCTAAGGAAGATGTATTGTCTTCGATAAGAGGAGATATAGCCTGTTTCTTCCCAAGGAGTAAGTATGTTGGTGCGAATCGTGTTGAGCTATGAATTGTATCATTATACTCATTGACGCATTCCTTTGCGAGAATCGGCCAGGCTTTATTTGTCTCACTGTTTATTTTGCATCGTAAACGATTCACTAGCGTTTGATTTAATCTTTCGTTAAGCCCATTTGATTCTGGATGGTCAATGCAACAAAAAACAATCTGTATTCCTTTTTTTTCCAAATAGTTTTTAAAATGGATTGAATTTATGGTAGCATATTGGTCGGCTAATAGGACCGAAATATTATAATTTTTAGCAATCGGATTAATCAGATTAATTAAGTCGTGAGCGCTTTGATCCTTACTCGTTGAGATCCGTGCATATCAGGTGAAATGATCTACCAAAATGTGCATGTATTTCTTTGTTGACCGATTCCCTGAAAACCCTCCAACAGTATCAAGTGACATTATTTGGAACGGGTTAGTGGCAGGACCCAGTTGTGAGAGAAGGCCGATAGCTCGACTGCGACGGGCTTTATTTCTAACACATATCTGGCAACTTTTACAGAAGTTATGGATTGCTTTGTCGAAACCCTTGAAGTAATAATGCGGTCGAATCGTGGCGATCATCTGTGCTGGACCAATGTGACCGTACTGATCATGAACCAGCTGGATGATTTAATTTCCTAATTTTGGAGAAACAAATATTCTCAGTTTGCCTTTTAATCTTTTAAGGATCATTCCTTGCTTATAGTCAGTCCGTTTTGCTACTTTTAACTCCGGAAAGTGTTCAGCTTGGTCTTTTAATATCTGAGGTAGATCGATCAAGTTCACGATCCTGATTGCATCTTCATTATTGAAATATTCCAAAACCGGATTTCTTGATAGTAAGTCGGCTAGAATATTTTCTTTGCCTTTTTTATAAATAATGTTGAAATTAAATTGTGATAAATAAAAAATTAGATCGCCAAGAATTTCATCTGATCTGGCCTTAGTCTTCAAGTTTTCTAATGGCTTATGATCGCTGCATACTGTAAAGTGGCGTCCTATTAAATAATATTGCCAAAATTTTATAGCGTCTTTGATCGCATTGCATTCCAAATGAATGATGTTTAAACGTTTTTCCCTTTCCGATAGTTTCCTTGAATAATAAGCTACAGGATGCAGTATTCCATCTTCTTGTGGCTGTTTCAGAGTAGCGCCTATCCCTTTAAAACTGGCGTCTGTTTCTATAAAGACGGGCTTATTATAGTCGTAAATTGACAGTATTGGGGCCGTACATAAATAATCTTTTATCATATTGAAAGCTTTTTCACAATCACCGGACCATTCAAACTTCACGTCCTTTCTTAATAACCAATGTAATGGTTCCAGTTTTTGTGAACTATTTTCTATATATCTTAAATAAAGCTTATTGACCCTAAAACACTTCGTACTCCAGTTTTATCCGATGGACTTTGTAGGTTTTTTATTGATACTAAATTACCTTCAGCTGGTGAAACTCTGTTCTTTGAAATTGTATGACCCAGATATTTAACAGATTTAGCTGCAAACAAACACTTGACTAGTTTTAGTTTGAATCCTTCAGCGTCGGTCACCTGCAAAAATTTGTCGATATGTTGAAGATGATCATCCCAAGTTTGAGAGAAAATCAAAATATCATCGATATAATTGATGCAGAATTTTTCCAAACCATTTCTTCGGATAATGTTTGATAAGATTCTCTGGAACGTGGCCGGAGCATTTTTCAGACCAAATGGAAGGACTTTGAACATGAACTTTCCATATTTTGTTATAAACGAAGTTTTTTCTCTGTCCTCTTCTTTTAGTGTAATACACCAAAATACTGAATTAATATCTAAAACCGTAAAGTATTTACAATTTACAACTTTGTCGATTACGTCCTGTATCGTAGGAATTGGAAAAACTTCTGAAACTACCAATTTATTTAATTTGCGAAAATCGATACACAAGCGTGATTTCTTGTTCTCCTCTTTCTTGAACGCGAGGGTTACAGGGGAAGCGAACGGAGAATCAGATTCTTCAATAATTTTTGCTTGCAATAATGCCTTAATCTGACTTCGTATTTCTTCATCGTCTGGAATTGAGCATTTATACGGTCGACATATTCATTAGATAATAATTTTATCTCTGCTTCTTTTGATTTCACTTTCCCAATATCAAATTTATCCTTTGCAAATATGTGTTTATGCTTTTCTATTAGCTTTGCAAACTGCTGTTTCCGCTCCTCATTTTCAATATGATGTAAATTGACGTCGAACTCTTCTTTTTTAAACTTTCATTAAAATTTAATTGAGTATTATCGTTGGGATCATTATTATCGATTGAAACTTGATTATCATCTATTTGAATTTTTTCCATCTGATCTAATTTAGATCGAATAAAATTATCCTCTCGATCACTATTGGATCGGTTTTCATGTAAATCTATCACATTGTTGTTATCTGTTCGTTGTAATATTCTTAAGTTTTCATTTTGAATCAATTGAAACTTTTTTATGGCATCAATCCCCAATAAGATGTCATAAGAAAAGTTTTCATTCTTGCCAACATAAGTTGTTATGTAGTCTGTAATATGTCCAATACGAAGTAAAATTTTAGCCCGGGCTGAAGTGAAATTTAATCCGCTGATAGTTTTCAATACACTTTTTTTTTCAATTAATTTCAACTTTAGCAAGTCAGCAATTCGTTGAGAAATTAATGTAACGTTGGAGCCACTATCATAAATAGCCTTAGTTTATCACATATGATTACATTAAGCTTTATCAACGGATATAATTTCGCCCGGTTCTTCAGTTTAAATGTTTGTCATCCAGGTCTGTTTGTAATATTTTTAAGTCGTCAATCTCAGAAGATCCTTCAGTTATGTTTGATTTTAGTTTTTCTGAAACTTTACTTCGATTGCGGCATTCCACTACGAGATGGTATCGATTCGGAAAACCAATAGCTGCACAAATTGAGCATGCTGTCCTTTGAACTTTGTTCTTTGAGTGAAATTCATTTCTCTGAAAAGTTTTCGGGCCAGAAATTATTTTAGATCTAGGACTTGACGGATTTTCCTTCTTCTTTGTAGAAAACGAGTCCTCTAGTTTTCGGAGTTCCGCATATAAGTCTTTAACAGTGTTAATTTTCTCTCTATCAAGTTCTTCTTGATCTTCTTTCGGCAATCCAAAAACGATGAGGTTGATACGGGATAATTCAGTACCCTTAGGTTCTACTTCTAGGCATAACCTCTCCTTTATAAGCGCGTAATCGATTAAAGACCCACCCAAGTATTTGTAGTTGAAAGCTTTCCTAACAATATGCCAGCCTTTATCTACAAAAACGTTCAAGAATGACTCTTTCCAAGTACTCCAGTAACCATTTACACCTATTTTCTTTAGATTTATTTCAAACCAATCTTTTGCTGGGCCAATGACAAAAAAACGCAAAGCTTGAATCTTACCACTATCGGAATTTACCTTGAAGCGGCTACACTCTTCTTCAAATTTAGTTCACCATTCTTTAGGATCTGATTTATTCCTTTCAAATTTTTCTATAACAAATTTTTTTTCGATTTGATGAAGTTTTATTTCCTATTGTTTTAAATTTAAATATAATTGGGTTTCCAATTGTCTAATCCGATTTTCTAACTCTATTTGTTCAGCTTTAGCAACCGAGGAATTTGATATTGGGTCACATTCTTCTAAGGGAAACTCTCTAAAACAAACATTAGCAGCTTCATCGAAGTATTCTTTTTTTATATTTTCATCGATTTTTACAGAAACTGTTCTATAACCTGTTTGGTTCTTAATAGCAAACATTGCATTTTTTATGGGTTTTTTATTTAATAGAGAAATGTGGATACTTACATCTCTAAATTCTTCTGGCACTAAATACCAAGTATTCCTATCAATGGATATACATTGAATCACAAATTCTTTCTCAACTTTCTTAACTACTTGAACATGAAGAAAATTCATTTTTTTACTAGTTCAAATCTTGTAATTTAATTTGTAAGATTGTTTTGACGTGATTTTATTCTTTATTTATTAAGGAATTAAATTACACATTCTTTCAAACTAGTAATTAAACACTTGTAACAAAATTAATTTAACTAACAAACTTTAGCACATGTGTTTTTATCAAAAGTCTAAACAAACACTGAAGGTTACAACAGTGTGTTATCACATGTAGTAACCTTACACCGCTACCTCTGAAGACGATTCACACGGAGAAAAAGGAAGCAGCTTGCTGGAATGAAAGAAATTGGAAATATTTTTCTTTCCACTTGCGACTTCATAAAATGTTGGTGAAATCTTTCGGACAATTGGAAAAGTTCCAATTCGTACGGGGTCAAGTTTGTTGCGATTTAATTTGTTTTCGTTCTCGATGTAAACCAAATCGCCAATCTTGAAATCATGATGTCTCCTATTCTTGTCTATTCTCGCCTTATTTATTTGAAAGTTCCTTAAAGAATTTTGAAAAGCTAATTTTCGATCCTCTTCTAAGGAAGATGTATTGTCTTCGATAAGAGGAGATATAGACTGTTTCTTCCCAAGAAGTAAGTATGATGGTGCGAATCGTGTTGAGCTATGAATTGTATCATTATACTCATTGACGCATTCCTTTGCGAGAATCGGCCAGGCTTTATTTGTCTCACTGTTTATTTTGCATCGTAAACGATTCACTAGCGTTTGATTTAATCTTTCGTTAAGCCCATTTGATTCTGGATGATCAATGCAACAAAAAACAATCTGTATTCCTTTTTTTTCCAAATAGTTTTTAAAATGGGTTGAATTTATGGAAGCATATTGGTCGGCTAATAGGACCGAAATATTATAATTTTTAGCAATCGGATTAATCAGATTAATTAAGTCGTGAGCGCTTTGATCCTTACTCGTTGAGATCCGTGCATATCTGGTGAAATGATCCACCAAAATGTGCATGTATTTCTTTATTGACCGATTCCCTGAAAACCCTCCAATAGTATCAAGTGACATTATTTGGAACGGGTCAGTGGCAGGACCCAGTTGTGAGAGAAGGCCGATAGCTCGACTGCGACGGGCTTTATTTCTAACACATATCATGTAGTAACCTTACAAATATATTACAGCTTTTATTTATATTTACTTGCAGTGTAAATTGTTATATTTCAACATGTATAAATAATTGTTACAAAATTGTAAATTAGCAAATTCAAGGAATAAAACTTTATTTTATTTAAAAAAAAAAAAAATGTATATAGTTTATAAAGAGCCAGGGATGGACCCTTTGAGATTGATAGACCCTCCAGACTCACCAAGCCTCTATCAAGTCGATACCCAAAATACGAGGGAAACCTGGAGTTTGATTCTGATCTCTGACGAATCACTCTCTGCTCAACCGTTATCCTAGAAGCAGTACATTCTCTAAAGATTGTCGTACCTAAGTCTCTCCATGTGTCGTAGAGGTACAGTTTTTTAGGTTATTGAGGACGCGTAATACGAAAAGAAAATCGATAGTTTTTATGATGTTTTACCTATCGATTCAGTTAAAAGTTACATATATCGTTGAAATGGAGGTAATGGAAGGTCATGATTATAACAAAATTATGGATTTACTGAAGGAATGTTCAGGAGTGTATATAGTTACGTTTTTTATCTAATACCATCAATTTTGAATTGTATAAATATTGAGAGTAACTAAATATTATGAATTTTATCAGGTAGACCTCAATATCTATGTAATCCGAAATATTAAAATAAATCGATTCTTAAGATCGGAACATTAAACTCTATGATATTTTAATAATCAGTGCTCTCACATAATAAATAAGCGATTATTGTTCGGAATATATAAGATAATTTTATGATCAACACTCTTATTAAACAGCAAATATTGCATTTAAATATAAAAAATATCACAAATGTTAAAATAAATCTATATAGTGATAATTAACTGTCTTAAAATTTGTTCATACTTAAAACTAATAAGAAACCAAATTTTTAAAATATTATAAAATTTTAGTAATTAGAATAATATAAATTTCAAGTCGGCATATTGTATATTAATGATTTAAATTTTCAAAACAATTTCATGATGAAAAAATTCTCTTAAAACGTCATAGAATTGATGATGTAAAGTTGATATAAACTTTATTCGAGTCGTATATACCTCCGCATGGCTACGATGTTTATGAAACTCGCAATATTTGTGCTAATTAATATGTAATATATAATCTATAACAGACAAAGAATTCAGGATAAAACTGTAATTTTTTAATTGATTTTTCAACACATCAGAACCGAACTTTAGTAGTTCTAGAAAAATCGTTTTCATTATATTATTAAAGAATATTATAATATAACCAGCTAAGCTCCACATTATATAAAATATTAAAAACAAAGATAATGTGAGATTTCTTGATTGACAAAAATAATAATGTACTTTGAAGATGTAGTCTACAAGACATTGATAATATTTGATTGAGGTATTTTCATATTTAAATAGCAGTCTATTATGCCTGAAATATTCCTGTAAATGAAAAAAAAAATCAAAGGAATGCTAAATGCTGTAATACTTATAGCAACTATATAGTTTATGTAAAATTTTCTGAATGTTTAACTGAAACAATAACTTTTATAAGTTGCGAGATAATGATAGAGATAGCAAATTATATGTTGAAGGTATTGAATACCATAATGATAACTTTTTGGCACATTTTTGATTAAAGGAAAAAAGAAATAGTGAATGTACCAAATCCTAGTTTGAAGCAAGGAGAAAGATCACTTCCTGAGAAACCAAGGCCTTTGAATTGTATATAGCTCGGCGGGGAGGAGTCAGATCTACAGTCGCCCAGGCAAACACAAGTCAGCAACATGAACACCTTAGTAGTGAGTTTACAATCTGTAGTATGCAGTAGTGTATTAATAAAAATTTCTTTAAAAATTCTAAATAAAATAATCGTTAAGTTAATATATTTGTATACATAAATTATTTATTGGATGGATTAATTTTACAGATTTGTATCGTCGCCCTCGGATTAGCAAGTGCTTCAGAACATAGGCTTAAGCGAAGCTGGTCTCATGGAGTAGTCATCCCAGGGGCAGCTGCTCACGGTGTTGTTGTACCAGGTGCTGTGTCCCATGGCGCTGTCATCCCAGGGGCTGTTTCTCATGGTGCTGTCCTCTCAGGTCCCGTAGATGGTGGTGCTGCTCTTGCTGGTCCTGTCGACGGCGGTGCACACTTGGTGGGCCCAGTTAACGGAGGAGCTCACCTCGCCGGCCCCGTCAACGGAGGAGCTCACCTTACTGGACCCGTCAACGGAGGAGCTCATATCGCCGGACCCGTTAACGGAGGAGCCCATCTTACCGGCCCAGTCAATGGCGGAGCCGCCCTCTCAGGCCCAGTCAATGGAGGAGCCCATCTTACCGGCCCAATCAATGGTGGAGCCGCCCTCTCAGGTCCTGTGAACGGAGGAGCTCACCTAACAGCCCCTGTTAATGGTGGTGCATACTTGACCGCTCCTGTCAACGGAGGAGCTTATCTCACCGCTCCTATCAATGCAGGAGCTCACCTCGCCGCCCCAATCTATGGAGGAGCTGTGCTTGGAGCCCCAGTCGGTGCCTCACCTGTATGGGGGTCTTCCTCCTTGGGCTTGAGTGGACTTTACGGCGGACATCATGGTCATTGGGTGCACTAACCATCAATCTTCATTGTGTCTGATTTATTTATGGTGTAAATAAATAGTTTCCGCTAATATTCTTTTCACATATCTTACCTTCTTTTAAACTATACTTTAAAGAATAACATTTTCTTAGTTATCTGAGCTAGTTATTCAGCTTTTAGTTATAATTTTTTTTGTTAAGAAGAAAACATAAACAAGTTTGTTATGAACATCGATCAAAAACTGGTACAACAATTTCTATTTTGTTAAATGTTTGCATGAGGGTATTTAAAAGTTGATTGGCATTCTACATTAAAATCGATTGACGAATAACAAACTGATTAATTAGGTATAAATGTACATTTATAATAAAACAACCGTAATATTTTTAAAGGGGGGGTGGATCAGTGAGTACTCTAACTTGGTAGAAAAACCTGCCGATCAATTGACCTCCGACGAATTACCTACCTGCACAATCGTTGTCCAAGAGCCAGTACAGTTTCTACCACGTACTGAACCCAAGACAATATTGTAGTGGTGATAAGTTTTTTTCAATACTAATATAATAATAAGGCTTAAAAACTTGAATGCAAACTTCTTTTATAGTGAAAACGTTGTTAGAACAGGCTCTTACTATTAAAGCTAATGGATTGTAGAAAACAGTAAAATTACTTTTCTATAAATGAATAAAAACATTAAGCCTTTTTTAATAGAAGAAGGTAGAGAAGAACTAAGAAATTACTAATTATAAAGCCCATACTTTTTGCTGTATCCCAACAGTTTAAACGTTAAATTAATATTAAATAATGTTATTATGATTCTATAAAACACCCATGAAAAATGTGAGGTTGTCATTACACAATATATTTCTAGTGAAATTGGAAAATTTCCGACCCCCTTCTTCTTCGACCCCGATAACTTGATAAAAAAAACCGGTGTTAGTTATAGCTTTTCCAAAACGAAATTTTTAAAACAATGTGTTTCAATTTTTTTTAACATCCATGTTGAACGGCAGCTAAGCTATGGAAGATTAATATAGGAGTTACTGCATAAATACTGTAAAATATCGGTTATTTTCTTTGTCTCTCTTCTTTGTTGACGCCCAAGTATATTTTTCTTTGGAATTTGATGATGCAGTAAACGAAATTAGAATCATTTTCAAGGAACACTCGATCCTACGGCTGGACATTTTCTAGTATATGTTTATACCTTTTATTGTAACGGTGTGATCTATGAAACTTCAAGTTATATTTAATTTTCTGGAAAGCAAGATTATTGCTGTAGGTTCAACAGAGCAGTAATAGATCTAAGATAGCTGAAACTGGTCATCACCCCGAAGGTATAATCACCGACAGCATTTATACGCTGAGGGTGTAACGAATTATTTTCTTTTTGCCATTAATATCCCTTCGTCCACCCTGATCCCCACACACTGAGCTTCTACATCGAACCTAATGAATTATTCGTTTATGCTGCCCATCGATCTTCTAACGATTGCCACATCATCGGAATACACTAATACTGGGTCTTCTTTATATACATAGTTCTTTCTGAGTCCAATTAGACTCGCGCCACAATGTTAAATAAAACAGGAGCTATAGGGTCTCCTTGCCTTAGCAAAGTACTTACAGGAAGTTTTTACCAGACATTCATTTTTCAATATGATGCTCTAAGTTACTTTGATAATGTTAAATGACACATTCAATGTTCTCATAGCCATATATAAATCATTTGTCCTGACCGTGTGATATACTGCTTCGATATCTATAAACAGCATCAATACAGACTTTCCCTCATCTTTTCAGAGATCCGCTTAATGGAGAAGATCTTGTCTACTGCCGATCTGTTGGGTCTAAAATCTCCATAAAGTCGTTATTGGAATCTTATATTCGATATTATGGATTAAAAAAGTGTTCTTTAGCTTCAAAAAACAACATATAAATCGTTCCTGGAGATTGGTATCCACGGTACAGTTAAACCCTTCATAATTAAAGAGGATGAAATTAAAAGCTCTCCTGAGCTGAACTTTTAGAGACCAACTGTCGACTTCAAAAAGTTCGAAATTATGACATAAACCACCTTGTAAATCAAAAGGAGGACATCATTTAAACAATACAGAAAATAACGATAGAGTGGTTTGCCCAAAATTTGAGAATAGAAGAGGATTAGGATCGCTTTAACTAATTCTGAAATTGCAAATGAAAAAAACTGATAAACGCATGAATGAGTGAAAAACTCTGGCATGATTGGACAAGGTGGTCGAAGCTTGTAATAGTTACAATACATGAATAATAAATAACAAGTTGTAAACTTTGTTAAGTAAATACAAATATTATTAGGTTGTCGGTAGCAGGATTGCTCAGGGGTTGCCGTGTCCAAGGTCCCAAGTTCAGCTCTTGCAGATAATTTATGTAATATATACACAGCCAGGGATGGATCCTTTGAGATTCGGAGACCCTCCTGACTCACCAAGCCTCTATAAAGTCGATACCCGAAATAGGAGAAAAACCTGGTGGTTTGACCCTGATCTCTGATGAATCACTTTTCTGAAAAACCGTTATAGAAACAGTACTGTCTCTAATGATAATTGAACCCAATTCCCTTCATGAGTTTAGAGGTACAGTTTTTTTTAGGTTATTGAGGACGTAATACGAAAAAAAATTGACAGATTTTATGATGTCTTACCTTTTGATTGAGATAAGAGGGATTACTATTTGGCATGTATAAGATAATTTTATGATCAACACTCTCATTAAACATCTAATATTGTATTTAAATATAAAAAATATCACAAATGTTAAAATAAATCTATTGATGGATAATTAACCATCTTAAAATTTATATATTTTTTCATACTTAAACCTAATCTGGGACCAAAGTTTGAAAATATTAGAAAATCTTAGTATTTAGGCGTATTTTATATTAATGATTTAAATTTTTAAAACAAATTCATGATAGAAAAATTCTCTTAAAACATCATAGAATTGATGACGTAAAGTTGGTTTAAAATTTATCAAAATTTGTGTAACTTAAAATATAATATATAATAGACAAAGAATTCAGGAAGTTTTAGTTAATAAGCTGTCAATTAATAAGTTAGTATTAATGATGAGGAAGAGGATTTGGAGCCAAATGGTTTTTAATTGATTTTTCAACAGAACAGAAGAGAATCATTGTGAATTAACAATTAACTGAGAGGTCAATTAACTGAGATTGACCAACGTATAACAAGCGTAAAACTGCAGCCTCAACTAAAATTCCAAAAATTCTAGACACATAAATTTAAGCGTGAACAATGCTGTAATAAAAGCAGTTTTGATATACGGTTGTGAGACCTGGGCTCTCACCGGCACCCTGAAAACAGAATTGAGAGATTTGAAAGGAAAATCCTTAGCACGATAACCGGAGAAGTATTAGATCATAATAAAAACTTTTGGAGGAAAAGGGCCAATAATGAATTGCTCACGGAAAGCAGTCAGTCGATATTTCATGATATGAAGGCAAGAAGGTTAAGGCTCGCGGGTACCTGAACCTGTACTATGTAAGGTACTCGTTAAAAATCCCTATCATAACTAAACCTAGATAGGCAAAATTTACAGCTCCCAATGTAGCATCGTCCGATCAGCCTTATCAGCAAAAGTGACATAAAATGAACGAACAAACAACCTATGTCATGAAATTGCAACATTTTGTTTTCTCGTTGTAGCGACTTTATAACCGTTTAACATAATATATCTCCGATAGATCTATCCAATAAAATGTATAATAGAAACTATAAAAGAAATAACGAAAAATGAAAGTAGTCATTCAACTAAGAAAATCAATTTAAGCCTACATTTATTAAGGCATTTTTTTAGCTCAGTTTTTTATTAATTTGCAAATTAACCAGAGGGGTGTAGAATACATACCTATACATCTACAGCCCCGGTGAATAAGAGGTTAAGTCAAATTTTGTCCAAAACGAGTTAACTGTATTGAAAGTAGCAGAATGGTGTCGTACTTCTAGTTTTTGGCTTGAAATATCATTGAAACAGAAGCAATAACTCCTTTTCTAGCCAATGTCTAACTTAGTCCCGTATTCACTACGAAAATAACTCGATTAAGCTTCTCGAAGCACAAGCAAATCATTTTCGAGAAAATCTGATTTATCCACTTATTCACCGAGATTGTAGATATATACTCGGTGCGGTTAAAGATATATAATTAAAAAATAAAATGAAAAACGCAGGAATCATGAGAAAAGGAATCAATATCACTTTTTATTCTAATATTGTATTTATGAATATTTAACTGAAACTTGACGACTTTTCGAGATTATAAAAATAGTATATATAGTATGAGGTGATAAAAACAAATTATAACAATTTCGGTTCAATCTCCATAAGAGAAAAAAAAGAAGAAAGTGAATGTACCGAATCCTAGTTCGTAACGAGAGAAAAGATCACTTCCTAAGAGACCAAGGCCTTTGAAATGTATAAAAGCTCGGCGGGGAGGAGTCAGCTCTACAGTCGCCCTGGAAAACACAAGCTAGCAACATGAACACCTTAGTTGTGAGTTTACAATCAGTAGGCTACAGCAGTGTATTAATGAAAATTTCTGAAAAAAAATCTAAATAAAATAATCGTAAAGTTATTATAGATGTATAAATTATTTATTAGACGAATTTATATTATAGGTCTGTATACTCGCCCTCGGATTAGCAAGTGCTTCAGAACAGAGGCTTAAGCGAAGCTGGTCTCATGGAGTAGTCATCCCAGGAGCAGCTACTCACGGTGTTGTAGTACCAGGAGCCGTTTCTCATGGCGCTGTCATCCCAGGAGCTGTGTCCCATGGCGCTATCATCCCAGGAGCTGTTTCTCACGGTGCTGTCCTCTCAGGTCCCGTAGATGGAGGTGTTGCTCTTGCTGGCCCTGTTGACGGTGGTGCTCACTTGGTCGGCCCTGTAAACGGAGGAGCTCATATCACCGGTCCTGTCAACGGAGGAGCTCACCTCACCGGCCCCGTCAACGGAGGAGCCCATCTTACTGGCCCAGTGAATGGCGGAGCTCATATCACCGGACCCGTTAACGGAGGAGCCCATCTTACTGGCCCAGTGAATGGCGGAGCCGCCCTCTCAGGTCCAGTCAACGGAGGAGCTCACTTAACCGCTCCTGTTAACGGAGGCGCATACTTGACCTCTCCTGTTAACGGAGGAGCTTACCTCACCGCTCCTATCAATGGAGGAGCTCACCTTGCTGCCCCAATCTACGGAGGAGCTGTGCTCGGAGCTCCAGTCGTGGCCTCCCCTGTATGGGGTGCATCCTCCCTAGGCTGGAATGGACTTTACGCCGGAAATCATGGTCATTGGGCTCACTAATGTTTATATCCCTATTCCCTGACATCTGTGAATTGTAAATAATAAATGTTTGTCCAAATATTTATTTATTCTTAATTTTCATTTGCACCTGTACTTTACTATAGGAGGGTCAAGTTTTGGAAATGGAAACATCAATAGTTGAGCAGGTCTCTTGCCCATTGTCTTTTTAATGTTTTCCTTTCAAGCCCGGGTATTTTTTTATAGTTCTGTTATTTACGACTTTTATTTTGTTACAATTCTTTCTGGAGCAGTTCTTCATCTGATAGAATTTTTGTGATTATATATATTTCAAAATACTATAATTTAGCATAATTAGAAATCTTTCTCCGTGTATAGGAAATTTTTCCATTTCTTATTAAAAAATGTCTGTAGCTACTTCTTATACTAGCATTTAAATTATCAAAATAAAGCCATTCTTATTTGTAAGTAATATGTATTTTACTTTACATAGATTTGTTAACTTGATGAACTGTGCGTATGTAAGACGATAGATACAGTCCTCAGATTTTGGAGTATTATAGATTGCCAACAAGGTTCACACTTCATTCTCAAATAATAATTGAACCGGGCAGTTTTCTTCTTCAAATGCTGCAGCATTTCGATCCAAATTCGGAAGTTTCTCAATTGGTTTTACAAAAGTTTTTTTCCTTTTCTAAAGAGCGCAGAAGTCGTTTCACAGCCACTTATTTTGTGAAGAAACAATATGTGTTTTTTAGAACGAGGATATTTATCAAAACTATTGGAAGAGTATATATCAGTTTTTACATTTCCCAATTCCTTTGCCAACTTTTTTAAAGAAAATTTCTTGATGAGATAAGGTACGCCCAATTAAAATGACAAGTAAATCTATATCTTCTCCTATTATAAAAGCAGTTTTTTGACGTTTAGATTCAATAGCTGTTTCAATAAAAGAACATCCGCATCATCTCTGGCCTGCTTTTTTGTAATATTAACAGCTTGTAATTTTTCAATAAACATATTTATTAGCTTTTTTTTTTTTATTATTTCGATTCGATAGAAATTTTTCTTGGGTAATAGGTACAACCATGGTTTCGCCGAAACAAACTTCGTATGTTTTTAAAAGGGCAGCAGTTATTCACATGTAAGTGTTATTAAATGAATAGATACTGAATTATTGAAAAAAATATAACGTAATAGGTAATAAAAAATGCAAATTATTTAGAATTATATAATTATTAATAATTTAAAAACTTTATACGGCGTTTTTTTAATTGGGACTACAGGTTGACCTCGAATGATACTCTAAATAGTTAAACACTGCGCGCGCTCTGGCCTCTATCTCGAAAAAGGTTCAAGATATAAAAAAATGTTTAAACATAAGTCGTAGAAACTTTAATCCTCTATAATATTTATAATAAATAAAAATAGCATAAAACCCATAGGAAACGAGATATTTGCAATAACTGTGTAACAAATCGATTTTTTGACCTTAGACCTTGTAAATATCTGTCGTCGCGGACACCCTACGATAAGTAGGTTTTGAGACAAGTTTTAGGGTTCCAAAATAAAGGTTTATACAACTTTATTGCCGACTATCTCTCATTTCGAGATTCTTGCCCTCATTCGACTAATATTACTGGACTAAGAATCATTTTCCAATGAAACAAATCTTGGGATTTGTTATTTGTTTATGTTTGGAAAACTGTACTCTTCGATATGACTTATTTTGTCACCAGATTCTATAAAGGAATCAATCATTTTTATGAAAATCCAAGAATAAGAAACGTTTTCCCATTCAGTTTAATGCACCTGAAGCTCGGTCCCCTTTACTTGATTTCCTTATTTGTAAGATGTTTGGGTTGGTTCCTTGTATATATCACCATCGTGATATATGTTATTTTTATTTGTGAACATTAATGCTTTGTTGTTTAGTTATTTATATACAAGTTTTATCTTGTTCTCTTTTTCTGAAGCAGTTCTTAATTTTACGGAATTGGTCTTTTTTTCAGTTACTTTTTTTTTAAATTTTATTATTTTCTATATAAAAAAAAGGGTCAGTAAGTGGTAGAGACTGTAATATTTCAAGTACAATATTTGGGCAGGGAGATGATTTTTCTGATATCACTCTTAACCGCAAGGTTTTTTCTAGAATAAAGGGTACCCACTTTATAGTGGCTGGGGGGTACCCTTTCGAGGGTCTGCAGATTCCAAATTATTTATCTGCGACAGCCGGATTTGAACCCGGAACCTTTCTCACTGCAATTCAGCGCTACACACTTATTTTTTTAATATTAAGGCATGATGAAATATATATATATATATATATATATATATATATATATATATATATATATAAATTGTATGTATTATGTAGCTGGTGATCTAAGGTTAACGCCAGTTTCATTCTTATGTACATTTTTTAAACACTCCGTGTACATCCCAGATTAACTTATATACAAACAAAACATTTTGTATTAAAACCTTCTGAGGCAAGCTTGGCTCTCGAGGAATGCACACGATATGTAAAAATAATAATATTTTGAAAAAAAATTAAGAATCCCACCACATTTTAATAAGCAATTAACTAAAACATCACTTCAACATAGAGTAGCAATGTAATTTATTTTCATAAGCAACTAAATTAATAACATAAAACGAATAATTATATACAATTACCGAACAGTAAGATTATTAAAATGATATGAAAAATTATTGAGACCTATTTTCTTAGCTCCGATTGAAAAAAATTAATAAAACAGCTTCTGACAAATTGGGTTTTACTCTTTACAAGGAGATTGTACATTTAAAAATAAATTTTCCACTTTGAAAACAATTGTGATTATAGATAAAGTTGCATATTATGAGATGATATTCCTTATATACTTCAACACGAAAAATAAATAAAGTGAAAAAAATAGAACATAATTTTTAAAGTATATTCTTTACAACTAAGAACTATACTTTAAAAATTTTAAAGAAGGGTGAAAAATATGAAACCAATATTTGCATAAAATATTTATTTACATTATAAATAAATTATTAATGAAGGATATTAACATTAGTGCACCCAATGACCATGATTTCCGGCATAAAGTCCACTCCAACCAAGGGAGGAAGCACCCCATACAGGTGAAGCCACGACTGGGGCACCGAGCAAAGCTCCTCCGTAAATTGGAGCGGCGAGGTGAGCTCCTCCATTGACAGGAGCTGTGAGGTAAGCTCCTCCGTTAACAGGAGAGGTCAAGTATGCGCCTCCGTTAACAGGAGCGGTTAAGTGAGCTCCTCCGTTGACTGGACCTGAGAGGGCGGCTCAGCCATTCACTGGGCCAGTAAGATGGGCTCCTCCGTTAACGGGTCCGGTGATATGAGCTCCGCCATTCACTGGGCCAGTAAGATGGGCTTCTCCGTTGACGGGGCCGGTGAGGTGAGCTCCTCCGTTGACAGGACCGGTGATATGAGCTCCTCCGTTAATAGGGCCGACCAAGTGAGCACCACCGTCGACAGGGCCAGCAAGAGCAGCACCTCCATCTACGGTACCTGAGAGGACAGCACCGTGAGAAACAGCTCCTGGAATGACAGCGCCATGGGACACAGCTCCTGGGATGACAGCGCCATGAGAAACGGCTCCTGGTACTACAACACCGTGAGTAGCTGCTCCTGGAATGACTACTCCATGAGACCAGCTTCGCTTAACCCTCTGTTCTGAAGCACTTACTAATCCGAGGGCGAGGATACAAACCTGTAACATTAATTCGTCTAATAAACAATTTATATATACACATATATTTAATATACGATTATTTTATTTCAAATTTATTTTTAATTTTTTTTATTAATTCACTGCTGTAGACTAGTGATTGTTCACTCACAACTAAGATGTTCATGTTGCTAGCTTGTGTTTGCCAGGGCGACTGTAGAGCTGACTCCTTCCCGCCGAGCTTTTACACAATCGAAAGGCCTTGGTCCCTTAGTAAGTGATCTATTCTATCGTTACAAACTAGGATTCGGTATGGCATTCTGTAGGTTAACTTTTTTTTCATTTATACTTAATTTTCTAAAAGTATTAACGATGTTCATCGTCTTTCGTTTAATATTTTTAAATTTTTTTATGGTTCGTTGTATTCCATTAAGGTTTGTTCAGCATTAAATTCGATTAGATTGTATTCGATAGATTACTTAAAATCAGTTATTGTTGATTATTGAAGCCGTTAATAAGAAATTATTATTAGTGATTATATATTTTTTGAATAATTTAAACATAAAATATCAGTAACTATAAAATAGCATTTGAAAACTATATAATAGGTCATAGGTATATGATTTAGTTAAAAAAAAATGTATATATACGTATTTAATTTAAATGATTTATGTCTCGGTATTGAGTTGGTATGGCAGCGATAAGAAATATTATGCAAGAGAATTACCATCGGCTTTGGTTACATCACTAATTAAGTCTACATGACTACAGTCAATTATAAATATAGTAAGGGATGTTCATTCACTAATGTCATCACAAGAATGTTGTGATGTGATTCGAACTTTTCGAAATCCTGATACGTGTTACCAAGGGTGGGATCTAGGATTTTTTTTGGGGGAGGGGCACAACGGCCAGACGGGCAAAAAAATCAGCCGTAACTTAGAAATAAACTCCTTGTATTTATAGAAAGGTTACAAAGGTTTATTAAAAAATCAAAACAACTGTTTCACTCATGTTCTTTCTGTTATTTTATTCATATATTTTAACAACTATGATCATGTGATTTGCCTATAAGTATGTACTGTAATGGATTCTTCACAGTACAAAAAAATCCCCGTCTGGGGGGGGGGACACGTGCCCCCTTGCACGCCCTTAAATCGCCCTTGCTTGTTATTCAGATCTTCAAAACTAAGGAGTGTACTTAACAGAATTTCTGTTCTTTTGAAACAGTTCTAAACCCACTTACAACATATAATTAACAGCAGTAAAAAAAAAGAAGAGGACAATACTGAATCAACTGAAACAGATAATATATGCAAAGTAATCAATCAAGCAATACTTAAACTTTGATTATTATCGTAATTTATATTAATAGTTTCCATGATATTTTATGTTTTATCTACGTCATTTGCTATTTGATTTTTCTGTTTGTGAGTTGTTTTATTAATTTATTAGATTTAATTTTCTTCACATTTATACCTTTTGTATTCATTTCTTTCTTGTTTTTTATACATAAATCTGAACTATGTTAGAAATGTTTTTCATGATCATGATCTTTTATGATAATAAAAGTTTATGACGTTTAATAAATCTATATTTACTTATACATTATACCAATGATACCATAATGGATATTCAAATGATTTGAATAATTATACAATTTGACAATGAGAGTTGAAACGCCGCAAGGCGGACAGGGGACACCCTTTGATTTTTGATCTATAAAAAAATGTAGTTTATGTTTTTTTATTTTAAACATTTTTTTTTAAAGACACTTAAGTATTTCTATAGAAGTAATGTTGTTGAAACATTACAAAATATTACTTGACCATGCTTCACCTCAGCGTGCATGTAAAAGCAGTTGTGAATAAACCTTAGAGTGGGGACCATCATCATCGAGATACTCCATCTTTAAAAAATGGTATAAAAATAATTAAACCACCAGTGTTGCTAATTATGAAAATAACATAGCATTAATAATATGATTATAATAGAAAATTCAAAATTTCCGTAATTCGAAAATCAGGTGAGTTGGGAAAATAGAATGAGTTATGAGAATGAATAAAACCGTGAAAAGAAAATTACTAGAAAAGAATGGAATAAAAAAATGGGTCTAATAAAAAATGGAATAAAAAAACAATAAAATAGTAAAATTAATACAATTGGAGCAATAAGGAAAAATTACCTATCAAATGCATAATATGTGTTTTACTATTCCGTAATATGTGTTTTACTGTTCATAAAAAATGAAACCACAATTTTACTATGTGTAATTAGTGACATGTTTACCCTTATGAATTATTTTATTTAGAGATAAGGCTGTTCAATGTACATAAATTAGATAAATAACATCACAATATATTTTATATAATACACAATATATATAGTTTATTTAAATTAATATCACCAATAAAATCGAAGGTTTCTTTCAAAAATATTTATAAATCTTTTTCTTGTTAAATATAATCTTCCAAATTTTAATTCATATTTATTTATTTTTTATAAATCTAATAAAAAATATTTATTGATCGTGAACAACGCGTAATATTTTATTATATATTCTATAATAAGCATTATTATCATATTTAATATTTAACAGTTCAATATAAATCCTAACAACATTGTACATATTAAATATGTTAGTTAAACCAGCAAAGTTAATTTATAATAATTGATCTCTCTAATCTCTTAACGTTTATAGATTAGAGAGATATCATTTTTAAATATTTACAAATATTATTGTTTTATTTTTTACATATTCTAATTTAAGGTTTCAATTATATTAATTTCACACTGGAATATTTAACATTCTGAAGAAACCTATTTTGATTTTTATAGGTTTCTAAAACTGCCGTATCAATGATTTTGTTTAGTAGAGAAAAAAAGTTAATCTATTCTATTTTCGCTTTGATTTCGCTTTATACTGGACATGCATATTTATTATGAATATAATATTTGAAGGGTATATTATTAAATAAAAATTAATAAAAACGTGATTTTAGTAGCCTTTATAATAATATAAATAATAAAAATAAATTGATTATGACTCCGAAAAAACACGTTGATACTGCTATGTTATTTATATAACATTAAAACACCTTATAGTAGTACAAATATTACTTATTTATTCAGCAAGAATGATTACAATCCAAATAAAGTAACAATTATAAGTTAAACTTATATAAATATAAGTTATAAGTTATATAAATTATAGAAATAAATGCTAGTTTATGTAAATAGGATATGTCGAATTCAAAGGATATATTTTTCGAATAATTCATCAGATAATTATAACTCTTGATATTTTTGAAACATAGAACAATAAGTTGCCTGATGAAAATAACTACCGTAAATGAAATATACCTTATTTAACAAAAAATACTTTTACAAAGTGGTACTCAATGATCACCAACACGAACTCACAAGAAGAAATTGAAGAAAATCAAAAGCTAATAAATAGATGCGGCTATATATCACATATATGTGTTTCATTAATAGAATAAATAATAGATATATGACTTCATTTTTTCAATTTCATATAGAATAAGAAATAAAAAAATTGTGAAAGTACTGCATATTCAAAATGAAGGCAACTATAATGGAGTTTAATGCCACAATCACTTCCAAGTGCCAAGGCCTTTCTTATGTATAAAAGCCAGGAGGAAAATGATTCAGCATCACAGTTGGCCTGACCAGAACACAGCAACATGAAGACTTTAGTTGTGAGTTCATGTTTAAGTGTATATGATTCGTGTTTAAGTGCAATAATACAATTCATTTATTACATTATTAACTCATTCGGAATCAAAATAAATAAATTTAATGTCTCGGGCATTTTAATGTTACAGGTTTGCTTTATTGCTCTTGGATTAGCAAGTGCTTCAGAACAGAGAGTCAAGCGAAGCTGGTCTCATGGAGTTGTCATCCCAGGAGCTGCTGCCCACGGAGTTGTAGTACCAGGAGCCGTATCTCACGGAGTTGTGGTACCAGGAGCCGTATCTCATGGCGCTATCATCCCAGGAGCTGTGTCCCATGGTGCTGTTATCCCAGGAGCTGTGTCTCACGGTGCTGCCCTAGCTGGCCCTGTAAATGGAGGTGCTGCCCTCGCAGGCCCCGTTAACGGTGGAGCCCACTTGGTCGGACCAGTCAATGGTGGAGCCCATCTTGTTGGCCCAGTCAACGGAGGAGCTCACCTTACCGGCCCCGTCAATGGAGGAGCTCATCTTACCGGACCCGTCAACGGTGGAGCCCATCTTACAGGCCCAGTGAACGGCGGTGCCGCCCTCTCAGGTCCAGTCAACGGAGGAGCTCACCTTACCGCCCCCATCAATGGAGGAGCTCACCTCACAGCCCCCATCAACGGTGGAGCTCACCTCACCGCCCCCATCAACGGTGGAGCTCTCCTCGGAGCCCCAGCCTACGGAGGAGCTTACCTCACCGCCCCCGCTCACGGAGGTGTTCTTCTTGGAGCACCAGCCGTCGCCGGTTCTTGGTTGGGAGCCCATTCCTGGTCTCATGGTGGGCTTCATGGTCATTGGGTACATTAAAAACACACATCTTTTATGACTGTTACAAAGGCCTAATAAATGTAAATAAATATTTAAAAAAAAAATGTTTTTATATAATTTTAACCAACCTTTATATAGTTGAGGTATTAGATTCATCCTCCTTTATTTTCTAACTTGGTTAGAAATAAATAAGATTTATGAAAATTATTTTGTAACTAAATATTAAAATTAAATTTAATAGAAATACACTGTTATTGATGGTTCCTCAACAAGAAATAAACCGAAAATTGTTTATTAGAAAAATAATAATTGTTTGGATTGACATTAATACTAAACCAGGTCAAAATAAAATTCAATCTTAGAATAGAAAACAATATCAACACGAGATAATTTAATAATGCTATAAATCTAGTCTTAACTCACCGCTATCCTGACATATTTTACAAAATTTATTGTGAGGAAATAACATATTGCAACACACTTATAATAGGAAAAGTTCTTAATAATCTATACAAATTGTGCTAATATAATGTAATTAGGACTACTTATTTGGTAATATCAAATCAACCTTTGACTCTTAACAAAACTATGGCTTTCCTTTGTTTTTTCTTTTCTTAGCGTATTTTCATAATCTGAAAATTCTATAAACAAGTAGTAAAAAATTATCTTCGCTACCTTTACAAATTTTTCAGTTTATTGGTCGGTAAAATGTATCTGTTAGTTGTACTTGAATTACTACTACCTTTCCTTTTAATTATTTTATTTTTATTCATATGCTCAATATTAACCAATGCTCCAGAAACATAATATCTTAAAAATCAATCTTAGTTAATTTAAGAAGAGGATTTAAAGTGACCCTACCTGGAACAAGCATAGTAGCTTGGGGTGCCCCAATACAGGCTTGTAATGAATAAGCCGACGGCTCTGCTGCGAGTCACTATGTCGCGCAAAAGAAAGTCTCATGAGGCACTGCAAGTTCTAGTTGGAAGTGTAACTATTCTTCAGGTGATGATTCACTTAAGTAAAGCCTTAAAAAATAAGAGTCAGCAAGCCTTTAAGTTTTTTGTCTGCATCCCGGAGTCTGCTGAGCTATATACAGCACCGCATTTGAGGAACAATGACCTATGCATAGTATATCTTGGCTGAAAACTTAGTTTAGGTCTTCTCCTAATCATTAGGCCCTCATTCATTCATTCGGGGGACAGCAGAGGCCTGAAGCAGTGCTTGGCCAGCTCAACCGTTCTTCCCCAATCTTCCATGTCGTTGGCACCTCTGATGGATACATATGTTCTCTTCAGATCCTCGGCGACAGCATTGTTCCATCTTCACTTCGGTCTTCCAAGTGATCTTACTCCATCGGGTTTCCGCTGTACACTCCTCTGATTATCCTCTCCTCACCTATCCAGATTAGTGACCCAGCCATCTGATCTATTACACCCCTACGAATTGTGAAACACTGAGGCCATTCATAAATGTTTAGAGCTCTTGTTTTTTTGAGAGACAAAACGAGCTATTCTCCATATGTCCATCAATTAGTCTTAGTATTTTCTTTTCAACCTGGCAATAATAGCAGATGTTTTACTCAATGCCATGTTTCCCAATGCATATATTACAATGGATCTGACAAGCGTTTAGTAAATTCTCAGCTTGGTCGTTCGAGTGAGCAGTCCACTTCCAAAGAGCTTAGACAAGCTGAAGTTTACTCCGTTAGCTACAATTATCCTGTATATCACATTTCCTCTCTCGTCCAAAGTGTTATGACCAAGGATCCCAAGTTTTTAAGCTTTTAACCCTCTCAAATGTGTAATTTCCAACAACATAATGCCTCTGTAAGTGAACTGGGTTCTTGTTATCCAATAAAAGTATTTAAGGTTTTGTTTAATTTTCTGACTCATTCTTTTTTATTCCATCTAAACTATCGCGAGTGCTTCATTGATGCTTTGCTCCGTCATTCCTCCCAGCAATGATATCATCCGCATATGCCAACACTTGTGTTGGTTAGAATCGTCCCATGTGATATCAGTCTTGCTCTTTCAATAACTGCATTTAGGACAATGTAACACATAATTGTGGCCAGTGAATCCCATTATCTGATTCTGAACACCGAACTTTCCCTACCAGACCAAGGAATGCATTTCCCAGTTTATTAAAGGACCTTCCTACGATGTCGACATCATCTGCCGATCCAATAGCGGCGCAACAACTCATCGCTGAGTCAAGTCCTCCTTTGACAGCTTACGCCACGTTTCCCTGCCCTCCATCATCCACTCTCGCACTTTGCTCTAGCATCCTGGGCAACTCCATCTCGCCACCGCATTTTGGGTCTTCCTTTACGTCTGGGGCTGTGAGCCTCCGTGAGAAAGGTTATCTTTGCGATTCAATCTTGACTCATTCTTGCCAGGTACCCAGCCCACCTTAATCATCCAAGTCGGATAAATCTGGCTATGCTGGGCTCTTAGGAGAGAGTGTACAATTCCTAATTGGTTCTCCTACGTCATGTTTGACCCTGATTTATTCCGCCATAAATTAATCGAAGGTTCCTTCTTTCATGAATTAGCAGAGCCGATTCATCCCATTTGCTCAGCTTCCACGTTTCAGAGCCATAGCTATGGTAGGGTCTTGCAGATTGAAGACAATTTGAAACTCGTAGACTCCTAGTTACCTCTTTAGTATTCCCCCACTTCGACTACTGCTGCGTCGTGGGGGGTGTCTCTGTGGAGCTCGAGGCCAAAATAAAACGTTTGATGAATTGCTTTGTACGCTTCGTCTTCGGGATCCCCAGGGACACCCCTGTCTCCCGAATTTATGAAGAGTTGAGGTGGTTGTATCCTTCCTATCGCCGTAAGTATTTCCTTGCATCCTTCCTCGGTAAGTTTCTTCGACACACAGAAAAATCAATAGAAAGAAAATTATAAAAAATTAAAAGTCCATCAAATTAGGTTTTCGGTCCATCATTATTATATTAATTTAATCAAATGTTAGAGTTTTTTTTACTGAAATGAGTGATTCTGCTAGGAACCAACGCTTAATAGTAAATGTTTTTCTTTCCACCTTCAACTTGTTGTACATGATGAATCTATGGCTGAAATATATGATTTCAAGGAACTTCAAATATATAAGTACTATCTCTTCATTTAGGACCAGGAAGATTGGGGAAAAGGGTGGGGGATTTTTAATTGGGATTAGCGGGAAGAGAGGATAAAGAAGGAAACATGAAAATGAAGGGCGATTGGATGTTAGTAGATTATACTACTAACTACCCTAAACAACGTACCACAATTGGTCTTTCTAATTTTTGACTTTACTTCTAAACCCCCTCTTGACCATTCATTGTCTGTGCTATAACAACAAAGGTTTAAGACAAGGAGATGCACTATCATGCCAAGTCTTTAATCTAATTCTGGAGTATCTGGTCTGCAAAGCAGGCATCCAACGAACTGGCACAATTTTACACAAGTCGACGCAAATTTTGACCTACGCAGATGATGTTGACATTATAGGAAGGTCCTTTAATAAACTGGAAAATGCATCCCTTAATCTGGTCAGAGCTGCTGATAATGTGGAATAATTTATTAATCAGACCAATCCAACGAAGCGTGGCGAGGAAGTTCGAATTGGAAAATACAAGTTCGAGAAAATTAACGATTTTGTTTACCTCGGCTGCCAAGTGGATGTAGAGAACGATATCTTCAGGGAAGTCAGGTCTCATATCAGCGAGACCAGTGCATGTTTTCACCACATGAGTATTTCCGCAGTACCAAGCTTTCGATAACAACGAAGATACAGATAATACCCTACAATAATAATAATAATAAATTCTTTATTTATTCTGGGACAAGTCCCTTTAGAATAACGTAACTGTACATTGTTGTGGGCTTTAGAGCCTTAGAGTACAAAGAAAAAAACAAGTAGAAAATTCAATCTATAAAGCTGATTAAATAATAATAAATAAAAAACAGCTTCTTATGATAATGAAAAAATGAAGATTTCACATTACTTCACATTAAAAATAAAAATGAATAAACAAAATAAATAATATTCTATCGATAATTTTATGTATGCACTTCGGGGTTTTATGTATGCACTTCACGCAGTTCCCCGAAGTTGATTTTCTAGACTCCTACTGAGATAGAGGTGAAAATAAAAAAAAAATGATATTTAACCCCCCTCACCTCGTGTTGCCTCATCCACAGGGTCAAGGACTTTTATTATGTTATACTACTAATTACCACTACAAACGAACCCCATTTGGTCTCTCCGCTTTTTCACTTTTCTTCTAGAATCATTCGTTCATACGAATTCAGCTAGCCAAAGCATTGTATAGATCTTCTCTACGAACACTGACATATGCTGAGCTGAAAAAATAAATTGTGAGTTTGAAGGTTATAATCCTCCTTTTCTAAGACCATCCATAGGGTTAAGATTTGATCTGTAGTGGATATGTTTTTTCTAACTATCCATCTATTATTTATTATTAGTCCTTAGCGGAAAGTACGCTGGAAAGACTTTTTATGAGCAATTGAGTAGACAGATTTTTCGGTAATTATGTATTTTAAGCTGATCTCCTTTTTTATATATTGGACATATTACTGCATTATTCCAAGAGCTAGGCATAACTTTTTTGGTCCATATTTCCAAAATTACCTCTCGGTGTTCTTTTTATTAATTAGTTCGTATCAACGATGATAAATACACAGCAATCACAGTACAAGTCAGACTCAAACATAATTATAAAATCACATGCATTTACTCTCAGATACCTATAGTGCGAAAGAATTCCTGGTTGTGATAGGTGTGTTATTTGGAGAGTTTGGTATCGGTACAAAGCCATAGCTTGTACTAACGTGTAACCTTCATCGTTAGTTGGTTGAATGAGTTGTCTTTTAAGTCTAAGGATTTGATTTTTGGTATTAGTGTATCTGTTTGTGTTGTAGAGGGTTGTGAAATAGTTTGTGTAATGTCCATGGCCATGTCCAGGGTCTTCGTCATGATTGTAAGTAAACAAAATAAAAATAAAACTATCTACTTACTACTTACTAAACTAATAATTAAACATTTAGTTTAAAGTAAAACTGATAATATATAATAAATAATATAAATAGAACTTTCTAAATTTAGGACTTTTTAATGTGTTTGTAAAACACGCTAGTGTGGCCAGTTCTTTTATGGCATGTTCGTCGCCGTATTTATAAAACTCCGAGGGCAGATTGCCACTGCCAGGCGCTCTCCAATTTTTCATTCTCTCTACGGTTTCTCCAGTCTCTTCTTCGTCTGGTGGCTCCATGTCACTTGTCTTTGAGGTGCTAGTTGGCTATTTCTTTCTCCTGTCTTCTCATTAAGCAGTTTGCCAAAGTATCTTGCCCATTGCTCTAGTGTTCCATCCACCATTGACGTCGTTGTGCATCTTCTAGTCTGCAGGAAAGTTATTGTTTCGACATTACAGTATGAAAATATATTTATAAAAAAAAATAGAGTGATAATATTACAAATAGAAGGTAAAATGTCAAAACAATATGATGATACAAACGCGGCGTTGTATAGATCTGAGAGGTGTAGGTATAGATCTGGCAATTGTCTGAATCTTTCTAATGATTATCGTAGGAGGAGGAAACTCCCTGCATATCGTAGCTGTATTTAATCATAAAAACGTGTATAGTCATTGAATTTGGTGTCCGTTTCGGTTAGAATTATTTATGGCAATGTTTTTACAACAGTTATCTATTTCGATAGAGAACTTTACTTTTTAAAAAGATTTATTTCAATGAACACAACATTACATAGAACAATACTTAAACGGGCATAGTGACAGACAAGACTTGACTAGTGTATTTTTGGAAGCTCTATACTAGCCTATACTAGCCCGAAGATAAATTATTCAACAATGATAAGTTCAGAGTATAGTGTGGTAAGTTTAGAATTCTAAGCTTCTAATCCTATATGTCTTATCATAACTTACGTAAGAATTTTAGCTGTCGCTGTGTACGTAGACTGGGTAGCCCGAATATCGTCCAAAACTGAAATTATGTATTCGAGTTCTCGGATGAAAATACCTATATATTTTTAAATTCAGTATTTATTTTCATTTGAATTACTGAATTAAAAAATGACTAAAAAGAACTTATTTGGAAAAAAACTGCTTAAAATGGTTTTTATGATATTTTTTGAAGAGGTATGGCCAATAAATAATCTACTGACAGTGTATATTTTATATTGTTTAAAGTTGTATATAAATAGTTAAGAAATATAAGTACAACCCACTTTGCAGGTCTTCTTCAGGGCTAAACATGCAAAATTCAGACAATTGGAAATTACTGAATTGTTAAAAATAATAAATATGGTAAATCCAAAAATTAAAATACAAGCATTAAAGCATCTGAGTGTAAAATAAAATAAAAATGGGAGGGGTGCCTGAGATATGTACTCAGAGCAAGGTTATTCATTGTAGATTATTAATAACAAAGTGACAAGGGAGTTAATAATAAAAGATAATTAATCATACACTAATAAAAATTAGGGCATACGGTAATAAAAATGAAAATGATAATAAGAAATAATGATGATATGTAATAAAATGAGAAATATAGTTAACTAATGATTTTCTGGAGGTAGGGGTGCTGTAAGAAAAGTTGAGAAGTCTGCCGGGATATGTGGGTTTAGTGTACCAATCAAAGGACAAGGAGCTACCGTTCTCAACTTTCAGCCTTTTCAACTTTTTCTCACCTCACCCCTACCATCAGAAAATCAATGTTGCCAAAAACCTCATCCATCGATGTTCGTCCTTATCAGACACCAAATACCTACCTACCAACACCCCACGAATCGAAAACATTTTACTCTCCAACAACTTTCCATCCCTAAACTCTTAGACCCCTTTCAAAATCATGACAGTGCGATTTACCCCTCCCCCAATTCATAGTCGAAAAACTTCACATCGTCATATAGGGAATATACTTTCTCTATACTCTATTCTTTCTAAGACGGTATACCCCATTTTCTTTTATGGGTCCCAGAATGCGCCTTAATATTTTGCGTTTAAAGATGTTCATCTTTTAAGCTGCTGATTTTTTAAGTACCCATGTCTCACATGCATATGCTGCGATTGGTCTAATGGGGGTCCTTATATAGCCTTAACTTGGTCAAGCAGCTACTAATCTACTTCTCATAGAGTGTAGCTATAGAGCTATAGAGCTATAGAGCTATAGAGCTATAGAGAAAAAAGCTTTATTGGCCGAGATAATGCGTGCCTGAATCTCCTCCTCCTCCTCCAATGCTTCATTAAACTGTGCACCAAGATACTTAAAACTAGCAACAGGTTGGAATGTGTAGTTTCCAATTGTGTAGCACATCTGGTGTCACATGGGTTTCTTTTTCCTCAACATCATAATTTTTGTCTTCTCTTCATTAATTTCTAGGCCAAATCTCCTGGCCTCCCTTTCCAGCTTCCCAAAAGCATCTTTGACATTAAGGAGAGATCTTCCAGCTATCATCACATCATCGGCATATGCTAATAATTGGGCCCCTTTGTAGGAGATATTACCTCCCACAACCAGACCGGCTCTTGCTACTATAGTTTGTAATATGATGTTGAAAAGTAGCGGGGCTGCCAGAGTCCATCGTTTACCTGAAATGCGCTGGTTAACTTGCCATTGAATCTAACTTTGCAGCTTGTATTGTTCATTGTGCATATTATGAGTCTGATAATTTTTAAGGGAATATTCATCTCCTTCATTGCCTGAAATAATTCCTCTCTCAAAACTGAATCATATGCCGCCTTATAATCAATGAACAGCAGCCACATAGTGTTCTGAAACTCCTTCATTTTCTCACACATTATTTATCATATTAACATCACTAATTTGGCATTCATCTCAACTTACTATCTTATTACGTTTTCGCATTTATACTCATCGCACTTTTATACAATTATGCATGTCATTTCTCATAATCAACTATGTTATTTTTTCGTATTATGTCTTATTCGTTATTACATCATTTCCAACAACTATCCTCTATATTATTTCATTAACAATTTGTATGCACTATCGTCCCATTATTAGTTAACTGTATTTCTCATTTTTATTACTTATCATCATTATTTCTTATTATCATTTTCATTTTTATTATCGTATACCTCGATTTAGTATTTAGTGTATTGTTTATTGTATTTTATTATTACCTTTCTTGCCACTTTGTTATCAATACTCTAAAATGATTAAGCAATGACTTTATAATGATTAACTATGGTCTCCTTTCTTATCATAACTTAGTAGTTATTACATAATGTGCTGTAACTATCCTTTATATCATTTCATTAAAAATTTGTATGCACTGTCGTCCCCATTATTAGTTAACTTTATTTCTCATTTTTATTACTTATCATCATTAGTCGCATATCATTTTCATTTTTACTACCGTATGCCCCCTTTTTTTATCACTTAGTGTATTGTTTATTATCTTTTATTATTAACTTCCTTGTCACTTTTTTTTTTTTTAAATGATTTTACAATGACTAACTATTTTCTCCTTTCTTATTATGTCTCACAAGTTATTACTTAATGTGATACAATTATCCTTTATAATATTTCATTAACGATTTGTATGCATTATCGTCCCCATTATTAGTTAACTGCATTTATCATTTTTAATACTTATCATCATTATTTCTTACTTACTTATTTATTTCTTATTTATTACTTGATTTATTACTTAGTGTATTGTTCATTATATTTTATTATCAACTTCCTTGTCACTTTGTTATTTATACTCTACAATGGTTAATCTTGCTCTGTATACATATCTTAGGTTCCTCTCCCATTTTTACTTTATTTTCCACTCAGATACTTTAATGCTTATGTAATTTAATTTTAATATTTACCATATTTATTATTTTTAACAATTTAGTAATTTCCAATTGTCTGTATTTCGCTTATTTAGCCCTGAAGAAGATCTGCAAAGTGGATCGAAACGTTCGCTATTTAATAAACATTTTTCGCTATCTAAGAGAAATTTATTGACCTCCACCCAGACCATTTTCTTGCACTATTATTTTTCTTATATCAATGTAATTCTAACATATCAATTAAAGTTGATGGTTGATTGTTGACCATCCCTAACCACCCGGACCATTCTCTTCCACAATTATAATCAAGGTCAACTATTATCATTCAAGAATAATTATAATATTGTCCATAATTCCTCTTTACGCATGAGTACATACAGGGTGAATGTTTCTGTGTCCTAGTTGGATTTTTCTCGTCCTCAGCTTTGCCCTCTTTAGTACCAAGTCCACGATGAAGAGGAACGTGCTTAGGCTGCTGCCCTGGCGGATACCCAATGTTGTATCAAATTCTTTTGAAACGCGGTTCTTGGTTCTAATCACATTCCTCATCTTTTTATAGAGACTCATTATAACCAAGGTTATTCCACGGCCTATACCCCCTTCAGACAGTGCCCGTTCTATGTCTTCCTTACTCTCTCAAAAGACTTCTGGAGGTCCGCCAAACAGATGGAGAGCTCTTTATTTTTTTTAACAGTCTTTTCTTTAATTTGTCATATCGTAAAAATGAGACCCTGAGTTCTTCTCTGATTCCTGAAGCCATATTTTTCCTCTTCCAGCGGGCAATCGACTATCCTTCTCACTCTAGTTTTAAGGATTATAGAGCTGAGTTTGGCAGGCTCAATGAGAAGGGATATTCCCAGATGATTACCGCTACTTCACAGTCTCTGGAGACCCGTTTCTCTTCCCAGACCAGGTTCAAAGACAATAAACATGAAAATAACCCGGAGGAAGACTAAATGCATGCGAATAGGGGAAAACCCGGAAGCATAATGAGAGTAATAAGGGTTGGATGACAGAGATTAGAGCAAGTTGAGATTCTTAATTATCTAAGTGCTCATCTCAACGAAATCGGGCTCATTGACGAAGAAGTGGTGCAAAGAATTGGTGCAGTGGGGAAATGTTTAATATGGTCAGACGGGGGTTCCTGGGAAGAAGAGAGGTGACAAATCAGACCGAAATTTCCGTCTTCCTATCCTCTCTTACTGATCGGAATCGTGGACCTTGACTTCAAGGCACAGAGGTAAAATACAAGCTATGGCAATGCGGAACCTGCGAAAATTAGGAAGGAAAACGGAGAGATAAACTATGGAACACAACAACACGGGCTAATCTCGATATTAAACCTGCTGAGACTATTCTGGATGGACAGAAACTAAGGCTGTTCGGGGCTCTACTTGGGATGGAACCAGAGAGACACGTTAGGAAGACTTACGAGACACGCAGAGAAGGAAAAAGGCACAATAGAAGGGCTCGCATGTCCTAAGAAGACAGCGTAAGGGATCCTTTAGGAGGAGAGAAATGAGCTGGAACCACGAGCTGGTTCAGGAAAGAGACACTTGGTCCAGGCTCTATAAGAAGGGTCCTGCACGGCGGTAGGTGAGGGAAAGGTTATGATGATAAGAATAATCATTTTTAAATAATGACCGCTTAATAGTTGTGAAATTCATACTAATCTTAACAAATTTAACAAGAATAAATGGCTAAGCTTTTTGTTCCCTCGTACGACTTCCATTGTTGATTTTTTGTTTTGAGCATATGCAGCTGTATAAAGGTATTTAATGATAAATAAACTATAATAATTATATGGTTATTGTTCAGAATTCCAATCGGTGTGAAAACAAGGGTATTGTTGATAATTGCAATTTAAAAATATTTAAAAAAATCAAATAATGCAGACTATAATTGAATTATAGAACAAAGTTTAGAATTTTCACTTCTGTCTATAGTCCCAAGGACTGCATATTCTATTTTATTAAATATTTTTTCAAAATTGTCAATCTTATAAGATTTTTATTATAGTATCAATTTGTTTTTATTATTCTTTTGATTCTTAGTCTTCGGGGAAAATGTATATTTTAGTTTTTATTTAATTTATTTTTTATAAAAAAAAAACTACACTCAATATAGATTATTTTTAGAGAATTCTTTAGTTAATCTATATACAAACGTGTATATTTGTACATAGATACATGATAGCTAATGTAAATTTTTATTAGGCTAAAATGTAAAAAAATGGGATATATAAAATACGATTTATTGATTGAACATTTAATAAATTATTAGCTATTTTTTATTTATAAAAAATAAATTAAACCATTAATCTAAAAATATTGCTCAACGAATCACCAGTGAATACCGTGAACGCCATGAATACCATGAATACCGTGGATTCCGTGGACTCCAAGAGCTCCGTGGAGTCCAAGGCCGAGACCAGCAGCGTAGGTGGGGCCAGCGAGGAGGGAGGCGGCGACAGCGGGGGCGGCGAGCAGACCATGGCCGGCCAATGGAGCTCCGAGAACGGCGCCACCGTGAATGGGCGGGGTCACTAAGACACCGCCGTTAACTGGAGGAGTGAGGACTGCGCCGCCGTTGACTGGTCCTGCAAGAGCAGCTCCGCCGTTGACGGGGCCGGCTAGTGCTGCACCACCGTTGACAGGTCCAGTAAGGACAGCTCCTCCATTGATTGGTCCAGCTAAGGCTGCGCCTCCGTTGATTGGTCCAGCGAGAGCGGCTCCATGGGATACTGCTCCGGGGATGATGGCTCCGGGAGCTACAGCTCCGGGTATGACAGCTCCGTGGGATACGGCACCTGGAAGAACAATTCCTGGAGAGACGGCTCCTGGAAGGACAACTCCTGGAAAGACAGCTCCTGGAAGGACGACTCCTGGAGAGACGGCTCCTGGAATAACAGCTCCATGAGATACAGCGCCTGGCAGAACTAAACCTGGAGCAACTGCGCCGGGAATGACATGGCCATGAATGCTCCTTTTAAGCCTAGATTCGGAAGCTTGAGCTACTCCCACAACTAAAAGGCACAACTGCAAAATAATTAATTAATAATTACTCGCTAATTAAATACCCACTTAATCGCTCCTTCAAAAAATAATGTCATAACTCAAAAAAACTACTTTTTCAATAGCGGTATTTGAAATTTCCATGTGAGTTAAACAAAAAATAACTTATGTATTTGTAAAACAAAACATTCCTATTGTAGTGATGGTATTAAAATTCTTTGATTAACCATCAGAAAATCATTAACAGCTTGAAACTTTTATATTGTAATTTATGTTATTATTCCTATAAAACTCAAAATAAATTTAAATAACTTTGTTAAAAAAAATAATCTTTAGATATATCGCTATATATATAGTTTATTAGATACATCGCTTCTGAATTAAAAAGCTTCACCCTATATAATTGCTACTGAAGTCTTTACCAAAAAATTCCAATTTTGGAGTTATGCCTTTGTTGAATGTCTTTTGAAGGAGCGACTTCGTTTAAATAAAGAGAGAATTAATTGTTAAACAAGCACCCTCTAAGACTTACAATGAATGATTTCATACTGTTAGCTTTCCTTACTGAGAGCAACTGCTGAGATACAGCTCTAGTAAGAGCATTTATACCCGCAAGAAGACCTTGATTTCCCAAGGAAGCTCACATAGCTTAAAGAACTACACCCATTTTCTGAAGCAACGGTTATCAGAATTACGATATCTAATGATTAATTGCAGAAAATACTATAAAAGTTATAGTATATAGCCAAATATGGTTCATAGGATTATTAGACAACCAAAAAAAACAGTCGTCTTCGAAATGTAGACCAAATGTAAACTATTATGTAATTCAATTAATTCTATTATACTGTAAAAAATGAAACTGAGTTTTATATCTTGGTAGTTTATTTAACTAAATAAAACACGTATTTAGAGTTAGCATTAATCTAGTTTAGTTACGGATATGTTAATACTGACATCATATGTTATAACTTTTTACATATGAGAAATCCAGACTGACATCACAACAGTATCCATTATTATAAACATGAATTTAATTTAACTTCGCAAATAACGTCCACTATAGTGTAAAATCATACAACGAGGGTTTTTGAATTGTGCTATTTTTTCAACTATTCCATAAAAACCAATTTAATATTAATATTAAATATTAATAAGAAAATTTTAAATTAAAGAAATAATATAGCATACACACTAATATTTATTATTATATATATAATAATAAATAATTAAATCGTATTAAAATAACCATGCAACCTTGCAAGAGATATGTGAGGCCGTGATAAACTTATAAGAGAAGCTGGTTAATGCTTCAATGAATTTGAAAAAAAAAACGGTATATACACTGCTTACAATAATAATAAATATTGTCAAAGCATTATAAATTATAACTACAAACATAACATGTAACTATTGGGTTGTTTGGAAAATAATGCAGGATTTTATGTCTTTTTTAAATGTTTGTTGTCCTTTGATTTTATAAGTGAACACTTATTAATCCTATTTCAAACAAAATGTTTTTTACTTCTATAAAGTTTCGCTACTTGGAAATAAGGTTGTCAAAGCAAAATTTTGTTTTACGACTTCAAACTCGGCCAAAGTGATCAGAAATATGAACGAAGTTTGGATCGCTGATTTCATGCCACTGATCTTTTTAGCGGTTGTTTATTGATTTAAGAGTCCAACTTACAAGCTTCTTCACCTTTCGAATCGCCTTTGGATGGTCCTCAACGGTTGCCTTAGTGATTTCGAGTTTCCCTATCAGTTTTCAAACAGTTTTTCGTGGATTTTCTTCGACCAAAGCTAGGAGAACATGCCGCCAAGGGCAGAACTTCTTCCAAGGTCAAGTATCCCTCTCGAAATCGCTGGATTCATAGTTGAACAGGGCACTCACTTGCAATGCCATAGCCACAGACTTCTTTGATATTTCCCCTCTTCCTGTCGATGTTGTAGACTGAATTAATTAAATGAAATCATAGGATGACAAATATGAGAAATATATATACGGGTAAAAACAATTTACAGCACATAAACTATTTAATTTTGTTTTCTTCGTTTTGGCCAACCAATGGACCACGTGCCCATTTCAATTCCTTCTCGATTGTTGTTTTCTTTTCCTCCACTACTCTCTCATCTTTTCACCATGTATTTTTTCTTTCTTTCGACCACTTCACGCCTATTATTTTCTTGCTTGTACCCTGAAATACCAAGTTTAACACTACCTTTCTGAAGGCATCTCTCTGTGCTGCTGCTTCCGCTTTTATGTTGAGCATTTCTAAATCTTTTTTAATTTCTCGGATCCAGACTGCAATTAATTTCTTTTACCAGTCTTTTTTTTCCTTATCGTTTTTGTTATTTTTTCTATGTTTTAATATATTTAATCATTACTTCTTAACTTCCAGGTTTCTGTGCTTCTTATATGACCTAAAATCTTCTTCATAGTTTTTCTTTCTAATATATCTACTTTGTCCTACTTATTAATGAGTGATATATTATTGTAAATATATTTTTCATTGTAAATATTTTTTTTATTCAATATCCTCTTTCCATTTTGTGTATCCTTTCATCTAGATTCTTTCAGTAGATACTTGAACTTTTCGAAATTTTCCATTTGCCCAATATCTGAAGCTAAAAATGTTGGTGTATTTTTGATGTTAGTAATGAATTCTGTCTTCTGTGTAGATATTCTTAAACCTGATGTGTCTATCTGTTCCAAAAGATTGACTTTAAATATTTTTATTTTTATAAATATTGTTTCTATATTCAATAATTTTGTAACGATTAAAATAATAAAATAAATAAATGCGAATAAATTTCTGTTTAAGTATATAGAGTGTATGAAGCTAATAATTTCTTTAGATTAAATATGTTTTATTTATAATTTAATTAGTTATATTACATAAATATTACAGTAGAGAGATTCATAATGTTCATGAAAAATAAATATTATAGTATATGATACATTTTAAATTAATTGTACATGAGCAGAAATGAATGGCTCGCTGGCATTCATTCATGTTTCTCTTTCATTCATTTACTGTAAGATAGTAAACTTTCCAAACCCAAGGATAACCCATCGTGAATAGTAACTCATAGTTATTTTTTAATAGTAGTTATATCCAGCCAGCTACATATGAAGTTCAGAACAGTAGGCCAGGTTGGAGTTGAATATTCAGTGTTCTTAAAACAAAGTAATTGTTTTTTAATTTAAAAACAATAACAGAGAATCAATACTTAAATTTATTATATACTTATTTAAATAAAAATATTTAAAAATCAAAATAGTTGGCCAAAAATTATTTTAAAAAATATTAAAAAAAAAAATACTTAGTTTCGTTTTCGGAATCAAGGTTTACAAAAATCTCTTAGTGTTAAAGATTAGATGCCCAATTATAAGTTACTTTTCTATTTTCTTAGTTACTATTTCTATTTTCTTAGTGGTGAAGGCATCGACTAATAAATGAGCATCAAGTAATATGGAGTATTGACATTTTAAAAAAATATGACAATACCTACCAAATAATATAAAAAAATTTGCCTCGAACATGAGTAGTAAATCATTTTTGAAAATTAATGTATTCAGTATTGAATGTGGGTTTGAATAAGATTTGCAATATAAACTACAAGGTCATACATAGATTCGAATTAGGAAGGAACAATAAAACATGTTATATTTGATGTTATTTACGTGTATGTTCAGTATACACCCTCGTGTACTTGAAGGTGGCAGGCTGTGGGCCACCACAGTCTATTTTAATTTGTTTAAACGGAATGCTAAAAAATATATATAAAGTAACTAAGATTATGAAATTAAAGTGTGGCATTAAAACAAAAAATATTTTATTAGTTCAAATCAGCATACAGAGGGATGAGCATTCTTAAATTAGAGATGTAAGGAAAAACCGATTGGTGAGGGAATATACTGAGCCTAAAAGTTTTTAAATGGCTTTTTAGCCGTTAATGGTTGTTAACCTACGTATTATTCAGCAAGATTTTTGTAATATCATTATTAACTTCATTTATTATCCTTACTTTTTAAATAATTTTATGTTTAATATTTATTAATTATTTTATAATTAAACTTTTTCCTGCGTTTTACTTTTTATTTTTAGTTATTTAATATTACGTGAAATACTAAAAGGAAATAGAGAGGACGCCTCAACTATAACACATCGACGGAGTAAGTGACGATTGTTATGGAGAAATGGAAAGAGATAATGTAGGAGTGATTGGTTGAGGCTACATACATACTTTAGTAAAACGTGAATAATTTAAAAATATGTATTTCTAACATTTAATATTATTCGATAATTATAAACCTTTTTGAGTCGTTAATGCCTAAGTTGTAATAAACACTGCTAATCGCTTAAACGTAAATTACAAGACAATATGGAATTACCCTGCCATGGCCCTTCATGAGTTATCATTTGCCAGGATTTTTCTTTTTAATTTATAGAAAAAATCTTATAAAATTATTTTTTTTTTTAGATTAATTTATTAATATTCACAACTGTAATAATATTACAACAAGTAAATCTGCTGTATGAACAAAGGACATAAAAAAAAAATAAAAAAACTTATGGAGGAACTACCTATTGATAGCATTCCAATAATTTAAATAATAAATTTTCTTCTTTTGTGTATCTCAGAGTGGAGGTTAATAAATAAAAAAACATTCGAAAAATTATTCTGATTCTCGGTATAATTATACATCCAAATTCATTGTAATAATAATTAATATTTTATTTTTAAAATTAAAAAAAAAATACGCATACAGCGGTATGAGCACAATTGCCTTATAATAAATACCCTAGAATAAAAGAAAGTCTCAGTTATAAGTTTTATATGTTATAAGTTTTTGTTTTTTATATTGTAAATAAATAAATTACAATTTTTTTTTTTAATTTAAAATACATTATACAATAATAATATAAGAATTATTAGTTAAATTAGAAAAAACAATGAATAAATAAATGTATGCATTTAATCAGAAACTGGTTGGACAGGGATTACTTTTACACTACCTAAACGCCCAAGGACTTGCTACTGGTATATAAGCCCTACCCCGGCTAGACAGTCACATAGCGGTTAATCAGCTGCAGAGAAGCAAACATGAAAACTATCCTGGTATGCAATCAATGACCAACATTTTGATTAAAAATTATATATAACTATAATGTTTAGATTTGCATAATTTTTATGTTTTTTCAGGTTTGTCTTTTGGTAGCAGGAGTAGCCCTTGCCTCCGAGCAGAGGCTGAGGAGGAGTCTAGGTCATGGATTAATCCTCCCCGGTGCCTTGTCTCACGGTGTAGTCCTCCCAGGAGCAGTCGCTCCCGGCGTCGTACTACCAGGAGCAGTGTCTCATGGAGCCGTGATCCCAGGTGCCGTATCACCAGGAGCTGTCCTAGGAGGTGCTGTTGATGGTGGTGCCGCCCTCGCTGGTCCAATCAACGGAGGAGCTGTCTTGAACGGTCCCATCAACGGTGGAGCTGCTCTTGCTGGCCCTGTCAACGGTGGTGCTGTCCTGAACGGCCCTGTCAACGGTGGTGCTGCTTTGGCTGGTCCAGTTAATGGAGGAGCTGCCCTCTCCGGTCCCGTCAACGGCGGAGCTATCCTTAACGCCCCAATCAACGGAGGAGCCGCCCTCACCGCCCCCATCAACGGAGGAGCCATATTGGGTGCCCCAGTCGTCGGTGCCGCTCATCTCGGTCTGGGAGTACATGGTCTGGCTGGAGGACTCTTGGGAGGTGCCCACGGTCATTGGGTTCATTAGTGCTGTGACTAACTCTAAATTCGATTCAACCGACGCATTGATATTTGTAAATAAATGTTGATTAAAAAAAAACATTTATTGTTATAAATGATTTAAACCTAATAAATAAATGTTATTTATTATTTTTTTTAGTTGTAGTACAACGATTAAGTTTACTTTGTCACGATCGGGTTCATATCACTATTAAATGTATCCTAATATGGATTAAATGGGTCTAATGTAACATGTTAAATGGATCTTTTTTAGTTTTCAATGTAATAATAATTATTAACCTTCAGGATAACGATAATTATACGCAGAATACCGTAAAATGGTTAGGGGTGCGAAATATAATGACTTATATTAATGTGTCTACGTTTCGGTCTAAGATTCAGGCCATCTTCAGAGAAGAGAGATAAAGAGTCCTACTGTAATAATTATATTAGATAGGGTGAGCACTCTAGAAACTGAGATACAAGGTCTACTAGTGCAATCTATTGGTGAGGCTTGCGGTGTATCCTCAGGTATTCTAGTTATCAATTCAGGGAGACGCAAAGGAAGAAGTTGGCTACTACCCAGAGAACGGCACTTCTTAGCCAGGGCCTCCTTTACCTTATGTTTAAGGTGTGCGAGGCTCACCGCGCCGGGTGTTAAGGGGCACCGCGAGGCGTCTCAAGATCTCAAAAAATTTCATTTCTTGACATTGACGTTTTTTGTATTACCTTGCATTACTGTGTGTTCAATTTTAATCGCGTGCCTACTAGAGGGCACCTAGGTCACGATTGCACAAGGCGCGACAATGGCTAGAGCCGGCGCAGTCCTTAGTTAGCTTGTCGCATGAAACATAATTCTTCCGGAGATATCTTATATAATAAAGTTTTTTGTTCGAACTAGGCTATCCATACTTACTGGAATACTGTAATCGCAGTAGTATAAAAAGGGGGCTTCTAGACCAGCATTTTGATCATGTTCAAACCTGTCAAAACATGTTTGAACCTGTCAAAACATGTTTGAACCTGTCAAAACAGTTTTGAATCTGCACGTTTATGTAGGGGGCTTCTAGACCAGCGTTTCGACAGGTTCAAACATGTTTTGACAGGTTCAAACATGTTTCGACAGGTTTGAACATGTTCAAAATGTTGGTCTAGAAGCCCCCTTTTCCTACTACTTCTATGTTAGACAGTTTGATCTTATCAGATATAATATTTCTTATTTCCACAACTGAATGGAATCAAAGCTTGTGTATCTTAAGTATTTTAAAAACAAAAAATGATTTTGAAAATTAAATAATAAACTTCGTTAAAATTAAATCCTGGTAGGGGAGAACTTCGGGAAAAATAATGATCAACATTTTGGAAAGGTCTTATTGTTTTTCTCCAAATTCCTAGCCAATTAAATAATATTAATTTTTTTAATATTATTTATAAATAACGCACTCGTTTCCACACCACCGCAGAGGTAGAGTGCCGGGGTGCGTTTTTTTTAATGTGGTATCCCCAGTAGGCCTAGTCCACAATCCTCTATGACCTTCAAGGTATAAAATCTTGATGCATTTGGAAATACTGTTGATCGTTTCAGATCTAGTAGTATTCGACGTACGAAGAAAATTGGGGTTGTGGGACGAATAAACCTAAATTCAACGAATGAACCTAAATTTGCCAATTATTATACACTACAATACATATTATAAATTAAACTATATATCTCTTTAGAATAAAAAATATGAACAGAAAAAGAAACATAATATTTATATGTAAAGGAGATAGTTGGGGGGTGCAGTCAAAAAGAACACTGAATAAGTAATAAACTTATAATTATGTGCCGTCGTTTCGACCTACAGTGTAGGTCGTCTTCAGGGCGATTTGGAGAGATGTCGGCACATAATTATAAGTTTATTACTTCTTCAGTGTTCTTTTTGACTGCACCCCCCCAACTATCTCTTTTACATTAGATCATCCAGTCAACTATTTTCATCTCATACATAATATTTATATGCTCAGGAGGCTAAATGTTACAAATCATAAAGCATGTAAAATGTGACAGAAAACAATTTAAAAAGAAATATTTAAACAAAAAAAAAATAATAAGTAAATAGGGACTATGACGGATATTAGAAGGGATTGAATTCCACACTGTGGTGGAGCGGGCGGGAAAGGAACATTCGAATGCTTTAGTTCTGCGAGAAGGTATATAGAGATCGGAAAGGCGGGATGGTGTTTTAATGTGTTGAACTGAGGATTTGAATTAGAGGAGACTTTAGATATACGAAGGATATTGAGAGTAAATGGATTGGTATAAGAATGTGCAGAGGAAATATTTTCTTCGGAATGGAGGGATGAGCCACTTTAACTCATCATAAAGGTGGGACACGCACGATCGCGTAACATCAACATGTAAGGTCTCTTTTTACTTTTCAATATTATATATATATTTTGTTTACTTGTAATTTTATTACTATGTTGTTTTCATTACCTGAACTGTGTCACGTTAAAGACTGATGAATCTACGGTTCCTAAAATGATGCAAAAGAAACAAAGAAAACACATAAACAATATGAAATGAAATAAATCGTTGAAATAAGAAAAAAATAGTAATAATCGAGCGTAACATAATGACATAAAGTAAATCTACGGTATGGACAAAGGACATGAAAAAAAAAAACATGGTCCTGGATTATATATGATCCATCTCCGGCTTCAAACAGACTAAATTAAAGTCTCACCGGAGCGGGATTTGAACCAGGATTCCCGGCATGACAACTAAGTGCTCTACCACTGAGCCACTCCGCTCCCTCATTGAAGAATAATGAGTGAACCAATAGTCAACCGAAAATAGTGTAGTATATCGAAAGAATTTGGAATTCAGTTGGATAATATCTAGGTTGGTTTTTATCCGCAATGGTAATGATTGAGTTAAAGGACATTAGATCACCAGGTTACAACTGTTATATTTTTGCATTTTTCGCTGCCAAAATAACAAGATTACTGAGAGAAATTAATTAATTTGTCTTAACAACAGTGCTCAAATGTTCTCGCAATTTGATGGATTGTGTATTTAGATGCAGTTTTATTTCACCATGAAATCGATTGTTTTAAACATGCATTAATCTCATCGGCAAAAGTAGAAGCAGGAATGATTGGCAATGTCTGTCGGAAATCACCTGGTAGTAATAGAACAGCATCACCATTCGGTGGTTAGCTTGTCGTTGTTGTTCAACTCTTTCTCAATTCTATTTTAATTAATTAATTGATAATTATTTACTACACAGCACTATGAAATTAATTAATTAATATTAGATTTTAAAATGGTAAATAAACGCATCTATAAAGGATATACAAATGATAGCCAATTTAAACTACTTTAAAAATACCTATGTGTTTTCCAAGAACGCACCGGTTAGGAGATACAGGCCAAAAACTGAAATAACTCCAAAAATTTCGAGTTTTTTCGCCACCAAATGTTTTCCCACCCGTTTTTTTCGAATGCAAAGTAGGACTTACACTAAAACACGTGCCTCAACCACTTCGACGGGTACATTTCCTGATCCTGGCGCTTTATTAGTGTTATTCCCTTTACATATGCCTCCTCGACTTCCACAGCTGATACTGATTCAAAAGCAAAACCATTTCGGGAGAGAGAGAGAGAGAGAGAGAGAGAGAGAGTGAGAGAGAGAGAGAGAGAGAGAGAGAGAGAGAGAGAGAGAGAGAGAGAGAGAGAGGAGAGAGAGAGAGAGAGAGAGAGAGAGAGAAGAGAGGAGAGAGAGAGAGGAGAGAGAGAGAGAGAGAGAGAGAGAGAGAGAGAGAGAGAGAGAGAGAGAGAGAGAGAGAGAGAGAGAGAGAGAGAGAGAGAGAGAGAGAGAGAGAGAGAGAGAGAGAGAGAGAGAGAGAGAATAAGTTAAGCTACATTGGTTTCCTTATTTATCAGAACGTTACATGAGGTTATACTTGTCAAATAAATTAACTTAGTTAATCTAAATAATATATACTCGTCAAATAAATTTACTTAAATAATCTTATTAAGAAATTCAAGTTTATGCAAATAAGGTCTCTAATTTTTCAATTTTTCTATAATTTTTTGAAAATTTTTAATTATTTTTATATTCACCTAAAGGTCAAATATGTATTCTCTTTGTGCACTATGCAAACAGTCAACTCCCTGACTATTGCTGCAAGAACAACCTGGTGCCTCGGGGCTGAATGTTTGAAGACAATATACGAGGTGGCTTTGATTCCCATAATGCTTTACGCGGTGTCGATTTGGCATAGAGCAATTGAGAAAAAATGCCATCTATGGAAACTTCAGAGACTACAAAGAATCATAGGTATCAGGATTGTCAAGGCATATAAAACTATATCATATGACGCAGCTTGTGTCTTAGCAGGAATTGTACCCATCGATCTTAAAATTAGTGAAATCGTACAACTCTCATCGATTAAATTGCGTAACGATAACTTTAGAGAAATCGAACACAACATGATAGAAAGGGAATCTGAACATTTTGATTGGTTACACCCATCAACATTTGCCAAACTTTACACGCACGTGACACAACATAACGGAACGGGTACAGAAATCACTAACATATACACGGACGGAAGTAAAGAAGGCAATAATGAAGGCTGTGCTTGGCTACTTTGGGACACGAATGGGAAGATGCTATGTGCCCAGTACAAACTAGGCTGTACGAGTTCCAACAACCAAGCTGAGAAGTACACAGTCGTAAAAGCGACAGAATTCCTTCTTGACCTTCCAAACAACATACATACAGACATAGTCATACACACAGATAACAAAATCTTGATACAATCAGTTCTCAACACAGACGTCCATGACGAGCTTAGAAAAGATTTGCCCCAGTCGGGATTCGAACCCGGTTGGTCCGTCTCTTAATTTTTTTTACACATAACATACAATATAATGTGTACGATATAATAATATAAAAACATAGGGTGGATAACCATTCCACATCTCTAGTTGACTTATTGACAGGGTGACTATTCCATAGCAGATGCCTAAATATTTCTACATTAAAAAAAATTTTTTTTACTTACGTGAATTAGCTTCGTGATGGAGTTGTAAATTCTTTCTGCAATTCTTAAACTCTATAAGACTCTTCAACCATTGGCGCTAAGGATTCTTTGATATTTCCTAAAATTCACTTATACTAATTTTCTTGTTTTAAATTGACTATTCCATCAGAAAATTAGTTAACAAATGAGAAAAAAATTTGTTCTTTCTTTTATCTAAATACACTCAAGTATCATAACAACAGAATAATCTTCATTTCATTGTTATTCGCTTAACAAATTTTGAAAGAATAATATTAGGAATATTTGGCCGATGGGTGGCAGATCTGGGGTAAGTCGGTAGAAATTTCTTGCAAGTTCACCCCGGCTAAGTCCGATGGACTCACTGACCAACAATGTGAGCGCCCCTCCCCCCCCCCCAGGCTTACGTGAGGGATGTTATGTTTTACTTAAAAAAATATCTCTAATAGTCATGGATCTTTCTAAGGTAAAACGTTCGTTATGCGAAGGTAAACTATTCCCCCGGTCAGATCTCCGGGTGGGGTATGCTTCAGGGGATTCCTGTTTCAAGTTGAAATATAGAGATTTAAAAGAATCACTTTTAAGTATTCACAGGCAGAAAGGGAAGATCGATTTTTAATAATAATAATAAATCAATATAGATGATATTAGTAGAGCAAGAAAGAAAATGTTAGTTAAGATGACTAGAAGAGAGGTAGCTAGATGTTAACTGTACGCTGTATCTGGCCAGGCTGAGTGTATTTAGTGTCATACGTATTTTTACTATACATATTTCTATATTATATCTTAGAGTACACAGGCTCTTTATTTAAATGTTCTATTTTAATTAATAACTTTAAATATTCTGTTAGCAAGAGGAATACCTAATAAACTTAACCACGACTCCTAACTTTAGTCTGAATTTATTCCAAGTAAATTTCGCATAAGGCTATCCACGAATTTGGTGTATTTGAAGTATGCTCTGAAATTGTTGTATTAGAGGCTGTTAATGTTAAATTGGAAGCTAATCATATGTGAGTTAAATAATTAGGAAAATTCACATTTTTCTCTGTATTCCACTGATCTTTCAGTGCTGTTTTTAGTGTTTTAACTCGATGTTGAAATAATGGCATTTGTATCGTATGTCAAAATTGATAATGAAAATAATCAATTCTGAAAATTCTGACTATTTCTATGTTATTAGACAGTTTGATCTTATCAGGTATAATATTTCTTATTTCCACAACTTAATTGAATCAAAGCTTGTGTATCTTAAGTATTTTAAAAACAAAAATGATTTTGAAAATTAAATAATAAACTACGTTAAAATTAAATCCTGGTAGGGGAGAAGGCTGTTGGTCCTTAAGGAGAAAAAAAAATACAAAAACTTGAAAGGACTTATTTTAAAAATAAGATGAAAAAAAGGACTCTTTTAGCTCATCCTCTGGGGGGGGAGAAGCTTCAAGTATCCTTTTCTTTCTATGTTTTTTTTTTCTCTATTCACTTTCGTTACTTATATAATTATTTTTCTCCAAATAATCATATTAATTTATACAATAATAATATGATTAATTCTCACATTAATTATCTTCACTTATGTAAAAAAAACAAAAAAATCTGGCGTATTTTAGTTTTCATCCATCTGTATTCATCTGTATATATATACATTTTTTGGAATTATATCTTTTTAATTAATTATATATATAGGAGTCTGGTCCGAGCAGTCAACGGTGTTAGATCGTGTCCGTGTTCACTTCCTTAAAAGTTAAAGTTAAACTGGCTTCTTAAGTGCAATTTTTGGTGCGATTCGACAGTTTATATTAAAACGAAACCAATTTTCTAGGACGTTTCGCAGCCTTATCAGTTAGGATTAAGCAAGAAATATTCTGTTCGCCCCCATTCCACAAATGTGAAGGTCAGATTATACCAATATAAATAAATATGCCAGTCACAAATGAAGAAATCCTTATAACTATTAATAAAAACAACGAGGAGTCAAAAAGCTCATTAAATAAATTAACCGAATTGTTGGACTCGTTAATCAGTGAAGTTTTTGAGATAAGGAAAAAATGTAAGGACCAAGAAACAAAAATAAACTTTCTCAAAAATGAAATAAAAAAGCTGAGAAAAGACAAAAAAATAAACAACTTTTTGGTTTTTAACTTGCCGAGTTCGGAAAATGAAAAATTGTCAACAAAAATTATTAAGACATTAGAAGAAATAGATATATATTCACCCGAACACTCTATTAACAATTGTTTTCGTATAGGAAAAGCGAGTGCAAGAGCGGCCCTAGTGCCTTTCACGAGGGGAGAGAGCGCTCAACGCCCTCCTGTTTCCAACTCCACTCTTCTCTCCTATCCATAATTAGGATTTTTTCCCCACTCCTTTCTCTACCCCCCTCTCCCTCCCCTCTCTCTCTCTCTCTCTCTCTCTCCTTCCCAGGTCTCATGATTTTTCTTTCGACGCCCCTATTATACTCTCACTCGTTGCTGTAGCTCTTTAAATGAAGTTGATGTTTCAGTGTTTTATTCTTGACTAATGTTTACATGTTTTCATTTTCGATTTATGCTTTATATTAGTTTGCTTTCCAGTGTGGAAGATCAAAATAATGGTGTTTCACATACAATATGGAAGATATATTCATAAAGGCATATATCTACAGCCCACGTTTGTTTGTTCATTTAACGTCACTTTATGCTGCTAGGGCAAATCGGACGATGCTACAGCGGGAGCTCTAAATTTTGCCTATCCAGGTTTAATTAGGATAGGGATTTTTAACGAGTACCTGACTTCGCACAGGCTCGGGACCCCCGTTTAACGTCCCTTCCGAAGGACGGCGTAACTAAGGATTTTTTACTCCCTTAAAAAAATGCCTAGGGCCACTAGACCACAGGTGACCTTACAGCTCACGTGATTAAGTGGTTTTAATGGTTTTGAGGAAGGAAATATCCTGGGCCATGGGCTTCCTGGGAGCCGATAAGAGAGGACAAAAATAATCTATAGATAATAATGTTTGAAACATAAATATTTCTAGGCAAGATAAAATAATTTCAACCTATAAAAACAAAAAAAAACTTTACTACTACAACCTGTGAACGGGTTTCAGTACGTGGTAGAAGTCTTTTTCTTTTCACCCTCCCCCCCTTTTATATATTAAAAATAAAAACATGTTTATACCTCTGTCTCGACATAAATTCACACAAATACGAGTCCAAGATCTTTTAGTTACTGCCTCTGCCTTATTTCTTCTTTTGGCTGCAGCCCATAGTGACTCAATTGACTAAGTGTGCGCTCCAGTTGACGGATCCACAAAATGTTCTGATTGGTTGACATTATAATGTTTGTAGTCATATCCGTCTTGCCCGCAGCAGGTTTTGAACCAGGATTTCCGGCAATGCAACTCAGTGCTCTACCACTGAACCACTCCGCTCCCTATTATTACTAATTTCAACCTAAAGTGTGTAAAGCAGCAGTAGTTGTGGCACCTACCTTAGAAGCCTCGTTACTACTGCGGTGCCGTATCGGATCAGGCCAGGGAGGGTTAAGATCTGATAAATCTGTACTTATAACCTATTTGCCATGGAAGGATTAAGAACCACTTTTAAATTCTAGTTTTAAACAAATGCAAACTTTAATCATACTCTGTCAGTTTAGCCGAATCTACAGTGTTAGGAGAAATGTAATCTCATCGATTATTGCAATTCTAAATTTTGTTCTTATCAAAACTTGATAAATTGCATACAGAAAAGATTGATCAACTGTGAAACGCCTGTTTTATTTACAAGAAATGGGAAAGCGTTTGATAATTCTAGTATGTATTCTCATGTTATTTTAATTTTAAAAAGGCATTTATTGAGACAGATTCGTGGAATATGTATTAATCACAACATTTTCCACGATTTTCTACTTTTTGGCTTATTTCTGGCAACGCGCGATGCCTTGTCGAAAGAACAATCTTGGTTTGGCCAATCAGATATCCAATCATCTGATTTAATTAAAATGTACAGGCAGATTCTTGTAACTCCGGAGCCTCTTTCAGATGACAAATAACATTGGTCCCCCGTAGTAAACTTAAACTTATTTTTTATACACAAACATAAGAAAACAAATGTTAATAAAAAGGTCCGGCACTCTTGACAATGTGTCACCAGTGACATTCATTATAATTACCGAACTTGGGCAAAATATAAAAAAAAAAAAAAATCAATTATTTTATCGTAAATAGGTTAACAGAAAATAATAAAACCGACTAAAAATTATTAAATAAAACAAAATATTACGATAATTTATATTAAAATAAAATTGTGAACTCCCTTCCCAAAAAAGAAAGTCAAGAAAGCGTCGTCTGAACTTTGTGGAATTTCGGAGATTTTTCTAAGATTACTTAAGATTAGATTGTACTCTTATCTTACAACATTGTTACTTCTCGTCACAGACAAACAATATTGTGCAGAAATTTTTGTCACAGAATGAGAATCGGTGAATCATAGAGTCTAATTTGAATCATTGCCGAGTTTAGGGTTAAGAGAAAAACGCATAGGAAGATCAAAATAGACAAAGGGATTGATACTAAACCATATGAAGAGATCTATGCAAAATTGTCTAATCAACTAAGAGCTAAAATTAGAAACCCTTCTTGAATATATTTAACATTGAGAGTATAAAACTAATGTTTGATTGACGGGTGGTAAGCCTAGCTCATGACACCTGGTGCTGTTATGAATTTAACTAACTATTTAGTTTATATATAGCACACACACACAAACTTACTTTACTACTACCATCGCTAGATTAATAAAACTTATAGCATAGCACTGAAAAACAAGAAAAAGTGTGTGTGTGTGTGTGTGTGCGTAATTATATTATATAATAGACACGTTGGGATGTTTCCTCCATTTTAAGATGTTTCTTATTTTTTTTAAATTTTGATTATTAACTTATCACTATTATAACACATACTCATACAAAGTTTTATCTTCGACCTTTGAACATTATTTTATACTTCAATTAGCAAATTATACAGTTATAAAATAATATTCATGAACGTACGTTAATATCCCCAAATATTTCTAAAGTCTTTTCAGCACAAACACTGATAGATTTCACATTAGTAACATCCAATTCAAATAAACCATATTATTTTGGTCGTACATTTAGCAAATTATAGTGATATATTTTTTTAGTATGTCGCTTTATATGTTTATCCTATTAATTTTGTGTTTTTAAATCCATTCTCTAAAACACACCCTTCCCCACGCTTACTTATTTAAATTAATTATGATTAATGCTGATTTGGAAGGTATTTTTATAATTCAACTGACTGGAACTTGCTCAGGAGGTTTCAATTACAATAATATCAATCAGAGGATCAACTTTCCACGCTACTTACTTTACAACTCCCATCGTTAGATTCTGAAAAACAAGAAAACGAAGAAAAAATTCTTCCTAGTTCACTCGAAGTGAAATTATTCAAATATAATTAATTTAAAATGAGGTTTACGATTGAGAAAAAAGTTTATTCTGACACTTTTTATTTTGTACTTAAAGGATTAAATATATGTTTAGCATATATTATAAATAAATTTACTAAATATTCCACGAAAATTAATGTAGTATAAACTTTAAACCATTGTGCCATTTTATTCTTTTTTAATTTATAAATTGTAAAACATGTTCCTTTTACTGGCTCTATTTTAAAACCCGAAATAAACCTAAGTTTTATGCTGAGTAAATTTTTGTTCAGTGAATATCTCATATTTTTTAATAGTATTTTCATTAACCGCATAAGGTTGAACTTAAAAATTCTTGTTATAAATTTTAATAATTTTATGGATAAATTTCTATAATTAACATTTTGTGAATATTCTTCATAATCATTAAAGCTGTTTAAAAGTGTTAAATGCATATTTCAAACACCAAAAAGGCATTACTAGAGATAATAAGATAATTCATATTCTATACGCTTTTAACCCTTAAAGTGACCGAACTTTAATGAAGAATTACCGTTTAACCTATGGAATATGTTATAAAAAGGTATACGCTACTCACTGTTGATAGCTGGGGCTGAGGAAGCACAAGAAACAAAGAAAGAGAGGCAGAGGAGCAGCTCCAAAGGGGGCATCCTTGCTAGTGCCTACTCCAGGATTATTTTGCACATCCAGCATTTCTATCCTTCCCCGCCCTTCAGCTAGCTATTTCATCTTACTATTCTCAACTGTTTATAATGTGTTTTAACGACTACCTAAAACAATAGTCAGAGCTGAAATATTCCTCATCGATTGATAGATTAAAAAATGCAAATTGTTTGAATATTTTTTTGGAAAGAAAACATAATTTACATACCATATACAGAGAAGATCATCCATACATCATAAAGAGAGAGACAGAAAATGAAATCCATCTCGCCTTCATCGTCAAGAAACAAAACAAGTCAAGTATCAAGTCCTTAAACAAAATTTTTTGAAATATGTCCTTTTATCAAAAATGTATTGAGAAAAAAAATGGGGGCGCACATAATAATGCGTATTTACCCGAATACTTGAATTTAGTTTTAGAAGTTGAAAGTTTGAATCTATAAAAAAATCTATTTGATATTCACCGCAATATATATATCCTGTTTGGAATTTAATGATAAAAATGATCACAGTCAACAATCAATTAACCTCATTTTATTTTTTTCACTCTCAATCAATACCAATTTAGTGTTATTATTGTTTATTGATAGATAATGTTTTCCTAAAATCTATCGCTTCCCAATTGAATGTTATATATCTACTAGCTTTTGCCCGCTGCTTCGCTCGCTCTACCTTGACGTGGTGGGAGAGCTTAACGTACAATCTTAAGGATCACACAATATATAAGATTGTACTAACCAAGCGAGATGCTACTAAATTATTACATTTACAAGAATAACATGTTATAAAAAGGTTGGTGCATGTAGACAGACAGGTTTGAACCTGCACGTTAATATAGCTGGTCAAAGTCCACAAAAACCGTATGTTATCCACCTGTTGGTGAATGTAGACGGACAGGTTTGAACCTGCACGTTTATAGAGCTGGTCAAAGTCCACAAAAACCGTATGTTATCCACCTGTTGGTGCATGTAGACAGACAGCTTTGAACCTGCACGTTTATGTTTTGAATCATATTAAAATATTGATATTGCGCAATCTCATTAAATATGTAGAGGGGATAGAATGACCAATAGAAACGCTGGATTTAAAAATATAACACGAGTCCTACTTAATGTTTAATCAGTTCAACGTCAGCGAGCATCCGAGGAAGACTATTACCTAAGGTAAATAAAACCGCTATGCACATTTTTTTATTTTATTTTTGGATGAATATTGATTTATCAGAATTTCACAGATGTACTCCTCTATGAAACTCGTAAGGGCTCTCAATCAAATCAAAACTCGAAGAAGCATTGGTAAGATTTCCGATTTGAATGTAGGATTCGCTTACGAGGTGAAGAGATTGGCCAAAATCCAAACCAAATACGGCGATGCCATTGTTGCGGACCTCGAATACTTCGGACCTACGTACATTGAAAATTCTTCTTCGATGAGCGTTTTTCTTCCGAAACGTTACAACGAGATAATTACAGATGAAGTGCTGACGTCATAAGACAAAATGCCACGAAAAATATCACTTGTAGACAAAGGCTCCTATGAAATTGAATTTATTTAATCTTTATACTTTGTAAATAACATAAATAAAGAAAACTATATTCATAAAACTTGTAGTTTTTCTTAGCCATATTTTTCAAGAAGACAGTAATTATACATACAGTATTGTTTACTAATTTCAAAATCCACAAAAATCGTATGGGTAGGGCGGGAGAGAGAGAGGGATAGAGGGAGGGAGGGAGGGAGGGAGAGAGAGAGGGATAGAGGGAGGGAGGGAGGGAGAAAGAGAGGGATAGAGGGAGGGAGGGAGGGAGAGAGAGAGAGTGAGGGATAGAGGGAGGGAGAGAGAGAGGGAGGGAGGGAGAGAGGGTGAGAGGGAAAGAGGGAGAGAGGGAGAGAGGGCGAGAGAGAGAGGGAGAGAGGAATAGAGGGAGAGAGAGAGAGGGAGGGAGAGAGAGAGGGAGGGAGGGAGAGAGGGAGGGAGGGAGAGATGGCGAGAGGGAGAGAGGGTGAGAGGGAAAGAGGGAGAGAAGGAGAGAGGGAGAGAATATCAACCTGTTGGTGCATGTACCGACAGGTTTGAACCTGCACGTTTATGTAGGGGGCTTCTAGACGAGCATTTTGATCATGTTCAAACATGTTTTGACTGGTTCAAACATGTTTCGACAGGTTAGAACATGTTCAAAATGCTGGTCTAGAAGTCCCCTTTTCCTACTACTAATCGCCAAGATTGAATTCCCGAGTGCTTTTACATTTTCTTTCTAGGGATCTTCTTCTGTTTCAGTGACCGTCGCTTCTGCCAAGGCCTTTCATATTTGGGGCAATTAAAGGAAACAATATATTCATTACCTAAAGCCCATCAAGGGTCACACTTAAGATCCCATCTTGTTCTCTAACTGTCTCTAATTATTCATACATTTGTCAAGTTTGGTTGACAGAACCATTTGTGAAAACTTATGACAGTTTGAGACCTAAAACACTATTCAACCCACGCACATTATTTATTTACAGAAATACATTCTACGTCATTTCTTCTCCTGTATTTCATTTCCTGCTGCCGTCCACAAGGCAAATAAGATCCAATATATGAATCATCCCTTAATACCTATACCCCTTATTATGATGACATAATATTAGAGATGACTTCAATACGAATCTTCAACACGTACTGGACAGCTCGGCCTCGTTCGACGTTCAATATTCGAAAAGGTTTTTCTAGCTCATCACTATCAGCTTCACGCTAGTGCAGTGCCCTGTAAGCTGTAGTTCGTGGTTTGACCGGTTTTCGCTCATTGCTAATTCTTTTCTAAAAGTTTCGGCAGTCATTTGTGTGTCTGAGCCGCTCAATCTCCTCAAGATGTTTGTTCTCCCAAGTCCGCTTCCTACTCCTGTGCAGCGTTTTTTCTTCTTTTGCCATGGTAGTCAACCGAAGCTCTTGTGTACCTCTTTTGAATCAAGGATTTATGAGCCTAGTTCTTGATATCTGTTACTCTTCTGCATTCCTCATCAAACCAGTTATCTCTTTTCTGAGAACATTCCTCTCAAATTGTTTATTCAGAAGCTTTCATGATATGACTTTCGATGGTGCACCATATTTTTTCTACTTCCTAAGTATGCATAGGTATTAGATTATGTTCTTCTTCAACTCTATACAACTATCGTTCCAGCTCATCGGGGTCCTTAAACTTGGTGTTCATTTTTTTTATTATTATTTTTTTTTATTAATGCATATTAAATTCCTCAAAACTTTACATAATTTCCAGGGTTCATCGCATAATTTATACCTCATTGTTTGCTTGAGATCTTCACACGTCAACGTTTGTGATTTATGGGACGACGACATAGGGAAGTAAGTTTGGTGCGGTTGCTATTCAAAATAACAAACACTTTATGTTTCTTGACATCATGCCATAATTATTAAATATTATGGTCAGATTATGTCATGATTATGGTGTTTGCTGCATTGTTGTACCAGACAGTGCGTCAGCAAGAATGAGCTAATGTTTTTAGTGTTTTTGTTGTTTGTTTTTTTTAAGGGTGGAGATGATAAATCTATAGTTATTAACCCACAAGGAAGGGGGTGAGCTCTATATTTTCAAACATTTTGTACATGCAACTATTATCGTGTGTTGTGGGTCTAATGGGAAAGTATCAATGCCGATTCCGCAGAGGTTGGTCATCGATCGATCAGGTATTCTCTTGACCTTACATTCCGTATGGTCTTAGAAAGAAGCAGAGGATATGACAACAATGTGCATCACCTGTTTGTAGACTTCAAACCTGCGTGGATCTCTATATCAAGCTGTGAGGGAACTAAATATTCCAGCGAAACTTATTCGATTGGTCAAAGTAATAATTACTCGACTGGTGCGTGTAGGGTTGCCAGGCGTCCAGATAAAGAAGGACATAGTTAGGCTTTTTGATTGCGTGTCCGGCCAAAATAAATAGTGTCCGGCTTGTGTTAATTTTTATTTATTTTTCATTAGAATTTAACAAGATTTATGCTTACAATAAAAAAAGCTTGATTCTACATAAAATTTTTTTGTCGTAGCTATTATTACTGAGAAAAAATCCTCAATAATTTAAGGTGTCCGGCTTTTTTACCCAAAATTGCGACCTGGCAACCCTAGGTGCGTGTACAGGGCGAACTTTAGAAGATGGGCTCAACAAAAAGGAACGAGACAGGTAGATGCTCTAGCGTGCCACCCCTTTAACCCTCGAGAATGCGTCTTGTTTACTCGCCGCCGTTTTGTTTGTATACGCCCCCCACTACGATGTGAGTGAATTTTGAGCTTTATTATTTCAACTACCTTATCACAAACCAAATCTTTCTACATGGAACACAGACAATAGGGCTATATTCCCGACTTTTCATGTCAGTTTCAACACATATTTTGTTCGGGTTATCGATAGCGGCGCTTAGACCCCCGTAATCCACCTTTCAGGATTGAAACAAGAACCTAAAAATTCCAAAACTCCGTTACAATGGTTTTACAGACGATAATACTCCAAGGAATTACTGATTTTACTAATAAATGGTTCAGGAGTATGGTGAAGAACTACTCTAAGAATTAAAAAAAAAACATATTGGAAGTAATAAGAGCCCAAGTGGAACTTTTATATCTGCGTGCTTGCTTGAGATCTTCACACATCAACATTTGTGATTTATGGGTCGACGACATTTGGGAGAACGTAGGTTTAGTATAGTTATTTTTTACCGACGCTTTCCATAGCATCAGTCTACAACTCTACGTCCCTGCCCTTACTGCTCCGAATTATGGACCCTTTTCTCAAAGCACAAAGGGCAGATCCAGACAATGGAAATGTGATATCTAAGAAAGGTTGAAGGAAGGACCAGAAGAGATAGGATCCGCAACACTACAATGAGATCGATCCTCGAGGTACAGCCGGTAGATACCACTCTTGAAGAAAATAAACTAAGATGATTTGGGCACCTCTGAGGATGAGCACAGAGAGAACGGCCAGGATAACATATGAAACGAGAGTATACGGAAGAAGACAAAGAGGAAGGTCACGGATCACCTGGGAAGAGAGGGAGGCGTCCGAGATCAGGAGGAGAGAATTGGTTCATGAAAGGGAAACTTGGGTCATGCTCTATAGAGGGCATCCCCACACTGTCCAGCGGTAGAGAGGGAAAGATCATGAATATGATGATTATGAGGATGATGCTTTGCATTGCTGTAGATGCTCTAGGATTTAAAAATCAACGGATTCACAATCCAGTCAACAGGACTTCGCTTGGTCATCTAAAAGCAGTAGTTGTAAAACCCCGATTTGATATTTTGTGCTTATAATTTACTCTCGAATTTCTTACTCGAACTTCAAATACTCGCGGGAAAAGGCTAAATAAATGTATAGAAGAATTAAAACTTTCTACTATTTCCCCTTATGAACCTACTTATTGGCCTACAGCAATATCAAAGTCACCCAATTTTATCGATTTCTTTGTTACGGACTCCTTGCCACTTAAACATTCCAAAGTTACCACTCTTTCTGACCTCTCTTCAGATCATAGTCCAGTTTTCCTCGAGCTATCAAATCACCCATTTACATAACCTGCATCCATGGCATTAATAAATGGCTATATAAACTGGAGTAAGTTCGAAAATTATTTAAACAACAAAATCACCCTTAATACTAACATACGTACAGCCGATGACCTGGACAATGCTGTTAATCACTTGACCGAATTTATTCAAAACGCAGTTTGGCATTCCACAACACCAAAGACGACAAAACCTTATTCCTACCTACCTCAACTAATACGAAATCTTATTAAAGAAAAACGTAGAACTAGAGCTTTATGGCAAAGAACAAGATATCCTTCATACAAAACAGAACCTAACAAACCAACCCGAAAATTACAACAAGAATTATCAAAATTTAAAAACAACAATTACAAGGACTATTTAAATTCTATAAATAACAGAGACAGACCAGTATGGAGAGCTACAAGAAGTACACTAAAGCAAAAGACAATACTTGGGAGATGACGAGCGAAGAAAAAGCTAATGAATTTGCAAAACATCTTGCTCATATATTCAAGGCAAACGAAATTCATAAAATACTCTCATTGACAAAATAGATGACGACTTGACAACAGCACTACCTTTATCACTCCCTCCTCCGGCATTTCATCCAAAAGAAATCTACCAAGTACTGAACAAAATGCCTAACAAAAACTCCTGGCTATGATCTCATCACTCCCTTCATCCTCCGCCACTTACCTCGGAAAGCTGTTCTCTTTCTTACCCTCATCTATAATTCAATCATGCGCACAACTTAATATCCGCTCCTTTAGAAACTTTCCACAATTAAAATGATACCTAAGCCTTCTAAACCTGTCACTAATCCTTCATCTAATCGTCCAATTGCACTCATCCCTATAATGTCTAAATTATTTGAAAACTCTTCCTTAATCGCATAAAGCCTATCCTCGAAAATAGCGGAGTGATACTGAACCACCAATTTAGCTTTCAATATAAGGAAGAAATAGTTGGGGGTGCAGTCAATAAAAACACCTAAATAAGTGTAACTTATTTATTGTGTGCCGACGTTTCGGCCTACAATGTAGGCCATCTTCAGGGCTAAGAGATAGAAACAAACAGAAATATATAAAAACGTTGCAGTAACAAGAATATAGTGACAGAATATAAGAATATAGTACAGAATATAATAAACTTAAAATAGTGATAGATACAAATAAAATTGTAGATGATGAACAGAAATTCAAATAGTGACAGATATAATAATTAAAGAATACGAATATAAAATAGAGGAAATAAATGTCCAGAAAGGATAAAATGTAAACATAATATAAAGGGAAAGAAAAATGAGGAGGTAAACGGAAAGATACAAAATGAGAAGATTAAAATATAGAAAAAGGGGGTGGAGTATGAAGGATTTAGAAAAAACTAGTTTAATTATAGATATGAATATGATACCATACATGAGGGGTTACATAGGTAAAATGTAATAATATAAGCATATATAGAAAGAAAAGATTGATAAATTTCAAAAATTAAAAATTGAAAATAGGGTTTATAACTATGAACTCTAAAGTATGAAGAGAAATTAGAAAATATAAGTAAGAGAAGTTAATATATAACTGTATACAGTGAGAAAGAAGTGGCATTAATACAAAATAAGATGTGAATATAACATAAACATATAGAAAATAGGTAAAGAAATACAGTAGATGAAAAATAAGAGGCTAAATAATAATGAACTCTATGCTATAAACATATGATGGATGCCAAAAGTAGGTGTGAGAACAGGTGCGAAGAATGGTGATGGTGAAAAGGATGGAGATAAGATAAATATTAAGAAGTGTACTAACCGAATAAAACACGAGGCAGCTAGGCCAGCTGTGACCCAAGTGAAAAATAGGTTAGACCATGGCGGAAGACAAACGTCGGCACACAATAAATAAGTTACACTTAGGTGTTTTTATTGACTGCACCCCCAACTATTTCTTCCTTATATTAGAAGATACAGTCGACCAATTCTTTTCTAACAATTTAGCTTTCGTTCTTATCACTCCACTATACAACAGTGTCATCGTATAGTGGATGCAATATCTATGTGATGCTTCGAATCACACTATACACAACGACATGAACATTCCCACTATAAAATCTTATATTCATAACAAATACATAACATATCACCCAATATATATTAACATGATGATATCACATATAATAATATCACCCAAACCCACTCGTTCTTCCGCTTTCCTACTCCCTGTTACATAGACTTGATAAAAAAAAGATTAAAAAGACATTTGCCAAGAGACTTACTCAACAATTGATATTTTTTTTTTCCAAAATACCTGGATGATCATGGAGAAAAGCGAAGAGATAGATACTTCAATCAAATTTGCTGGGTGCGCAGACGCAAATGAAAATTAAATAATAATAATCTACTCTCGTTTTTTTAAAAATAACCATGATTTTGATTTTTTTAGTTTTCTCATTTGATTTAAGTTACCTTAACTTAAGGGTCTTCTGGGAGAAATAGGGTTTAGAAGAATAACTAGGCGGCGCTCCAACAAATCTTCGCGACACGGACCGAGCGCGAGTCCTGGAAAGTTAATAGTGTGATGGGGGAGGCACTTAGCATAGCAGGCACCGTGTTTAACCGAATGGTTCAGATCCTAGCTTAAGTAGATGATATGTATATTCTGACTGCGTCAGGCGTTCCTTCTCTGCTCTAGAAACAACAACCGGACAATTGTGAGTACATGTACATGAATGTGACGAAAACCATGTACATGGCATCACATATAAGCTTAAAAATGTGGATGAATTCGTCTATCTAGAGTCCCTGATAACTTCGGGCAGTGATATCTCCAGGGAAATTGAGAGCAAAAATGATATTGCTAACCATTGTTACTCTGGACTCGGAAGACACTTGAGGAGTAAATAACTCCTCAAGGAATAAATAATCAAGGACAGCAAAAGTTGGGCTATATGAGACTTTGATAAGACCGGTTCTAAAGTATGACTCGATGACATGGGTAATGTTAGAGCCTAATGAGAGAAGTTTACATTTTTTTGAGAGAAGAATTCTCGACGCATATATGGGCCTAAGAGAGTCGGGCAAACATACTCAGGAGAGGTAATGAAAAAATATATATCCTCTTTGGTGAGCCTGACGCTGTAAACAATATAAAGATGGGAATATTGAAATGGGCTGGCCATGTTAATCGAATATCAGAGTAAGAGATCCCCAAAAAATTAATGGGAAGACCGCGTCTTATATCGATGGATGACTTAACTGAGCTAGGAGTCAGAACTGTCCATGTGACGTTCCACAATAGCGTGCAGACTGGAGGAAATTATTGGTGGAAACTATACTATGGTCTATTGGAAGAAGAAAAAGAATTAATTTCGACATTGGATATTTATTGAAAAGAAGGAAGAATATTTGTTCGATTATTTATTTATATACAATTTAAATTAATCAGACATTTTATTAAACTATCAATGTACCCAATGTCCGTTTAAACCGGCGAGTGCTGGAGCTCCTAACAATGAAGCGGCACCTAAGTGAGCAGCGGCAGCAACTGGAGCTCCTAGGACGACTCCACCGTTAAGGGGGGCACCCAAGATGGCTCCTCCGTTGATGGGGGCGGTGAGGGCGGCTCCACCGTTGATGGGAGCACCCAGGATGGCTCCACCATTGATCGGAGCGTTGAGGACAGCACCGCCATTGATGGGACCTGACAAGGCAGCACCGCCGTTAATTGGGCCAGACAAGGCAGCACCACCGTTCACAGGGCCAGCAAGAGCGGCTCCACCGTTGACGGGGCCGTTGAGGACAGCTCCACCGTTTACGGGACCGGACAAAGCTGCTCCCCCGTTGATGGGACCGTTCAGGACAGCACCGCCATTGACTGGACCAGCAAGACCAGCTCCTCCGTTGATTGGACCAGCAAGGGCTGCACCGCCATTAACTACACCTCCGAGGACTGCTCCTGGTGCTACGGCTCCTGGGATCACGGCTCCATGAGACACTGCTCCTGGTAGGACGACGCCGGGTGCAACTGCTCCAGGAAGGACTAGACCGGGAGCAACGGCACCGGGGAGGATTAACCCATGACCAAGACTCCTCCTCAGCCTATGCTCGGAGGCGAGGGCTACTCCTGCTACCAAAAGACAAACCTGAAAAAGATAATGAGGAATTGAAAAAATCCTTATTCATCCTTAATTTTCCCTGTCCTTACTTATTGCGCAATTTTTCCTTCGTAATTAAATTTCAGAGTAATTATTGCTTACCAAGATAGTTTTCATGTTTGCTTCTCTGTAGCTGATTAGCCAGTACATGCTGATGTAAGGAGGTGTAGGCCTTATATACTTGTTCTAAGGGAAGTCCTTGGGCGCTTGAAGCAGGTAAACAGCCAACAACTGTGTGTTAGTAAATGAATTTCATATGTTTCGTCATATATTTTCACATGACGAAAATTTCTCATTGGTTTTTTTAATTATTACATAATTTTAGCTGAGAGACAGTAGTAATGTAAAAGTAAAAAATTAGCCACATAAAAATGAAATATACACATTTTTCATATTCTTAAAATTATTGCTGCAATGTTTCCTGAATATTTCGTCATAAGTACAGATATACTTTACTGAGGACTTTTATTTTATTTTCCTATCATTTTAATATTTTTATCTAATCACTGGATGAGTTTGCAATATTCAGAAAATCATATGTTGCCTTAATGCCGTTTAAGAATTATATCACTTTTAATTTCTTTTACATATATATATGTAGATCGGTCTGACTCGATGGCTTATACTTGCAGTAAATTTTGTTCTCATCCATCGTTTTACAATGATTCATTTGGACTTAGTTAGAGTTAAATCTCAAAACCGTATTCGAAATTTGCAGTCTAGGGTTTTAGTGCTATTTTGTCTAACGCATATCTTTTGTTAAAAAATGCATTATAATTGATGACAGAGATCTTTCCAATTTTCTTACATTTTTCAGGAAAAGCTAATAGTAAATATCCATTAAATTGATTATACCTATAACCTTCCATTCCTGATTTTACCCATCTTCTAAATTATGAAAAAAAAAAGAAAAACAGAATAAATACTAATTTTGAGAAATAGCAGAGGCAACATATATGTATACATTTGAAATATAAAGAATATAAGAACTAATCGTGTATCTAATTTTTAAAAAGAATAAAAGGACTGAAAAAATATCTAATTTAATAATTTAAACAAAATCATTATCATTATAAATAGTTCATTTACAGCATATTACTTAATAAAGTTATTAAAAGTAAATATCCTCCATTTGTTGGAGTGCAAGAAACGGAAGGGCTCTATGGTTCTGAAATAGGTATATCTTTAACAAAGGATAATATCCGAGACTAGAACGAATAAAACTATTTTCTGAATGGAAATCGGACCTTAATAAAAAAATAAAATCTTTGGAAAAAATATGTAGATTTTATGTTTATCAACATCATTATTTTTTTTTAAGAATGAGGACCTTTAAAGTTATCTCCATTTTTTAAAAAACAGAAAACTATTTCAATAAATATATATAAATACTTTATTATAAACTTGGCCCGGGTGGAGAAAACGGAAGGACTCCAGGTTGATACCCTACCAAGGTTAGTGAATCCTCTAACAAACTATGTCATGACCAGGTATGAAATGAAAAAAAAAAAACTAGGCCAACAAAATCAGATTGAAAAGTTAAATATAATTGTTTTAATATATTTTAATAATATATTTAATATTAAATAAATTTAAAGACTATGCATTAAGAATTTTCACAAAGTAGAACGCAACAAAAATAATAATTGGTCCTCTACTACGAGACTTTTAGGTATTTAATCCTTCAACGGATAAAGGGGTTAAATAAGCCGAAACATAAAAAAATAAAAAGATTAATCTTGACGGAAATATTAGAAATTCATTTATGTACACTACTGACGAGCGGATTTAACGCCCAAGGACTTCCATAGAACAAGTATATAAGGCCTACACCTCCTTACACCAGCATGCACAGGCTAATCAGCTACAGAGAAGCGAACATGAAAACTATCTTGGTAAGGAATAATTGCAATGAGATTTAATTACTACTGAAAATAAAACGGACTATAAATAATCAATTAAGTAATTAAGTAATTTTATTAATTGCTCATTAACTTTTCCAGGCTTGTCTTTTGGTAGCAGGAGTAGCTCTCGCTTCCGAGCAGAGGCTGAGGAGGAGTCTGGGTCATGGAGTGATCCTCCCTGGTGCCGTGGCCCCTGGTGTCGTCCTCCCAGGAGCGGTCGCCCCCGGCCTCGTCCTACCAGGAGCAGTGTCTCATGGAGCCGTGATTCCAGGAGCAGTAGCACCAGGAGCTGTCCTTGGAGGCGCGGTTAATGGAGGTGCCGCCCTCGCTGGTCCAATCAACGGTGGTGCTGCTCTTGCTGGTCCAATTAATGGTGGTGCAGTCCTAAACGGCCCCATCAACGGTGGAGCCGCTCTTGCTGGTCCTGTCAACGGCGGTGCTGTCCTGAACGGTCCCGTCAACGGTGGTGCTGCTTTATCTGGCCCTATTAACGGAGGTGCTGCCTTGTCTGGCCCAATCAACGGTGGTGCTGCCCTCACCGCTCCCGTCAATGGAGGAGCTATCCTTAGCGCCCCCATCAACGGAGGGGCCGCCCTAACCGCTCCCATCAACGGTGGAGTTGTCCTCGGAGCCCCAGTTGTTGGTGCCGCCTCCTGGTTGGGAGCTCCAGCTCTCGCTGGTTTGAACGGACATTGGGTTCATTGATTGAATACTACAATTTTTGACATATTTATAATGTAAATAAATGGTTTTACTAGAGAAAAAAAGTTCTTTCTTTGAAATGTCCGCTATTTATATTAATATTATATAATATTCTTTTTTCTTCGACAAAACATCATAATTCATGTTCTGCTGATATTTAAATAATCTGCAGGGAACATCACATGGCCTACGAACAAATATTTTGATCCGACTTTGAATCAATTAAACTTTTAGGATAGTAAATTGTAATAGTATAATAGGATAGGAAATTTCTTTATTCAAGGTCTACGTCACTTACGAACAGTGTAGATATTAAAAAAAACAATCATAAATATTGCAATAAGTAAATTAAATCACAAATAATACTAAACTACAGAAAAACAATTAAACAAATGCAAATAACTCTTGTAAAAGGACCATGGAGTTAAAAGGAAAAAAAATAGAAATATACTGTTTAAAAAACTTACCTTAAATGTTTACATCTAAAAGAAAAACAATTTCGGAAACAATGAAAATACAACAGGGGTTTCTTGCAGGTTCGGTATATAGTGGAAGAATCGATGATAGGGTTTTAGGTCAAAGCTATTACCTCAGTTTTTAACAGAGAAGCATCGTTAGAGATGCAATAGATAAATAGTACCAGAGGCAGGTAATGACCACTAAAGAGGCAATGCTTAAGTACTTCCCTACCGTCAGATCACATTAAGGTGCTACATGGGTCCTCCCGGACTACTGGGTCTGACCAATCCTCAAATGGCATGGATTTTTTAGAGAAAATCTTTTTAAAAACGATAATGACCTCTGAGCCTTAGTTACGGTGTACCGGAGGCCACCGAGTTTGTCGTAGTGACCTGGAACATATATGAGGTATTTAGGGTCAAACTGCTGAGAGTTATAGGAATTAGATTACTGATTAGACGATTTCCCTCAACTGATTACAAGACAAAATTAACCGCACTTCCAGGAATTCGTTTTTGAATCCAAAACACTTTTCCTTGTGTAGGATTGAGTTGAACCAAGGAAAGGAGAAAGGAGTTGAAGTAGAAATTGAGATATAGCAAAGAGCAGGCTGTGTTTGATATAGCAAGCCCAACTTGCAGCATTGTCTTGTAACGTTGAGATGCGTATCACCACTCTGCTGCCCATACCCTTGTCTTGCCTTAGAGACAAGGTAGGATGGCAGATACAATAAATAATAACAGAGGAGCAGAAAGTGATGTACTTGCCATTTCAGAAACCACTAGTTAAGGAATAATAATGACATTAATTTGGAAAAAAGTAGATGAAATGCTTTTTACGAACTATAGCAACCTGAATATCGCTGATTAATATGTAATTTTTGATCGGACAGATTGCTTGATGTAATCTGGCCTAAATAGAGGACAATGTTTTTTCAAGGATTGTACTAATCTTACAACTAGGTTTAAGAAATTAAAAAGGATTGAAATTAAGTGGAAATCTTCGGGAAGAGGGTGGGAATTTCTTATCAGAAAATTGGCAATACGTCCTCCCAGGCAAACTGAGGATAATATCTTTATTCTAAGAAATATATTGGAAAAGTCGTGGGAGAGAGGTAAGACCACGTAACTGGCATTCTTAGACCTGCAATTCTGTTCCTAGGAAATATATATTGGAAACCCTGCAAGCAAAGAAAGTCCCGAAAACCTTATAGATGCTATAAAATCGACATACCAAGATCCAAAAGGGGTAGATACGCACTAAATGGTCAAGCATCTAAGCCATTCCGTATGGAACAGGGATTGAAGCAATGAGATAGCATTAGCCCACTGCTCTTCATTACACTAATAGATGAAGCCCATAAAATTTGCAAAAGGAAGACAGCGTGGATATCGTTGGGAAAATGGAATCTCAGGGCAACCCTCACAAAATGTTACCTGCTCACTGATGGCATTGCCCTTCTTTCCGATACAAAAGAAAAGTTTCTACAAGTAATAGTTGAGTGGCAGGAGGAGAATCTGCGTAAATGAATGAAAATTAGCTTTACCAAGAATAAAGTACTTGTAGCCTCTAGAGAGGAGGAAACAGAAGTGCATTTCTACTGCAATGGAGAAGAGTTAAAAAGCACTAATGACTTTACTTACTGAATAATTATTTGCAAGTCAGGAAGGATAGACTAGGAAATTTCTAACAGACTAATAAAAGCTAATCAGGTCTATTATCAGATTTGCAACACTATTGTGGATAGACGAGAGGTAAGTAAAAAATAGAACTCCATGTTTATAAAGTGGTATTTCTCCCTACGTTGATGTACGGAAGTGAGCGTTGTGTCACAACTCAGAAGTATATAATTTATTTTTATTTATTGTTCTTTCTACTGAGCTACCAGGGGTCTTATCCAAGCCAGACTTCTCTTCACCAATCCTATATCCCCGTGTTCTCACAATATTTGTGATGTATACGCGAAGAAGAATGTTCATTGAACATTACTTTAATTGGGATCTTGTTGACTTAAGTAAATTTTATATTTATAATTTATTTTTATTTATTGTTCTTTCTACTGAGCTACCAGGGGTCTTATCCAAGCCAGACTTCTCTTCACCAATCCTATATCCCCGTGTTCTCACAATATTTGTGATGTATACGCGAAGAAGAATGTTCATTGAACATTACTTTAATTGGGATCTTGTTGACTTAAGTAAATTTTATATTTATAATTTATTTTTATTTATTGTTCTTTCTACTGAGCTACCAGGGGTCTTATCCAAGCCAGACTTCTCTTCACCAATCCTATATCCCCGTGTTCTCACAATATTTGTGATGTATACGCGAAGAAGAATGTTCATTGAACATTACTTTAATTGGGATCTTGTTGACTTAAGTAAATTTTATATTTATAATTTATTTTTATTTATTGTTCTTTCTACTGAGCTACCAGGGGTCTTATCCAAGCCAGACTTCTCTTCACCAATCCTATATCCCCGTGTTCTCACAATATTTGTGATGTATACGCGAAGAAGAATGTTCATTGAACATTACTTTAATTGGGATCTTGTTGACTTAAGTAAATTTTATATTTATAATTTAGTTTTATTTATTGTTCTTTCTACTGAGCTACCAGGGGTCTTATCCAAGCCAGACTTCTCTTCACCAATCCTATATCCCCGTGTTCTCACAATATTTGTGATGTATACGCGAAGAAGAATGTTCATTGAACATTACTTTAATTGGGATCTTGTTGACTTAAGTAAATTTTATATTTATAATTTATTTTTATTTATTGTTCTTTCTACTGAGCTACCAGGGGTCTTATCCAAGCCAGACTTCTCTTCACCAATCCTATATCCCCGTGTTCTCACAATATTTGTGATGTATACGCGAAGAAGAATGTTCATTGAACATTACTTTAATTGGGATCTTGTTGACTTAAGTAAATTTTATATTTATAATTTAGTTTTATTTATTGTTCTTTCTACTGAGCTACCAGGGGTCTTATCCAAGCCAGACTTCTCTTCACCAATCCTATATCCCCGTGTTCTCACAATATTTGTGATGTATACGCGAAGAAGAATGTTCATTGAACATTACTTTAATTGGGATCTTGTTGACTTAAGTAAATTTTATATTTATAATTTATTTTTATTTATTGTTCTTTCTACTGAGCTACCAGGGGTCTTATCCAAGCCAGACTTCTCTTCACCAATCCTATATCCCCGTGTTCTCACAATATTTGTGATGTATACGCGAAGAAGAATGTTCATTGAACATTACTTTAATTGGGATCTTGTTGACTTAAGTAAATTTTATATTTATAATTTATTTTTATTTATTGTTCTTTCTACTGAGCTACCAGGGGTCTTATCCAAGCCAGACTTCTCTTCACCAATCCTATATCCCCGTGTTCTCACAATATTTGTGATGTATACGCGAAGAAGAATGTTCATTGAACATTACTTTAATTGGGATCTTGTTGACTTAAGTAAATTTTATATTTATAATTTATTTTTATTTATTGTTCTTTCTACTGAGCTACCAGGGGTCTTATCCAAGCCAGACTTCTCTTCACCAATCCTATATCCCCGTGTTCTCACAATATTTGTGATGTATACGCGAAGAAGAATGTTCATTGAACATTACTTTAATTGGGATCTTGTTGACTTAAGTAAATTTTATATTTATAGTTTAGTTTTATTTATTGTTCTTTTGATGGTGAATATTTTTAAATATTTTTTATTTTGAAGAGAAAATATATGTCCTGGTCGGGATTCGAACCCGGGTCGTCTGTATCTCTATTGCAGTGCTCTAACCACTGAGCTACCAGAGGTCGTATCCAAGCCAGAAGCATATAAGTTGAATTACCGCAGTAGAAATTAAATACCTCCGCAGTGTAGCTGGCAAAACAAGACGTAAAGGGGTGAGAAATCTAAGAATAAGGGAAGACTTGGGAATTCCTGCATTAAAAGATTCCTTGCAGAAACGGCAGCTGAGGTGGTTTGGACACGTTTGCCGAATGAGTCACGATCGAGACCTAAGGAAGGTGTTCGAAGTTAGATCTACAGGCACAAGACCGCGAGGAAGACCACGAACTTCGTATAGAGAATATGTTAGCAAGTTGGGAAAGGAAAAATGTAAAACCCTGGATCCGATGATGATGTTGGAACAGAACCAACTGGACTGGTACAAATGTGTAGAGGCACCTCCATACTGAAAGGTATACGGAGGAAGGGAAAGATGAAGAAGAAAGTTGGCAATAATGAATACAGGAGGAAGGAATCTTAGTTTGAAAGGAATAACAGAAGGATTTCTGACACCTATAGTTTTATTAATTATAAGGTATTGTCGTCTATGTCAATAGGTTATATAATTATGGAACTAAAAGCCTGTGGGAGAAATATATGTAAAGTAAAACTTATTTACATTGAATCCGGTCACATGTATAAAACAGGGCGAGAGGAATGAATGAGAGGGCGCGGAAATCGATACAGTTGTAAATGAAATTAATATTGTAAGGCTAGATATGCTTGTGAGGTCTATGATCCAGTATGTAGAAGACTCATAAAGGGAATGTGTACGAAGGATTTTGATTTGATCAATTTTGATGTGATTTCGGGAGTTGATGAAAGGATATAATGGAAATAGGTAGATTTAGCTGATTGTATTATTGTCTGTGTCATGTTGCGAAGAACTCCAAACACAAAGGAGTTGTGTAGGAGCTTAATATGTCTGAACCGTATGACAGCATCACGTGTTTATTCCTCAATTTCCTAATAATTGATAAGGATATTTGGTCCAAGCTGGTAGCGAATGGTCGAAGGATTGATGGGGGCTTGGGTATCAAGGATATGGAGTAGGTGGAATATCATCCACTCAAATCGAGGGTTTCAAGATCAGGTGAGATTTTTTTACAGGTGTGGACATCCAGATAGCATGATGATGGTTCAATCAATAGGCTTTATTAAAAATTAATTACAATACTAAGTTATTATTTTTAAATAGTTTTCCCAAAAAGAGAGTAAGGGAAACCGTGGTTAGAAAAAATAGCTGCTTAAAGGTATCAACCTACCTACCTAAGGTAGGAATTTTGGATAGGCAGAATATACCCGAGTAGGGGGTGATTCACCTCCAAGAGACTCCGAACAGAGAGGATCTGGGTTCTGGGACAAAGAAGATAACATCTGGGAGATGCCCTTACCAACAGACCTACCCGAGGAAGAACTCTATATACACCACATTTATTCCAAGATGAGGTTTATTCTATTATGGGTTTTAAGGGAGTACTATTAACCTGAATCAATAATAGTCATTTCTCATTGTATATATAGAAAATTTTTATCTGGTCACCGGAACATATATGTATTAGAAGTTGTGAAAGCCATAGGCCAGCAAAAGAAGATCATATTCTTTTAGATCTTGACCCCATCCGAGCTGGCGTTACTACTAAGACAAACGTTTTCCAACACTGTCAGGCCCTGTAAGACAATAGCCACCCAAAAAATAAAAAACAAATTGTATATAGTGAATAAAAAAACTATAAATTTAAATAAAGATATGATAGTTAATTAAATATAACTTATAAGTAGCTGTAACTATTTTATTTTGTTAAATTTGAAAAATCAAGAAATAGGCAGTGCTTTTTTTTTATTAGCTTCAATAATATCTAAATTAAATGATATAAACAAAAAACGTAATTTTTAATTCCTGAGGAGATTTTTAGGTATTTTATTGCTTAACTGGTGCACACCGATCAAGACCAACTACTATAACAAAATATTTAGAACTTGACAGAAAGTCATATCCTTATTCCTTAAATGTTTGCTCAAAGAAAGTACTACTTTTACCGGGATTAAACGCCCAAGGACTCCCCTTAGAACCAGTATATAAGTCCTACACCTCCTTACACCAGCATGCACTGGCTAATCAGCTACAGAGAAGCGAACATGAAAACTATCTTGGTAAGGAATTATTGCATTGGATATTAATTACCACTAACGAAAAGTAAACCATAATATGAACTTTCGTTTCATATGCTTATTATCTTTTTCAGGTTTGTCTTTTGGTAGCAGGAGTAGCCCTTGCCTCCGAGCAGAGACTGAGGAGGAGTCTTGGTCATGGAGTCATCCTACCTGGTGCCGTGGCTCACGGTGTAGTCCTCCCAGGAGCAGTCGCGCCCGGCGTTGTGCTACCAGGAGCAGTGTCCCATGGAGCCGTCATCCCGGGAGCCGTAGCACCAGGAGCTGTCCTAGGAGGTGCGGTTAATGGTGGTGCCGCCCTCGCTGGTCCAATCAACGGTGGTGCCGCTCTTGCTGGTCCTGTCAACGGCGGTGCTGCTTTATCTGGCCCTATTAACGGAGGTGCTGCCTTGTCTGGCCCTATTAACGGAGGTGCTGCCTTGTCTGGCCCAATCAACGGTGGTGCTGCCCTCACCGCCCCCGTCAACGGAGGAGCTATCCTCAACGCCCCCATCAACGGAGGAGCCGCCCTAACCGCCCCCATCAATGGAGGAGCCGCCCTAACCGCCCCCATCAACGGTGGAGTTGTCCTCGGAGCCCCAGTTGTTGGCGCCGCTCACTTAGGTGCCGCCTCCTGGTTGGGAGCTCCAGCTCTCGCTGGTTTGAACGGACATTGGGTCCATTGATTGAATACTACAACTTTTGACATATTTATAGTGTAAATAAAGAATTCTATTAAGAAAGTATTATTAATTATTTTCACATAAAAACCGTTATGCTCTCTACCTCAAATTTCTTTTTTCTTCAATATCCATCATCATCAGCTTTTATAATTTTTATAAAACGTGGTGTCGTTCTCCATCTATATTTACATATTATTATTTAGTATACAAGGGGAAGAATGTTCATTGAGCATTATTACCCTAATTAGGTTCTTGTTGACTTACGTCAATATTATATTTATTATTTATTTTTATTTTGATGGTAATTATTTTAAAATATTATTGTTTTGAAGAGAAAAGATTTGTCCTAATTAAAGTAATGTTCAATGAACATTCTTCCCCTTGCATACATCATAAAAATTGCGAGAACACGGGATTATAGGATCGGTAAAGAGAAGGGATATGTCTGGGTTACGAGCCCTGGTAGCTCAGTGGTTTAGAGCACTGCACTAGAGATGCAGACAACCAGGGTTCGAATCCCGGCCAGGACAAATCTTTTCTCTTCAAAACAAAAATATTTAAAAATAATCACCATCAAAATAACAATATATTAAAAAGTGTTAAAATAGATATTTTTATATTAGTAGAGTACCTGAGGCGTTTTATTATTGACCTTCACCTATATCTGCTTAACTGACGAACATTTGATTTTATAAAATAGAATACGTTTTTAAACAAAAAGGTTTTGTCCTACACAATTTATTATACTATAATTAAAATTTTCGTGATCGGCAGTCTGGAAAAAGGTTTGCAACTTAATTGTTACATATACATACACATATATTGTGCGTTATCAATTGGAATTCCATATTTTTACGAGCCTATTCATATATGTTTAGGCAAAATTACATTTTATAATTCTCATCCGGTAAGCAGGTAGTTGAAGGCCGATATACTTTGGATCTTAGGCCATGTTTATAGTTGATTAAATTTCAAAGCATTGATCTGCACATCCTTACAGGGCCAACTTTTTTTTAATACATCTACAAGGATTTAGTATTCATTCATGGGCTCTTCAGACCTTCAAGAACAATGGTGTCTGCTAACTTCTTCCGCCATCGCCTCCGTCCGCCGAGAGGTGCCTCCAGCAAGTCATACCCATCGCCTTCAGCTCATCCTCCACATCTTCCTGCCATCTGATACGGGGTCTCCCTCTCAATCTTATACCATCATTCAGTATCCCACACATCATCCTTATTGGAATTCTCAGGAACCATATTGGATGTTACATATGTATGTGAGAACATTAATTACATCTTAAATTATAATTTGATTCAAATCACCTGATCGAATTTTTTTTATATGGGATCATATGATCGAAGTGAAAGTGAAAAGAAAATAGTTTAGTTTTATGTGTTATAAATATAACTTTGGTTAATGTTTTAATATTCTCTTTTTCTTCTTAAAAAGTGTTTTATTCTGATCAGACAGGTTAGATTTAAGACCTAAATAATAAAAGTGCGGGTTTTTCCGCCAGCCATGGGCAAAGCGTCTACTTCTTCGCAGGCGGTAAGTGATATGGAAGCGGACAGTATTAATTTAAGTACTAATAATAATAATAATGGTTCCTGGGAGCTAGTAACTGGTCGTAAACGACCTTTACTAATTGAACAAGATCACATTAGACAGAAACGACAAGCGCCAATTCAAACACACAACAGTTTTCAACTACTAACCTCAGTACCTGACGAACAACTAGAAAATACTACGAGACACGTGATAAATCAAAAACCGCCGCCCTTTTTATATAAATGGAGTAGAAAATTACTCTGCATTAATTGCATTCCTAAAAGAAAAAGCCGGACCAAACAAATTTACGGTGAAAACCACACTTAAAGGTATAACAGTTTATCCTGATACACCTGACACTTACAGAAAGTTAAATGCGAGCCTAAGAAGTGAAGGCGCAGATTTTCACACCTTTCAGCTCCCACAGGACAGATGCCCCAGGATAGTGATTAAGGGCCTCCATCACTCTACACCAATTAGCATTATAAAAGAAGAATTGAAAGAGAAAGGTTACGAAGCTTGTAATGTCACCAACGTTATTTCAAGATTTAAGAAGCCCTTACCAATGTTCTTTGTAGATATTACAAAAGAAACTTTTAAAGAAGATATCTACGATTTAAAATATATATTTTACACAAAAGTAAACATCGAAGAACCGCGGAAGAAAAAAGACATTCCTCAGTGTTTAAGGTGCCAACAATATGGTCACACTCGTGGCTACTGCAACCACCCACCAAGGTGTGTAAGGTGTGGCGGGCACCATGACAGCAAAACTTGCTGCTACTTTTGCCAATTGTGGTGGCCAACATCCTGCCAACTACAAAGGCTGCCAAACACTGAGGAACTTAAGAATTCAGCGTAGCTCAAGACATTACAACCAGCGGCCTTCACCAGCTCAACCTTTTCAGTTGCCACCAGATTCACAAGAATTCCCAAATCTGAGACCTGTACAGCCCCATCTTCCAGGACATCCGGAGAACAGCGTGGAATCTCAGCAGAAGCCAAGAAGTCCACCAGTACCGAAGTCAACATCACAACACTATAATGTTCAAACAGGTATGATGAATAATAGTACCCAGCCTACTTATGATACTGTCCCTCCCCAACTATTTCAAATACTAACGGGTCTTAACAACCTTATCCACCCTCTTTTTAATCTTCTCCAACAGTTAACTCAGGTTATACAAGCCTGGAGCCACAGCCATGCCCCCTAGTTTTTCAACAGCTGGCTCCTATGGAATGCTAATGGACTGATGCAACACAGGACCGAACTTGATTTATATTTACATGAAAAAAGGACAGACATAGCACTCATCACTGAAACACATCTTACCTCACGATCAAAAATCTATATTTCAGACTATATTATTTACAGAACTGATCACCCTGACAAAACGGCTCACGGTGGCACCGCCATTATTATCAAATCGTCATTAAAACATAGTCCCATTCATTTACCCATCACACCACACATACAGACAACTGGAATCACATTACATACAAAACAGAAAAATATCCCGTTCGCTGCAGTTTATTGTCCCCCTATGTACAAGCTTACATCTTCGATGTTTTCTGACTTTTTCAAACGGTTAGGTAGATGTTTTATCGCAGGAGGTGATTTCAACGCGAAACACCTATGCTGGGGCTCAAGATTGTGTACCCCAAGAGGTATGAACTTGTGGTATGCTCTTCTTGAACTCACAACTCCAAAGACAACAACAAGACACATCAACTCCAAATTCTCCTACTTACTGGCCTAATTCTCGACGCAAAACCCCGGACTTACTGGACTTTTTTTGTTACAAAAGGCTTAAGAACAGTAAACAAGATTGTAAATACGAGCTCTGATCTTTGCTCTGATCATTCTGTAGTTCAAATGATCCTGTGCGAAGAGCCTTCTGAGGCACAAAAAAGACCTTCCCTAACACAGGGTATAATGGATTGGTATTTATACAGAAGTTATCTCAATTCTCACCTCTCAATCCCTCCTTCTATAAAGAATGAAGAAGAACTAGAGAAGGCAGTAGAAAAGTTCATTACAAGCATTCAAGACGCAGCGTGGTTATCATCAAAACCCAGGGATAGAAAAACGGATAGTTTACCAAGCTACCTGCTGTATATTAGAGATTTGATCAGGGCCAAGAGAAGAGCTCGTAAAATATGGCAAACTAACAGACAACCATCAGACAGACGAACTTTTAACAAACTGAATAATGAACTAAAACGTCAAATTACCAAATTTAACAGATCAAACTATGAGAATTATATTAAATCCCTCTCGACAGATGATGGAAGTTTATGGAAGCATACCAAAAGACTCTTAAAACACCGAGAGATGTCGGCACCTCTTAGAAAAAAAGGCGGCTCTTGGGCTGTGTCGGAAAAATCTGAGATTTTTGCCGACCATCTTTCTTCCGTATTTACACCACATACTGACTTCACAAACACAGAACAAGAAATAACTGTAAATAACACACTTGACGCCCCATTACAACTATCATTACCACCAACTTCATTCACTCAAACAGAAGTAGCAGAACTAATTAGACATTTACCAAAAAGAAAATCCCCGGGCTATGACTTAATAAATGCCGAGGTGCTCCAGTAAATGCCCAGGAAAGCTCTAGTGCTTCTTACGACAATCTACAACTCAATACTTAGAACTACGAAATTCCCTATACAGTGGAAATACTCAATTGTTTCAATGATCAAAAAACAAGATAGAGACATTACCAACCCTTCATCCTACAGACCTATTAGTTTACTGCCTATTTGTTCTAAAATTTTTGAAAAATTACTTTATCACCGCTTATTAAAGTTACTGACTGACAAAAATACAATCCCTCACCATCAATTCGGTTTTAGAAAATCACACTCGACTACTCAGCAATTACACAGAGTAACTGACTTCATATCGACAGCACTAGAGAAGAAGTTATATGCAACTGGAGTATTTCTGGATGTCGCCCAAGCATTCGACAAGGTCTGGCACAAGGGGCTTCTCTTTAAGCTCAAGATTGTACTACCACACACTTATTATCTGATTCTTCTCTCATTCCTTACTGACAGATTTTTCTCAGTCCGACAGGGCTCAGAGCTATCTTCAATAAGACCCATTTTAGCCGGTGTACCTCAGGGATCAATACTTGCACCGCTACTGTACATAACATATACATACGACATTCCTCAAAGTCCTAACACACTGATCGCAACCTATGCTGACGACACTACCATGATCACCAAACATCAAGACACGACAAAGGCCTCACAAAACTTACAACACAACTTACAAAAGGTTAATGAGTGGTGCCAACTGTGGAAAATCAGACTGAACCACGAAAAGTCACAACACATCACTTTTACTCTTAGACGCGAAAAATGCCCTCCCATTTTCCTTAATAACGAACCCATCCCACAGAGAGACAAAGTACAATACCTAGGACTCACGTTTGATAGGAGAAAGACATGGGGTCCTCACGTTAAGATGAAACGCCAATCACTGAATCACAAACTCAAATTAATGTACTCGCTATTCAGGAAAAACTCCAAATTAGATTTAAGACAGAAATTAAATACGTACACTTACTTACTAAAACCAGTTTGGACATATGCTTTACAAATCTACGGCATCACTAAACAGACTCACAGAAAACGACTACAAACTTTTCAGTCAAAAGTACTTAGACTTATCACTAATGCACCATGGTACGTCAATAACAAAACTCTGCATACTGACTTAAAAATAAAAACGGTTGACGAACACATACGAACGTACTACAAACGCTTTCAAGAAAAACTATACGGACACCCAAATCCATTGATACAACAAATGGCCACGACTCTCATGCCTGAGAACACTATGAGGAGACTAAAAAGGACGTGGATGAGGGATCTATTACAGTAGGAAATAAAAGAAAGCCAATGGAGAGGTGCCGCTGGGTACTGTTCTGTAGTCTTCGTCATGCCTTCCATGTCATTTTGTATTTTTTTCTTTAGTCAGCCAATCTGCTGATTGTCAATCTGTATTTGACAGGTGTGGATGGAAATATAAAGAGAAAAAAAAAATCACCTGAACAGTATTTTCAAGAGAAATTAAAGTATATTTCTTATGCCAAGCAATGGTATTCTCAAAGAATTAAAATTGAAGTAACATTTCATCTTAATTTACAAAAATGATTGGTAAACAAAACACTTAATAAAGAATTGAGTGTGTATATTATGAAAAAATTACATTGAAGACAACTCTAAAAATATATGAATTAGAATTAACTGCATAATGGTATAGCCGAACAATACAAATTTATAAATTTTTAAAATATTTGTATTTGAAAAGAAAAGACATGACGAGGACCGGGACACAAGCCTCATGTCCTGTCATGTCCTGGTCATGTCTTTTCTTTTCAAATAAAAATATTTAAACATTATAACAACTAACAAAAAAATAAAAGAAATAAATTATAATACAAATTTAGTATTAATAGACTTATTATAATATTGGACAATAAAAAAATCCTAGAAGGGGAATAAACACTTTTGATTAAGAAAATATAAATTATAAAACATCGATAACACCAAAACCTTTATATCACACATAAAAAACTGGGACAAAAATAAGTTAAATCGAAATGCTAAGTAACTAATATTGATAATAATATTGAGGCAATAAATACATATGTATACAAAAAAATAAATGAAAAATAGGATCAAATAGTTACTAGACCTTCTTATATAGTAGCGACAAATATGAAGACTACAAGAAAAAGTAAATATTTTCTTCATGCCAATGACTATTATTAAAATTTAATTTAAATATAATCAAAACATATTTATTTATTTATTATTCTGGCTCTACGGTCCTGCAAGAACTCGGGGCTCCTTCTCCGCAGATAACCAGTCTCTGCGATCTTGTGCTATTCTCCTCCATTCTTCTTCACCCAGCATACTTCCCACATCGTCCTGCCATCTGATCTGAAGAAGCACTCTGCTTCGTTTGCCGTCTGGTTTCTCATAGAGCATTCTCATCGGTTATCTTTGGTCTGGCATACTTTCTACTTGCCCCATCCATTAAAATATACAATCTTTAGAAATAATCATTTTTTATATTTTTTTTAAAAATATGTCAATAGGTACATTGCTATTTTAACTTAAGTAGCTTATTTATTTTTTATAAACCTAAAATATACAAGTGATGATTGCAAAGGTATTGAGAGGATATTTTATATTTTATATCTTATATATTCATAATTTTGTAATCCTATTTTATTTGTGTGTCTCAAAAGCCTTCCAATATAAAATTGTATATTAATTATTTATAAAATAATGTAAATTCTTAATTTCAAATATAATAACTGTGATTACCATTTCTGACCTGAGAATTATGTTTAAATTATTATATTTGATTCTAGTTCATTATGCCCTAGTTAATTAAGTAAAAAATAATTGTTGTTGGCTCTGAAGATGCGGTTCAACGCTTTGGAACAAATGTAATTTCCGATAAAATAACACAACCCTCGCTCATGGAAATATTAGCGGCAATAAAACATTCCGATCATAATGTCCAGGGGGAGATAAAAAATATCAAGGTTGAAATGAATGAGAGACTAACATCTATCGAAAAACATCTAGAGGGACAAAATAAATATATTGAGGAGATCTTAGCGGAAAATTAAGCGCTCAAGGCACGAGTGGGGAATTTGGAGGTACGCCTAAACAAAAGTGAACAGGGCTTATTATCCAAGTGCCTAGAGATACGTGGGATCCCCATACGAGCCGGAGAGACCCCTTCTGGTCTAGTTGCAAGCATCGGTGCAGGCCTGGGATTAAAACTAAATATCGAGGATCTGGACACGGTGCAGTGTCGTAGGGCGAAAAATGACGACCCCCGACCTCCACCAATCATCGCACACTCCACAAGGCAATCAGTGAGGGATGACCTGATACAAAAAAAAAAGTCAAGCGAGATTTCTCCACCTGAGATGTAGATTGGCAGGAAAACGACTGCCACCGCATCTATCTAAGCGAGGAAATGACAGGAACTAACAGGCACCTCTAATGGCTTGCACGTCAGAAGAGTGCAGCGGGGAAAATAAAATGTGTCTGGTTCTCTGGTGGTAGAGTGGATGTAGAAAAAAAGATGGACAACGAGTGGTCTACATCGATCAAGCTCATGACCTGGATACATTCGAATGACTACTGAAGACCGGTATGCCCTCAAGCCTCACGAATAACCATGACTCTCACAATGGCGCTCACGGGTTCATTTTGAATTACCCCCACAAACCCAAATGTTCTATAAAAATTTTATTTTTTCCAAAGTATTATATTGCGAAATTAACTTTTCTTCCTCATATAAAACTAATTTTCATTTTTTCTTTTATCTTTTATCTTCTTTTTGATGTCTGTTGTTTAATTTATTTTATTATCTACGTATCATTTTTCCTTTCGCTATTCTTTAATTTCAATATCCCTTCATTAGCATCAAGATTTATAGCGGATTTTAGTAATAACTCGCCTCGGATAATCTTCTCTCCGCATTTTCAAATTCTGCAATTAGCTCTGCCAATAAAATTCACTCCTCATAGCTTCCTCTCCTCAAATACTGAGAGCTTCTCTTCTGCTTCCCCATCATGTCTAATGTCCTAACCTCCTGTCACATTAACTCCCAATCCTTGCCCGCTCACTTTGATGAATTTCAGCAATATTTCACCCAAAATTTTTTCCACACCATTGGAATCTCAGAAACATGGCTAAAACCCTATATCCCGTCCTCCACTGTTTCCTTACCTGACTATTCCTTCCTCCGCCACGACCGAGTTGACCAGACTGGGGGAGGTGTAGGTCTTTACGTCCACAATTCCCTAAAATCACGCATCCTGTTTTCTTCACCAGTGTCCAATTTCCCTCACATAGAATTCCTTGGCGTCGAAATTTCATGCAAACCCAATTCTCTCCTGTACGTTGTAGAGTATCGCCCTCCATTGGTCCTTTATGATCCTATCTTTGAGTCGGTCCTTTACAACCATGTTCCTCTCTACGACCACATCATAATTTCCGGTGACTTTAATACCAATCTTCTGGTCCAATCCAATGATAAAATGTATCTTGAAAACCTTTTTTACTCTCTGCACCTCTCCATTGTCTCTTTCTCTCCTACCCATCATACTCTCCGATCTGACACCTGGTTAGACTTGTTTATCATTGACTCATCGCAGAGACTCCTTTCTTCCTCACAATTACCTGTCCTCTCACGATATAATCCAAATCTCATATAATATCCAAACTCCAGAAATCCTACCGAAAACAATAACCTTTCGCAACCTAGATGGACTCACTTCTGAAAATATATCTCCTTCCCTCGAAACCCTGAATTGGAACCAAATTTATTCCTGTACCACCGTCGATTCAATGGTCGACATACTCACAGCCAATCTCAAAAGCATCCTGGATACCCACGCCCCACTCAAATCCTTAACCTTCCGCCACCATCCTGCTCCTTGGATGTGTCAAACAATTAAAGACCTGCAAAGGAAACGTGATGCTGCTCGTAGACGCTTTAGACGCACTAGGCTTAACGATGACTACCAAGCGTTCAGTGCTCTTCGCAATTTGACACAATCTACAATCAGACAAGCAAAATCCAAATACTTCCAAGAAGCCCTTTCCACTGCTCCCGATCCTAAATCTAAATGGCAACTCCTCCGAAAGCTCGACGTCTGCAATCCAACATCCTCCAGAGCCTTTCCTGCTTCTCCCGATGAAATGAACTCATATTTTTTGTCTGCCTCAATTAACACATCAAAATCCTCCTCCGTCTTTTCATTAATGCCATCTTTCAACCCCGACAATTTTTATTTCTAAGACATATCACCTACAGACATTATTTCCTCCGTTCTTAAATCCCGCTCCAGTTCCACCGGATTATACGAGATACCCGTCAAACTACTCAAACTATGCCTCATCGATATCCTACCCGTCCTACTTTTCATTTATAACTTCTCACTACAAAAAGCAGTATTCCCGACTTCCTGGAAAAAATCCCTAGTCCATCCTATAAATAAAACCCCAATCCCATTATCTCCCAAGAACTACCGGCCAATCTCCATACTTTCCAACCTTTCCAAACCTCTCGAAAGAATAGTCCAGTCTCAAATATCAAATTTTCTCGAACAGTCCAAACTCCTCGTTCCGCTTCAATCAGGCTTTCGCCCAGGTTTTTCCACTCAATCTGCCCTTACCAAAATCACCAGTGACATATATAAAGCCATGGACAACAAACAACTAACCGTGCTAATCCTCCTAGACTTTTCTAAAGCTTTCGATTCCTTGGACCATTCTATCCTTTTCTCCAAACTAAAGTCATTGTCCTTTTCCTACAGCTCTATTCTATGGTTCCAATCCTTCCTCTCTGGTAGGTCCCAAGCGGTTTCTATGCCCAACCAACCCCTTTCCTCTTTCGTTACTCTATCCGCAGGTGTGGCACAGGGCTCAAGTATCTCTCCTCTCCTTTTCAACCGTTACATCAATGATCTTCCTAAATCTGTTCACCACTGTTCCTACCATCTATATGCTGACGACTTCCAAATCTATTTATCCTTTCCTCCATCTGAGCTATCATATGCGTTCGACAGTATTCAGCAAGACCTAGATAGGATCAGTGCCTGGGCTAAGCTAAACAAACTGGAATTGAACGCAATGAAAACCCAGGCCATTGTTCTAGGTTCCAACTCCCTCCTTGCAACTATCCCCACCCTTCCAACATTAATCCTAAACGACCACCCCATCAGTTCCAACTCCTCCGTTAAAAACTTAGGTATTACCATTGACCAAAACCTTTCCTGGAAACCCCACATCGCCCAGATATCCCGACGGTCAATTAGTTCTCTGAAATTATTCCATCGTTCTCGGCATCTCCTTACACAATCTATCCGGAAGCTGCTCGTATCATCCCTCATCTTCCCCCACTTCGACTACTGTAGTGTGGTATACGGGGGCCTCTCGAAAATGCTTGAGAGCCGCTTAAAAAGAATAATGAACTGCGCTTTAAGATTTGTCATTGGTACTCCGAGGCGACCCCGGGTGTCACATCACTATGATGAGTTAAAGTGGCTCTTCCCTCCCATCCGTAGACAATATTTCCTAAGCGTTTTTCTATACCAATCCATCAACTCGCAACACCCTTCATATATCTGTAGTCTCCTCCCATTCAAATCCTCTGTCCAGCTGCACAAAACAAGATCTCGCCTTTCCGATTTCTACATTCCTTCCCACAGAACTAAGGCATTCGAGCGCTCCTTCCTCGCCCGCTCCACCACTTCCAGGAATTCAATTCCTCCTTTCATTCGCCATTCCTCTTCAATTCCCTGCTTTTCCACCATCTCTTGGCATCTCAAAAAGTCGCTCTCCAAGCAGGTCAAACGTCCGCTTGAATATATCTGTATTGTTAACTCGATCCCGCTACCCTTGTGTTTTGTTTATTTTTCCAACAACAAAGATGATACCGACTTTGTAAGTACATTATCGCATGCTATGCTAATCAATTATTTTAGTTAGCAATTTCGTCATTAACTACTGTATTAATATTATTAATTATTATTTTGTTAATATCGATATATTTATTTTCGACAATTAGTTAAAAACCAGTCGAGTTCTTCGTACTTTATTTATTTATTTTCTTATCTATTTCTATTTTTACAATGTTTTGTCACACTTGATTATTTCACGATTTATGTTATTATGTAGCCTTCTGGCCAGATGAATTTTATGTTTTTTTATTTGTTCAATATTGTTATTCTAAAGGGACTTGGTCCCAGAATAAAGTTTATTTTCTATTTCTATTTCTTTTTCTAATAAAATGAGATGTTCCATTTTTCTAAATTTACAGCCACTAATTTTTTCTCCTCTCAATTACGAAGCCAGTGATTGTGAAAATATTAGCTGTTTTAAGAAAGAATAATAAACTATGGGCAGTCCATTTTACTTTAGAATTCTTTATTTACAGTATAACTATATCAGTCGTTTTGTTTTCAATTAATGTACCCAATGTCCGTGAGCACCAGCGAGTGCTGCACCTCCCAACCAGGAGGCGGCTCCTAAGTGAGCGGCGCCAGCAAGTGGGGCACCGAGGAGGACTCCACCGTTGATGGGGGCGGTGAGAGCAGCTCCACCATTGATTGGGGCGTTGAGAATAGCTCCTCCGTTGACGGGGGCGGTGAGGGCAGCACCACCGTTGATTGGACCCGACAAAGCAGCGCCGCCGTTAATTGGAACAGACAAGGCAGCACCACCGTTGACAGGGCCAGCAAGAGCTGCTCCACCGTTGATGGGGCCGTTGAGGACAGCTCCACCATTTACTGGGCCAGTAAGGTGAGCACCACCATTGACTGGACCGGCGATGGCAGCGCCTCCGTTGATTGGACCAGCGAGGGCGGCACCACCATTCACCGCACCTCCGAGGACAGCTCCTGGTGCTACGGCTCCCGGGATGACGGCTCCATGGGACACTGCTCCTGGTAGCACAACGCCGGGGGCGACTGCTCCTGGGAGGACTACACCGTGAGCCACGGCACCAGGTAGGATGACTCCATGACCCAGACTCCTCCTCAGCCTGTGCTCGGAGGCGAGGGCTACTCCTGCTACCAAAAGACAAACCTGAAAAAGGTACTGAGGTATTGGAAAAGTTCTTATTTATCCTTATCCTTACTTATAGTCCGTTTTATAAATAAATTTCATTGGAATAATTCCTTACCAAGATAGTTTTCATGTTCGCTTCTCTGTAGCTGATTAGCCTGTGCATGGTGGGGTAGGCGGCGTAAGGCTTATATACTTGTTCTAAGGGAAGTCCTTGGCCGTTTAAACCGGGTAAAAGTATTACTTTCTTTGAATAACCAGTTAAGAGAGTATATGGGTACAAAACGTCAAAGTTAATGATGTCTTATTGATTGTTAGTAACCATATTCCTTAAGTAGCGATTAACCGTTAATGATTAAAATGCCGAAAAGTGTCCTACCAATTAATTAATTAAATTTCTTTATATTAGAGCAGTGATGTAATACACCCAAAAAAACAATGTCTTCACATAATTTAATTTTATTTGTTCATCTTTTTTATTTTAGAAAAAAACATTAAGGACTATACATTTCTATATTTATCTCTATGACTTTAGATATATATTTGTTTTGTTTTTTGTTCCATCACTAAAGAAAGTAAGTGATTAATTTTAATATCTTTTGTCGTTTATTGATTAGTGGCAACTGGTTGTATTATTCATTTATTTAATTTTGCTGGATTTGAGATTTTGTATGGCTGGAATTATTTTTTTTAATTTTTGTATTTGTTAAAAAATAATCAGAATGAAGCTAGAATTGATTGTTGAGCATAGTTGTTTTAGATTCAGATACCTATTAGTATTTTTTTCGCTATAACTAAGAGCCTCAAAATATATTCCATAATATGTAATACTTATATTTACATTAACTTTCATTCTGAAGAATAGATTCATTCTTCATCTGGCCATCAGAGGGTTGTTGGTTGAAATGTGGTATTTGATTCACGGATCTAATAAAACAGCAATTGTTTTAGATCCAAGTTGACATTAGTTTTACTTTTAGGGTTATATATAAATATCTTTCAAGAGTCTCGGTTTTAGTCTTGGGGATGAAATAGGTTCGCCTATTTTGAATGCTACAGCTCCTTTGACTGCTGGTAATCCGGTCTTAAATCTTGTGTAACGCTTTAATAGATAATAGACAGACCTAAAGAAAAGAAAAATCGATACTCGGAACCTTTTACTTCAAGACAGCTTCTTTAAAACTTTTATTTTATTGTATCCATCCACAAGGTTTTGATAGTTTTAATTAAGAACTATAATATAAAGATTTATTATAATATGGCATTAGCCATGGTTCTGTACACACGATTACGTTGGCTAAGTGCATTAGTAGTAGTAGTGGTATAAACACTTATACCAAAATTTAGAACTTTGTTTTGAATTTTTTTTTATAATGCAATTGGGAAAAACCACAATGCAAAGCCTTATGTTTCAAATTTTTCTAGTAATATACCCACTTACCTGTTTCGTCGACCGGTAAGAGGGTGTATTACTGGAGAAATTTGAAACATAAGGCTTTGCATTGTGGTTTTTCCTAGTTGCATTATAAGAAATAATAGTGTTTCTTTTTGAGTTTTTGGCTCTATTTTATTGAATTTTTTTTCTTCTTTGGCTGGTGTAAATAGATAAATCCCTGGGATCCCATAGTGCTTGTGTATGCTTGGGTATAGAGATTTGTTAAACTGAAATAAAATTGCATTATATTATATAAATAATATCACGGGAGAGAAAATGGTCCGAGTGGAAGCTGAAAATAAATTCTTAAACAGCTGATCACTATTTATGAAATTATTTTTGAACTCCGCACGGGTCATTTCCCTCTCTGTGAAAGGCTTGAAATTGATTCGTTAACATCGTTATTTTCTTCTTTTATTTTATTTTTTATAGATCGGAGTAATAATCATCTGTGTGCATTATGTTAACAGTGTAGCATGGAGCAAAGCAATACAGATAATTATAATGGGAAACGTAATGTTTGAACATGCCTACAACTAGAACTCTAACACAATTCACAATGAAATAAAATGAAATGAATTCATATATACCCACAGGGGAACGTGGTGTAATTCGCTCTTTCGTTATTCTTTGCACGATCCAAGTAGAACAAATCAAGATATAGCTTTATATTATAATTAAAATGTAGAGCATGATAATAACTTCAAATTTGAAAAAAAAAAATGTAAAATACCTTATAAAATGGCCGAAATGTATCAAAAATCCAGCGGTAGATGTTTTGCGGGTCTACGACAAGGTGTTCCTGTGTCTAGAGGTGTTGAAATAAAATAATAAGACTTAACGTAGACGATTTATTCAAATACAGAATGGAAAATGGGTTTATGTTATTTGATGTATCCAGTAATGGATGAACAAAGTGCATAAATTAATATCACACGATGATCGAAAATTTGAAACATCAGTCTTCAAGTTTCTAAAATGTACATATTATCATCCATTTTATTTTTTTTTATATTTCTGTTTATAATAAAGGCTTGATTCATTCATTATCATCCACATATAATTTGTAACTTGATAGAACACTTTAAGGCTAATTAAATAATAACCAAATATGCAATCGAAGTAAGTGAATGAAGAAAATGGGTCTTTATTTAACTCACGTTGAATAAATACGTTACCCGGTTCGTCCCCAGCACCGCTAAAATTAAATAAACTCCCTGTCAAGAGTACTGCAACACCAATAGTTCTCGACATTTTCTTATTTTTCTTTTCATTTTTGTTTATTGGAAGAGACATAATTTATTTTAATATGACCTGTTTATTTCCAGTTTAAAATGCTTATTACAGACTTCAGAATCTTTCTTTATTATGAAAAGACAGACGTTTTGGAAAAATTCAAATTTTTAAAGTATGGCGATACTTTTGACGGAGAGTGTAGTTTTCTCCCTGAACGCACATTCTTCTTATGTCGTTTAATTTGTTTTCCTCCTGTTTTGACAACAGCATCCTGTTCACCATCGAAAAATCCTTCAGAAACGAGTTCGTTTTCTCATGTGCTCTTCATTTATATCGGTTTAATTAGAAGCTTTTCTTCTAGGAAAAAAAATTATTTTTATAATTTTCACCTTTTTTACCTGTTAGTCTGTTTTTATAACTAAATCGTCTATTTATCGACACCGTTGACTCAGATTCTTTGAGTTAATCGTTCTTCTGCAAATAATTCAATTAATTAGTCCATTTCGATAAACTGAAAATTAATTAGGAAGCTAAAATTGACAGTCAAACATGAATTAAATCGATATACCAATTGTACATCTGCCGATACTTTAGCAGACTTGAAATATATTAAAATTTTAATTAATGAGGTAGATTAAATAAATAAACTTTAGATTAAATAAATCACTAAAAACATATATAATGAAATATGTACTATAAAAAACAAGGATAATGAAAACAAATTAACTAACCAGTAATGAAAAGTATAATTTCTTTAGCCTTGTAGTCTATTACCTTAGACTAAGCATAAGGAATAAGGTTATTATTGAATTAAATTCACATAAATTACATTGCAAGTTGAAGGTTATTAAAAATACTATATACATGTTTTCATTTATTTAAATAATACGCAATTTTTTATTAATTATTTGGCTTACATAATTATTTTATAATACGACACTTTTGACCGATACTTTTGAAGGGTTGGTAAAATTATTAGGAAAAATAAAAAACAAAATTTAAGATATACTTCATAAAATATTTTACTACAAAGTTATTAAAAATGATGAATAAAATAGGACTCATTGCCAGGTATCTGGTTCTAAAAGATTACACTAAGCGATGTTAAAAATAAAATATCTAATAATATCCGTTCGTCCGATCGTGACCTAAATATTTTGGATGACCACAGCAGCTGCCTGCACCATTCAAGTGGATGGCGGGGACAGGTGGAACGGCTGTGACTGCAACTGGTCCTGTTGCTATTACGTTTGTAGCTAGAACTGGTACAGCTGCTTCTATTACAGCTACGGGCGTACCTGCAACACTGCCACTTTCTGGGCCAACGACAGAGGCACCACCTGATACGGGCCCAACGACTGAAGCTGCTCCTGAAGTAGAACCTGCCAGGGTGGCCGCTCCTGATGTAGGACCTACAAGAGTAGTGGCGGGAGCTGAAGGGCCAACAACGGCGAGAGAAGGGGATGCAGGACCAACTATTTCAGCGCCCGGTCCGGTAGGCCCAACTACGGCAGTTGATGGAGATTCGGGGCCTACGACAGAAGCTGCGGACGAAACAGGCCCCTCAACAGCAACTGCTCCAGAAACTGATCCTACAACAGTTGCTGCTGAAGATACTGGCCCTTCAACGGAAACTGCTGAAGACACGGGACCTTCAACAACAACAGCTGGAGAAACTGGTCCTTCGACAGCAACAGCTCCAGAAACTGGTCCAACAACAGTAGCTGCTGAAGAAACTGGGCCTTCAACGGAAACTTCTGAAGATACGGGACCTTCGAGAGCGACACCTGGAGAAACAGGTCCTTCGACAGCAACAGCTCCAGATACTGGTCCCACAACAGTGGCTGCTGAAGATACTGGGCCTTCAACCGCAACTGCAGAAGAAACTGGCCCTTCAACAGCAACTGCTCCCGAAACTGGGCCAACAACAGAAGCAGCTGATGATACGGCTCCTTCTACAATAACCGAAGGAGATAATGGGCCTTCAACAGCAACTGCTCCAGAAACTGGCCCAACAACTGTGGCTGTTGCTGATACTGGACCTTCAACCGCAACTGCTCCAGAAATTGGCCCAACAACGGTAGCTGTTGATGATATTGGGCCTTCAACCACAACTGCTCCAGCAACTGGTCCTTCTACTGCAACTGCTGGAGAAACTGGCCCTTCAACAGCAACTGCTGGAGAAACTGGCCCATCAACAGCAACTGATGCAGAAACTGGTCCAACAACTGCAGCTGTCGAAGAAACTGGACCTGCTACAGATACTCCAGGAGAGACGGAACCAGCTATGGACGCTGCATGTGGGGGGGCTACCAATCTTGTAGCAGGGGGTCTGGAATCAACCACGACGGGCGGATGGGCAATGAGGTTAGGTGCGGGAGCTACCCGGTAACCAGGCTCAGCAACGTAGGCACCATGACCACCATGTCCGGTGTAACCATGGTTTCCATGTGCACTATAGTACCCACATTCTCCTGCTGTAACAGCACTGATGCAGAACACACCGATCTGTAACATACCACAATATTAAAACAAAACAAATCCTGATGAAATTCCCGTGGGAAGGAGCAGTTTTAGTTTTTTCTATGGAATCTCATATACATTGTCCGGAGGCTCATTTATTTTTCAATGTGAAATAGATTTAATTAATATAATTAAATTAACCTTCACAGGTGTAGTGTTAACAAAATGATCGTCTTTGAAGTTCAAAGAGTAATATTTATTGATTTTCTTTATACAAATATATCTAATGAGAGTGTTAGCTCAAAACACTACCAAGCGTAATTTTATAATAAAGTAATAGTCTTTAATATTTTTTATTATTTTTTTCAACTAACATTTCCTTGAAGTAGACACTCTGGAAATGGTAGTTTTTAGAACAAGTCTAAATATACTTATATGAAATAAAAATAAAAAATAGAACTGGTAGAGAACCAAACACTGAATAACCACAGAAAAAAAATATATTTTTACAAATACTACATCAAGTTCAGGGATTAAATATTAAATAAGAAAAAAATATTAAAAAATAAAAATTAAAAATAATTAAATTAGGATATTTTTGTAGTGTATGCATGAGTGCATTGTTTTGGGATTTCTTCAAAAA